>JAYKKT010000072.1:11005000-11605000 GCA_036023115.1 Brasenia schreberi
AGAAGAAGAAGAGAGAGAGAGAGAGAGAGAGTTAATTACTCGGCTTCAGCTGTTCCTTCTAGTAGTTAAGCTGATTAAGAGGTTGCTAATTATATGTCAGCCTCTAATGCTATGTTATCAATAGTGGTTAACAGGTTATTAGCAGTCAATCATGATATAGCGGTAATGAGGATATAGCAGGGATATAGCGGATTTAGCAGTACACTTTTATTTATGATTAAAAAATTATATATATATATATATAATGTGTTTTCTAATTTTTAAGAAATGTCAAGAAACACTTCTTTGATAAATATAAATCAAACTAAATAAATAAATTCTAGTTTTAACTTTTAAAGAAGCTTATTTATCTTTCATGTGTCAAAATCTCAAAGGAGTTACCAACATGGTACATATGGGAAGAACTCACTCAACATAAACTTGTCATATTAAGCATAAATTCAAAGAGTGATAAGAATAATTAATTCGGCTAAATTCAAATGCACTGTAGGAGTAAATCGATCTTCACATATCACAAGAAAGAAACATTCTTCTAATTATGAAACTAAATAAATAGACACATTTACATGAAACTAAACATTCTTCTCAAGAATGAAATACAAATACAAACTCGATCACAATGATTTCATCTAAGAAACGGGAATGAAGTGCTTATTCCTGTCATTTTCATATATGTCTACTGCTATATTACTTACAACACTAACATAACTAATTTCAGCCAAATAGTAAGAGCAAATCATAGGCATTTCAAGATTGCCTACATTTCACTCCTCTCTCTAAAGCCTATTTACTTTGGCTCTTATTGTTTCAACATCCACCAAACAATAAACATACAACATGCGGTACACATATTTGCTCCGGTGTGATTATTTGCTTCATGCTGAAGAGCAAATGCCGTTGATAATGATGAATGAAGAGAAACTCCAGAGACCTTGATATGCACCAAGAAGAAAAACTCAGGAGAAAAAATTTATATTGAAGTTGAAGTTGAAGCATTCTAAGAATCACGCAGCATGCAACCTATAAAGTGAAAGAATATACTTGTTGAAGCGTCGTAACTATCATCCAATTCAATCACAAATCACCTTTGTAGCTAATAAATCAATAGTATGATACAACAAAGAGAGCTCACTAACGATCACTGACTGAAATTGGTCGCAACAAAAGCTTAACTATAAAACTGTCATTTCTGACCATAACTTTAGTGCAGCACAAATGTCTGATAAAAAATCCTGTTTTGAAAGGTAAGAGAAACTGTAAATGAAGAAAACAAAAGAAATAATGCTTTTAATTTTAAATGTTCTTGAATACTAAAGAAAACAAAAAATCAAATGCTTTCTAAAAAATATTAACACGTTTTATTCAAGAGAAGAGGACAACAGTCTTACCTCTGTGCTGCTATTTGCTTCACTTCTAAAAAGTGCACACAAGCAATATGTTAAAGCTAACGGATGATGTATAGAGTCGTCACCACATGCATGCACCTAATCACATTTATGCTTCTATTCATCAGTAAGAAGTTAGGGAAAGTCATAATAAGGATTGATTTTGAGAGAAACATGAAAAGGATATTTAGTACAAAAGATAATGAACGAGAAATCACTCACAAGTAGAGAAATTGTCTCGGATAAAACCTTTATGCTACTTTGAAGGCCTTCCATTTTGAACGGCAAGGAACTTGCATCAACAGATATAAAATTCAAACCAAACAGACTCGAGACCATCACAAATATATTACCTTGTCCAATTGGTTGAAAAGCCAACACCATAGAGAGTTGAGATGAGAAACTTCAGTTCTTGTGGCTGGATCCAATCTTTTGAAACTATACATTTGATACAATTCAAGGTTTCCTGAAAAAAGCCACCTAACATGTATTCAATGAACTACTCAAGCTAAATTGATAGTAACGAACGAGCCATGTCCCCATTAAACTTCAAACCTCCAAGCATGAGGAACCACATTCTCCTTGCTACGGAAGAAACTTAAAAGTACTTTGAAGTTGAAGGCTTTGACTTCATTACTGTGCATGCAAATCTGGTAGGGATATGCCTAACCCCATATATCGAATCAAAAAAGAAAAGAAAGGACTTCAAACCTCCAAAAGTTTATCTAATATAAAAGAGATCTTCAAAGCATCCTTTGCCACGAAAAAATCCATCACGCATTCTCTCTCGGTCTTTTACAAGTCACAACAATGACATCATTTGATTCTATAAGCACCATAAGACATTCCACTAACATGTAAGCAAGATCATGAACATGCAAGAAACTGCAAACAAGGCATTATAACAAGAAGTTACCTTAGAGAAGAAAGAAAAGCAAATAAAGAAAACAACCTAGGAGAAAGTAGATTTACCTAAATCTGCTCATAAAGGCATTACAGAACAGACATAAGGTGTCAAGGATATGAATTATCTTTCCAGAGCTCATTTCCTTCTTCATGCTCATATGTTTCCATTCTTTTCGAACATACTCCTCAAATGGCTTATAGAAAAAGGCCAATCCCTTCAAGTAAGAAACCAATGATACTTTACCGTGAACCATAGAGCAAATATCACTTCCCTCAGGATGTGATTTTGAAATAGCACTCGATGTGGTAAAAGTTTCATCATCTGCTTCATTAAGTTGGATGCCACAAGTCTCACTATTAATTAAACATATTGATGCAGACAAAGTAATAAAATAATATTGATACTATGTCTTGCAATGGTATGCTTCCTTTGAAACCATTGATTGCAGAGGCAAAGAGAGAGTCTGCGTCATGAGGAGACGCGGGAGAGAGAGAGAGAGAGATACGTTCAAATTTAGGTTTTCTTTCATTTGGATTGGGTTGATCCAAACATCATTATTACTGTTGTCCACCAACTGTGCTATAGCGGACCACTATAGCATTTTGCTATAGCACTGTTAGAGGCACTACAGCAGCTATGGCGGGTCACCCGCTATAGCGCGCTATTGATAACATAGCTCTAATGAGTCTGTAGAATGTTGAGTGAAGACGAATGCGCTCTAGTTCGTTGCTGGGGATGTTTGTGTTGCAATAGAACATGGATCAGGATAGAAAAGAGGGTATGCTTCAGTTGGGTCGGGAGAAAGAAGATGAATAGATTTATGGTTTCCTATAGACGACTTTCTCAGGGAAGATTTCCTATTTCTCTGTTTCTAAATCATAGTTTTTTGTATTTCATGTACAACATTTATAGACGGCTTCATCTTCTTGGTTTTCACGTCTGGGCTTTCTGTTTCAAGTTGTTTTTTATTTTAATTTATGTAACGTTATACATTTAATCATGTATACATTTTTCTTTTATTTAACGTTTTGCAACCGAAATTGGTCATTTTGCGTTACATCTCTTACTTCGCCATTCGAGATAACTAATTTGACATAGTGGTTTTGCCTCCCACTTTTGTAGGGTTTCTCAAGTTATATCATGTATGATTGCTATTACAATCATTACCCATTGTGTGATTTCTTACATACACAACAATCAAACATATCTCAAACCTATGTTTATAACATGCTTTGAGAAAATATCATTTGTTATGTCTTTAGTCAAGGAGTTTGCCAACATATCATCAGTTGACATATATGAGATGGATATTTCTTTTCTCATAACCATATCATGAGTATAGTGATATTTCACCATTATATGCTTGTTTTTTGAGTTATCAGTTCCACTCTTAATCAGAGTAATTGATGCATTGTTATCACAATACATGACAACCGACTCATTGGCTATATCCATCTTCAAATCATGTATGAAGTGACTTATCCAAATGACACTAGTTGCAACCATACAACAAGTCACATACTCAACCTCCTGTGTATGTAACGCTACACAACCATGTTTCTTTCAAGCCCAAGAAACAACTCTATCTCCAAATAAAAATATTTGTACAGAGGTTGATTTGTTGTCATCTTTTCTCTCAGCAAAGTCAACATTTGAGTATCCTACCACTTTCAATTATTTGCTTGAAAATAGAATTTTAAGTCTTTTGTTCCTTTAAGATATTTTATAATTTTTTTAGAGCTATTCAATGTTGCCAACTAGGATTACTTTGAAATTTACTCACAAGGCCAACAACAAAGTTGATACTAGGGTTTGTATACAACATACTATATATCAAGCTACCAATAGCTTGTGCATACGAAATATTAGGCTTATCATCTTCCTCATCGAGACAATCAACCTTACTCAATTTAACTCCTTTCATAACGAGTGTAGATGTAGACTTGCATTTATCCATTTTAAATTTCTTAAAGATATAATCGATATATCTCTCCTGACTTAGGCATGAGAGTTTAGATTCTCTGTCTCGAGAAATCTTTATACATAAGATATAGGATGATTCCCTCATATCCTTCATTTCAAACCTTGAATTTAACCATAATTTGGTTTTGACAATCATCTCATTGTCATTCTCAATCAATAATATGTCATCTATATATAATGATAAGATGACAAAGTGGCTCCCACTATTCTAGACATATACATAATGGTTAAGTTCATTAGCCACAAATCCAAGTTCAAGAATGTCATTTTGAAAAATAAAATATCATTGGCGATGTGACTTATTAAGACCATATAGGGATTTCTTCAACCTATATATTTTATCTTCTTGGTATTTAACTCTTTATCCTTCAGCTTGTTGCATATATATAATTTCATCTAAATCTCCATCTAGAAAATAGTTTTTACATCTAAGTAATGTAAATCTAAATCATAATATGCTGAAATTGCTAGGATTATCCTTATGGATGCAAATTTCGCAATAGAGGAATATGTCTCAACATCATTTATTCCTTATTTTTGCAAAAAAATCTTTGTAACCAACCTTGTTTTAAACTTATCGATTGTTCCATCGACCTTATATTTTTTTTAAAGAACCCATTTACAAACTTTCCTTTCTTTAGGCAAATCAACCAATTCTCAAACTTGGTTTTTCCTAATGGATTTAATTTCCTCATCCATGACTTTTTCTCAATATGTTGATTCAAATGAGTCAATAGCATGTCGATACATTTTTATCGATCAGCTCATATAAATCCATCGAATTGCATACTTCCTCTGCAAGGTAAGTATGATAATCTTTTAAGTTGGATGGTGTGACCTTAGGTCTTTTATGTCCACTTACAGTTTTGGTTTGTTCAGGAATATCATATATGGATTCAAAAGATAATTGATCTACTAGATCGTCAACATACTCATCTTCATTTTCAAGGATATTATTTTTAGTATCCTCTAGGAATTCAACATCCCTATTCTTTATAAGTTCATGGTCCTTATGATAAAATTGATATCCGTTAGATCTTTTAGGATATCCAATAAATATACATCTCAATGACCTATTGTCTATCTTATCTCTATACTGGTCAAGGATCTTCACATTAGCGATAGATCCCTACCTCCTGAGATGACCTAGGCTCGGTTTTCTCCCAAACCACATCTCATATGGTGTAGAGAATACAAGTTTATACTGTATTCTATTGATAATATAAATAATTGTACTTCCAGCTTCTCCCCCAAAATACTCTTGGTAGAGATGCATTCAGGACCTACCGTCTAGCTTCTCTTTATATTGGTTAAAAATCTTCATATGAGCGATAGATTCTCACATCCTAAGATGATATAGTTTTTGTTTTCTCCCAAACCACATCTCATATGATGTAAAAAATACAACTTTACACTTTATTCTCTTGAAAATATACACAATTATACATATTGTTTTTCCCAAAATACCCTTGGTAGAGATGCATCTATCAATATAGAGCTTGTCATATTGAGTAAGGTTTTGTTATACCTTTCTAATATACCATTCTACTAAAATGTCTTGGGTATTATATTTTACTTTACAATACCAAAGTCTTTGCAAAATTCTAAAAATTTTGTAGAAGTATACTCTCACCTCGATCTAATCTCAAGACTTTGATTGTATTCTCCAATTGGTTATCAACTTCTTGATTATATTATTTAAATATTGGTCAAATTTATTTGCTATATATATATATATATATATATATATATATATATATATATATATATATATCGAGTAATCATTGATAAAGGTTATGAAATATAACTTCTAATGATGAGATCTTACTATAAAAGGTTTACATAAATCAATGTGAATGATTTACAACCCTGTTGTTGCCCTTGTTATTACTTTGGAAAATATTTTTCTTGTCATTTTTTTATACAGATTTTATATTTATCAAAAGTGTTTTTTAAAATTCTGGCAATAAGTTAAAGTCGAATGACTTCCTCAACTTTTTCAGACTTATATGCCTAGGCGTTTATGTCATAGATTCAGATCAACATTAAAGGCACAATCAATATAAACATAAGAGCCTTCTCTTTGATTTATTTTTAACTTCAACAATCCTTATTCATCATCGAAGAAACCTAAAAGGGTTGTCCTTTCATGCTTCCCTATGGTTACCTTGTAGGGACAAATATGACTTCAAAACCCCTTAACAAAGGCAGGAATTTAGACTAAATTGCGCTTTATAGTTTGCACAATCAATATATTAGTTTGAACAACCAGTGTGTCTTATACATGAATCCTAAAGGACACCATTCAAAGGACATTTGAAAATGTATTATTTCTCACATACACCCTATGTTCTCCTAGTTTATATTTCTTTAGGTTCATAGTCTCTTCTTTGCTTTTCGAGATATGTCTTGTTCCTCTAGAGTCAAACAACCAACCAGATATTGGGAGGTTCATTTAAAGACATTCTGAAACCACACAAATTATGTCCTTCTCCGATTAACCACATTGTTAGTTGTTTCCACCACTAGTATTCTTATTGTGACAATCCATCTTCTAGTGCATATCTTTTCACAATTGAAACACATGACCCGATAAGTGGTTTCCTATAATTTCTTAAAAGTTTAATCATTTTTTTATTATTTTTATCAAACTTTTTGTTTAGTTTATTTTTTTCTAGTTTGGTGTGGAGTTTGTCAAAATTTCTTCTTGATCTACTAGCAACTTATCCTTAATGTGTTATTGTTCAATTATTACTTTAAGGGGTAACTAAAAAAGATTTGTTTCAGATCCTAATCTCAAGGTTGTGGCAATCATGTTCTATAATGGGGGGAGATTATTCAGGATGATAGATATTTTCATAGCCTCGGGGGTGACCGACTTTCCTATAGATAAGTCTCTTGTCATTACAACCATTTTGTTTACATATTCTACTACATTATCTCCTTCTTTTATTTTGTAGTTGTACTTTTATAGTAATAACTAAACATGTAACTTAGTTGTAGTATCATATTTAACTATTATAAAATCAAACAACTCTTTGGTAGTCTTGTATTCGTCAAATAGCATAATAAGGTCATCCTCTATATAGATCAACATTATTGTTTTCGCTATTGTGTCATCATTAAGCAATGTTTTGTATGCTTCATTTTCCTCTTCAGATGCATTTGGAGTAGGTGGTGGAATTGTATCATTTACAACAACAACAACTAAGCCTTTTCCCATACTAGACAAGGTCGGCTACATGGATTCTTTGTTTCCACAAATCCCTATCGTGTGTCATGTTAGCAGTTAACTCCCAATAAACTAGATCATTTTTTTTTCTTTCCAACACTTTTGTGGTCGTCCTCTACCTCTTTTAATACTTTCCAAATTTAGTTTTTCTAACTTTCTTACAGGTTCTTCTTTTGATCTTCTTTCTATATGTCCAAACCATCTTAAATGATTCTCTCATTTGATTCTCTATTAGTGTTGCTCCTAATTTGTTTCTAATAACCTCATTATGTATATGGTCTTCTCTTGTATGACAACTCACCCATCTCAACATCTTCATTTATGTCACAGACATCTTTTGTACATGTTGATGATTAACTACCCAACACTCAGAACCATGAAACATGGCAGGTCTAATTATTGCTCTATAATATTTACCTTTTAACTTTAATGGTATCTTCTTATTACAAAGAATACATGATGCTCCTCTCCACTTTAACCAACCAGCATTAATTCTATGTGTAACATCTCCATCAATTCTTCCATCACTCTGAAAAATTGACCCTAGGTATTTAAAACTTTCCTTTTGGGGAATGCAATGTGTGCCAATTTTAATTTTTATTTCTTCTAAAGTAATCAAATGATCAAACTTACATTCCATATATTTTGTCTTTGTTCTACTAAGTCGAATGCCTTTGCTTTCTAATGTTTCTCTCCATAGTTCTAATTTTCTATTAACTTTTTCCTTAGACTCTTCCACTAATACAATGTCATCTGCAAATAACATACACCAAGGTACTTCATCTTGAATATGTTTTGTTAACTCATCAATCACCATCATAAATAAGTATGAACTTAAAGTTGATCCTTGATGTAACCCAATATTAACTTCAAAGAAGTCTGTCGTTCCTTCATGAGTCCTCACACATGTTTTTGCACCATCATATATCTCTTATAAGGTTAATATATGTCAATGGGATGCCTCTTTTTTCCAAAGTTCTCCAAAGAACCTCATTGATACCCTATCATAAGTTTTTACTAGATCAATAAATATCATGTGAAGGTCTTTCTTTTTTGCTCTAAAATGTTCCATAAGACTTCTCAAAAGGTGAATCGCTTTAGTAGTAGATCCGCTTGGCATGAATCCAAATTGGTTCTCTATTGTACTTGATACTTGTCTTAACCTATGTTTGATAATTCTTTCATATAATTTCATAGTATGGATCATTAACTTAATACCTTGATAATTCGCACAATTTCGAATGTCTCCCTTGTTCTTATATATAGGTATAAGTGTACTTGCTCTCTATTCCTCGGGTATCTTTTGGTTTTTCCATATTTTATTAAATAGTCTTGTGAGACAAGTGATTCCTCTTTCTCATAGTATTTTCTAAACTTCTATAGGAATATTATCTTGTCCAACCGATTTACCACCCTTCATATGTTTAAAAACCTCTTTGACTTCATTCTTTTGATTACGTCGATTGAAATTATGGTTTATATACTTTTCTGATTTGGCTAAATCTTCTAAGCTAATACTAACATCTTTATTTTCATTAAAAAGATTATAAAAATAGTTTTTTTATCTATTTATTATATCATCATTTGTCACTATAATTTTTTCATCCTCATCTTTTATGCATCTAACATAATTAAGATCTTTAGTTTTCTTATCTCTAGCCCTAGCTAGCCTAAAAATATCTCTTTCACCCTCCTTTAAGTTGCGTTTTTTATATAAGTCCTCCAAAATTTTAGCTTTTCCTTTACTCAAGGGCTTTTTCGCTTCCTTCTTTGCTTTCTTATAAGCCTCTAAAGTTTCACTAGTTTTGTTAGCATAATATAATTTGTAACATGCCCTCTTTGCCATGATTTTATTTTGTACTACTTCACTCCACCATCAAGCTTCTTTTTGTGCCGGTACACCTTCCTTAGATACTCCTAACACATCTTTCGCCACTTTCCTAATATATATAGTCATATTGTTCCACATATCACAGGGTGTACCAACATAATTCCAAACATCTCCTTCAAGGACTTTTCGTTTAAATATATCTTCTTTCTTGCTTTTGAGGTTCCACCTTTTAGTCCGAATAGCTCGATGTACTCTTTTCTTCTTTGTTCATTTTTTTATTTGTAAATCCATAACTAAAAGTCGATGTTGGGTGGTTAAGCTTTCTCATGAAATTACCTTACAATCTTTACAACACGCTCTATCTTTTTTTCTACAAATAAAGTAATCAATTTGTGTTTGTGATAAGCCACTCTTATAAGTAATTAAATGTTCATCTCGTTTTTTGAAGATTGTATTGACTATAAAGAAATCAAATGCCATGGCAAAATTTAAAATCTCCCTACCTTCCTCATTTATATCCCCAAAACCAAAGTTTTCATGAATCCCTTGATATCCTAATGCCTCTTTACCAACATGTCTATTTAAATCTCCTCCTAAACAAATCATCTCCCTTTGTAGAATCTTTTGAAATACCTTATCTAACTCTTCTCAAAAAGTTATCTTTATACTATCTTCTAGTCCTACTTTGGGTGCATAAGCACAAACTATATTCAAAACCTCTACTCCTAACACTAATTTCAACATCATGATTCGGTCACCATATCATTGTATGTCTTTTATACTATCCTTTAAATCTTTATTTATGATAACACCAACTCCATTTCGAGCTTTTTTCTTACCTGAGTACCATAATTTAAAACATGTATCCTCTATCTCCTTTGCTTTTTCTCCAACCCATTTTGTCTCTTGTAAACATAGAATATGAATCTTTCTCCGAATCATAGTATCTACCACCTTTATTAGCTTACTGAATAATATTCTGATTTTCGAAGAACCAATACGAATCTAATTATCAAGGACTAGCTTCCTTACCCCCCTTATCCGTCCATAATCAAAATATGGAGACCCTCTCTGAAAATTATTTACTACATTCGGGCGATAATGTAGCGGGACTAACTTCTTTACCCATACCCGTCCATGATGTGGGAACCCTCTCTACAATTGATTCACTACATTCGAAAGAAAATGTAGTGGCCCTTGCTTACTTATTACTACATTCAAGCTCTACAGCACGTCGATAGGCGGGGACACCCCAAAGCAATGCTCATAATTTTTGTAATCCATGTTACAAAAATCCAACGAAGTTTTATGTTAGTTGTCGGAAGCCTAACACAACCCTCCTCCTTTATCCGGCTTGGGACCGACAATGCAAGGGTGATCCCTTACATGGGCGGAATTGGTGGAATTGTATCATTTAAAATGTAATTTACACCATTAAGTGTAAACGCAAACGGGATACTTTTTTTCATACTTGGAAATTTAGACCATTCAATTTTTCTATTTTTGTCAATTTTGATACACAAATCTTGAAGTTCATTTTAGTTTGTTTGACAAAAAATAACAATAGGACGGTCTAAAAAAAAGATGAAACAACCAATCACCTATGTTAGATGACAAATAGAATACTACTGATAATGTAATTTGCAAAAAATATCTAGGTATTAATCTATGAATATCTCGAAGTACCTAAGAGTAATTTCAATTAATACTTAGGTACCAATTTGAAAAGACTCTTAACTTGATTCTGTTATTTCAGAATCAACCTAGTGACCAAATTATGTTTTTTCCTTTTATTTTGTGTCAAAGTAATTTCTCAAAAACTTTAAGAGTATATCAGGAATTTTACCCTTCTGTCCGATTTTATAATATTTCAAAAAACTCAAGGCAGAATAGTAAAATGACATGCTTTTTCTGTAAAATTTATGACTAAATGAGGGTGGGATCGTAATTGTGCCCCAAATCCCGTATTTGTAATTTTTATAAAAGATAAGAGCAATATTGTCTTTTCACACACTGACAAAACTATAAAATTTCGTCTGTCCAATGATAATTATGTAATTTCATAGGCCAGTATTTCATAATTTTGAAAAACCGTTAGAGGATAATTTTTGTCTTTTTGTCTGTTGAGGGCAAAACTATCTTTTTACTTAAAAATATTTGAACTTTTTCATAATTTCGTTTAATGGTAGATTTGAAAAAAAATAAAAAATGCTAGATGCAGAACGGACTTTTCAATCTGTTGCCCGAGATGTTTTTCGGGAAATTGTCGATGGTTTTCGGTACCCACTGTTTTGTCGCCCACGGTTTTCTGGAAATCGTTGAGCAGTTTTCAAACAATTGAGAAGAGGGAGAGGAAAAAAAGAGGAGGGAAAGAGAGATAGAGGAAGAGGGTGACAGGGAGAGATACAACGGGAGAAGAGAGAGGGAGAGGGGGCAAAGATATACAATAGGGGAGAGGGAGAAAGAGGGGGTTTTGGGTCTCGCTGCTCCACCTTTAGAACTTTATGCTCTTTCAGGTCTCTTTGTTTTTTTTTTGGTCTCTTTGTTCTTTTTGGGGACTTTCTGTTCTTATACCAACCAACATTGGCCTCTTTTTTTTGTTTTGTTGGAAGAAATGTCTGGTGGCCTCTCCTTTGTTTTTTCTTTCTTTTTAAAAAAAAAATTGTTTTACCTCTTTATGTAAGTTCTTGATGAACCAAACCCTCATACCAATGAAAATGATTGTGCCTCGGTTTGTTGGTGGGGACGCCTGTGTTACAGTAGAACGTGGATCGTGCCAGAAAACAGGGTATGCCTTAGTTGAATCGGGGAGAGAAGGAAGAAGATGGGCAGATTTACGGTTTTCTACCAACGGCTTTACGAGAAAAGGTTTTCTATTTCTCTCGTTATAAATCACAATTTTCGGTATTTTATATAAAGTATTTATATACAGTTTAATCTTCTTGGTTTTCATGTGTGAGTTTTTTGTTACAAGCTATTTTTTATTTTAATTTCTCTGATGTACTTTTTTGTTTCACATGACTTTTATAGAATGAACATATGTGATTTCTACGAGCACTTTCGAGAAAGTTATGGGATGGATGGGGGATAATGCTCTAGGCAAGAAAATGGTTACTCATGGATCAAGGATCGTAAATAGTGTAAGAACAGGACTGCTCTCATATTTGATGACGGAGCCATTCACGTATAGTTGATGCTTCCATATTGAATAACTGATGAGTGGCATTTTGCATGGCACCATTGAACCGCGTGAGCATTTATCTTTCCACTGTAACAAGCACACGCGGTTCAAAGAACATAAAGAATTAGCCGCACCGAAAGCATTTACCATACTAGCATTTTTTATGGCTCAATGTGGAGAGTAGCTCGTGTGCGTGTGTATGTGAGTTGAATCGGTCCTTGATACGTTGGGGGTGTCAGACCGCGTGAGCCTACTGCATGTCTATTCAAGTCAGCGTTTGCTGGTCCTTATTTAATTAAGACCGTCTCTCTCTGTCTCATGATGACCTTACATTAATTGTAGCACAATTTGGAATTGGTCAGGGAAGCAAGTTTTCTCAATGTACTCCAAGTCATCGTTATGATTAATTTGAAAAGCACAATGAGCAATAATAGTTAGTGTTGCACCGATCTTTAGAGTCAGGGTTGGCACTCGTGATCGATGCTTAGTCATTTTTGGACCCGAGGTTTAGTTGTCTTCGAGTAAGTTCGCCTTCACCAAGATTGCACAAGTTGAATGAAAGCTCGGAAGCTTACATTGAGTTGGTACTTAGTCATCTTCGACCCTCATTTAGTTGTCTTGCATTAAGCTAGCTTTTGCCAAAGGTTGTAAAGCTTAAAACATGTAGTGTATAAAAGTATTCGAGGGGTGGTGGATAACTTTAATAAAAGTTAAGTGATTTATTACTAGCAAAAAAAAGGTATGTGATATGTTAACACACGTTCAACTCAGAATGTGAAATTTTTACTAAGCACTAATGAAAAAGGTGCTCTTTGTTGTATGTTGTCATGTATGGCTTGATTACACAAGAAAATTCACCATCAAAGGGTTTTGGGTTGCATTCTCTCCTGCCTAAATGCTTAATGCTTAATGCCTTAAGCTAGCTACTTGATGGTGTTCTTGCATCTCTATCGAAGCTTAGCGTGTAGTCCCTTCTCTACTCAGTATGTCTTCATCTTCTATGGTTCCTGTTGTTCTCTAAGACGTAAGTGTCTCCTTATAACATACACTTTTTATGTTTCCATGATAAGCCTTAGGTTTTTTCCAATGAAAAGAAAAATATAATTAGTTGTGAATATGTTCTTGTTGGTATATCGATTTCCTAGCCTCAATGATGACCAATCGAAGATCATCATTCTTTTAGACTAACATAGTGTGTTGCCCACCGGTCAGACCACCACACCACTTCCATTATGCCTACTTTATGTATGTTTCTACTTTCACATGAATCGATTGAACAATATCATATTGATCTACACAAAAGTTGTGTGTGGTCGATTGCTTCTGGGAGTATCGTTGAACCATCTCTTGTTATGCCTCCCGTTGCCATCAACCTACTTTACATTCGCCACCATTTTGTCTTGTCAATAGTAAAGTTAGGCCGTTCTCTCATGGCATCGACAATTGTGCGGGTCTTTCCTTCATAATGTTCGCTGTCTTCACCTTACATAGTGTTCCCAAGCAAGGACCTGTCAAAGTGTTTCCACGCAAGGACCTGATTACATAGTGATAGGAAAACTCACTGTCTGAAAGTTTCTGGGTCACACTAGTGCATCGAGTCACAAATTGAAGGTTATGAGTCTGACACCCACCAACGCGTGCATATGCCTTCATCCTCTCCATTGTACCGAAAAGGAATAGTACACGAAAATTATTTCATATTAACTAGCGATGAAAATGTTATGGGGATTCGAATTCTTATAGTTCATTGGTTAGAGTTTTTGTACATACTCTTTCTATATATATATAGAGAGAGAGGGAGAGAGCAGTCCATGAACACTCCATCCATGTACACATTCGCTTACGAATTGAATGATATGTTTAAGTGGATTTGAGTATGGATGAATGTATATTTTAAAATTTTCACACACACACACACATATATATATATATATATAATTTTAACATACATGCTCGTGGGATGTAGAGACATACATATTTGTTTATATATGTGTATGTATATTCATGACATGACCTATGATTTTATATATTTATGATAAACTTTATATATTATATATGTAGAGAGAGAAGAGAGATGTTTTAATACATAAATATAGAAAACATATAACACATTATATATCAACCAAAATTTGATGGGCGCAAATTAGCATTTACATTGGATTGGAGTAGGTTTGCCCTAGTAGTTGCCTGGGAGGAATAAGGAGAATATGATAAGGTAGGGGATACATCAGTTGTAGTAGTGTTTACTCTAGCGACGATAGACTAGAGATGTCAATATAGGCCGGGCCGGGCGGTTCATATATATATATATAGTTTTTCAATAGCATATTTACGTGTATAATTTTTTGTTATATGTGTATGTGTATATGACTTGTTGAAGCTTAAAATGTGATTGGATTTAGATTTCAAGCAGATTTAGATTAAGTCTTATAGATCCAATCTAATATCCAACGAACCTGTCACCCTACGGACCAACCCGACTTGGCCCGCGTCGGCCTCCAAGGTGATATGGGCCGAGCCATTTGAACCGGAATTCTCTGGCTCGGCCCAGCATTTTTCCACGGCCGAACAGAGCTGACACTCGAGCCAGGTCCATTTTGACATCTCTACAGGCTAATCACCAATTGTAAAAGATTGACGTACGAAATTAGAAAGCTAGCACTCGACGGGAATTCATAAGAATAAGAGGAGGATTGTGAAAATAAAACACACACACTTGTGTATGCGTGTGTGCGTGTATGATTAAAATATAATTCCACTGGAGTACGATACTCTTAAGATGGCATCCGGTATATATTTTGCAAAATTCAGCTCTATTTTTAACCGTTAGAAAAATTGCGTGCACCTTTATCATTCCTCCTTTTCTACCATCTTCTTTCAGATTTACACTTACCCTAAAATGCAACCCTTCATTCTGCTTGAGATCCATCTAGTCCATCAACTTGGAGATAAAAACAAACTTCTTTGATTTTGAAAATGGAAAAGGAGAACAGCGACGATTTGGCGTTTATGGGACTGATCTTTGTATCGTTGTAACTGTGCTGGTCAAATGTCTGTAACCTGCAGAATTTAATGCCTCAGTCCTCTCTCTCTCTCTCTCTCTCTCTCTCTCTCTCTCTCTCTCTCTCTCTCTCTCTCTCTCTCTCTCAAAACACATACTTGTATGTGTGCATCAAGCAAAGAAACGAGGGTCATGCACGAATACATCATTCCGTGAACTAATTTATTTATGTAATGAAGTGTACATAACGAAAAGGAAGAGCAGATTGCAGTGAAATTTCAAATGAAAATTAAACTGTTAGATGTATGGTGACGTTATATAAATCATGCAAAATTAAAAGCCTGAAAGGAAGAGACTCCATGGATTATAGACTTAGAGACTCCTAGGTGCTAAAAGTGGAAGAAATGTCCCACTCTCTTGACTTTAGTCTTGACTTAGAGACTCCTAGGTGCTATCAGTTACACCTTTTACCATGAAGAGAAAATATTTGACCAAACTGGTAGTATGGCACTGATTGTGCGCCAGAGAGAGGGTGGGATGAAGGGAGATTGGTACAAAGTGTGCATCGCTGCAATTGTGATTGTTCTTGGTTTTATTGTGTGGTCAGATGGGCAAAAGAGACGTAAGCAAAAGCTGAACACAGCAAACTCTGGTGATAGAGAGAGAGAGAGAGAGGTTATTGTGATAGTGTGTGTTTCTATGTGATGCATGGGCTGCAGAGAGTATTAATATCAGCAAGACAAAAAGAACAAAGAGAAGGTGTTTTCTATGCAGCGAGGTCAGAGAGTCATCCCTTTGAGAGTAAGTCTGTGGTTGGTTGGAGAGCATATACATCATCATGATAATAAGCATATGCCTCGAGGCAAAACCTCCTTTTTCCCATCGCGGCAAAAGGGATAAGCCCCAAAGACTTGTCATAGTCAATATACAGAGCTAACCCATGTTCCTTCACATGCTCTCTCTCATATTTTACATATCACTGTTCGAGATTTTTCTCATCCAGTTATTTGTATAATAGCACACTTTTAGTGAGTAAATATTAACTTAAACTTGTTTCTGTTAATGGTTTTCGCATGCCATTCGGACGATTATGATTTTTACACGTCTTTAATTTCAAGGAAAGAAAAGATGACTAATAGTACTCTATTATATAATACGAAGATTTGGCAAATACAAAGTAAGCCCATAAAATCACCATTAGGCCGGTCTGTTACCACCCAGTTATGCATCTCTCTTTCTCTCACATATGTGAAAGCAATTCCCTAGTGAATCCGCCATTAACTAAAATCACCTTGAAATTGTTTCTTTTACAGTTTTCCAATGGTAAATCCATATGTCATCACAAACTAGTTTCGCATATATCCATATCTTATTACAATTTTTCAAGGCAAATAACAGTGTCCCTCTGTCACTCACACTGTGTGTGTTGGTTGAGGCGTCACGGCGTGACAAAGCAGCAGGTAACTAGCAATGTCTTCTCCCTCTGTAACAGCAGAGAGAGAGAGAGAGAGTACAATGACACTGTAATGCTAGCTGCAAATCATAATATGCCCTTTGTTCTCCTCGTCTAGTCATTTTCTATGACTGCAGACGTCGTCACTCATGAATTACTTCATGGGAAGACACCCTGTATGTGAAATCACTGCACCTGCTGGACCCCCCCCCCCCCCCCCCCGCCCCTCCCCTCGATTTCAAACACATTCGCACAGGTTTAATTTACTTTAATCATTAAATAAAAAGCCAACCAGCAAATCAATGTAGTCCCAGCACCACCAACTCAGTGTTTTCCTGAATCCCATAAATTTAAGTTGCCTATCATAAACTCCCCCTCTTACAGACATCATGACACAGAATCCACTCCCCAGATATCATATTAAGAACTTACAAACCTACCCGTGAACAAGCGAAATATCCCTCAAATTAATTAAGCATTTTAAATACTTGTTTTCTACTTGTAGACCCAAGGCAGATGAACGTATCGAACTCATGATCTTGAACTTGTGAGTCGACCTGCTAGCTAGGTGAGATATTGCCCTTCATGCATATACTTGTTTTGAGATGGGGATTCATGAAGTCTAGTATCGTGTTCGTGTCATTTCATTAAAATGGTATAAATTGAGAAACATATCGATGTCTTTTACAGTGAAAACGTTAGGTCATCGGCATGATTACAGTTACTGGAAATAGACATGGTAGGTTTCCGTATTAACCATTTCACCCTAACGGGACTGATACAAGAGCAGGCCAGCATTTTGTGTGGCCGTGAAGGAATTTCATGGTGCCTCTCTTGAGATTTCTCCCCTTAAGGGAAGAAACAGCAACCTTACCTAGCTTTCTGTATAAGTACCCCAGTTGAGGGCACTCTGTACTGTTCATATTGAGTGCAAAAGCAGCTTGTTTCCTGCCAATGCCTTCAGCCTATTTTTCTTCTTCTCATCAAAAGCGTTATGCTTTTTGCATTTTTGGCTTTGGATTGTGCTTCTTTCAAGTGTTGAGATGGACTAGAAGGCTGTATGTTCATCTACCGTGGCGGGATAACCGGCAGCAAGAGGTAGTGTCGTAAGTATGGTAATGGCGATATCCTTCCTGAGCTTTTCTCTAGACAACCCGCTCAATATATGGGTGTTTTCTTGACCTTGCAAGTCCAACGAGATAGGACTTGTATTAGTGGTTTCTTATGTGGTGTATGATGAAAATGTGAGGTATAAAAAGATTTTGAATATGCACTGTTATCTTTCACGAGCTCAACTTAGCTAGAATACCTCTTTATTTATGTTCTTCTACTTTTCTGTAATGATTATTCTTGCAATGTAAACGATTTGTCGTTAAAATCTCTTTCTTTATGCTGTGGAGAGCTAGACCCTTTGCTTTTTTTCTTGTGTAGTTTGGTCGAGAGCGGTGCTCATTTCTTCAAAAACATGATACATATATTGAATCTGAATTGAAGGAATTTATACATGTTTCCATTGTCCCACGCAGCAAATTAAGGGGAAACGAAGAGCTTACTACGTTTTTAATTACCAAACTGTGGTTGGCTTCTGGTAGGGGAGGACTTTTCACCACATACCCGCCCATTCGGTATATGAGCACCATCTTAAAAAAGGTGAGAATGAGTTTGAATTATTGTGTCCTGCAAACCATACCAAGAGATAAGGACTGATACATGTGAAAGAAAATTAATCTCTGTGTGTATCATTTAAATATCACTGTGTTTGTTTCCTCTAATATATATTAAGCAAGACCGAAGACAATACTGCCTTCTCATAGCCGGAATGTTATATATGACTCTCTCTCTCTCTCTCTCGATCCATAAGGGTCTAACGTAAAAGAAAATATGCCATCGAAACGTCCTGATCTCAGAATATGAAATGACTGGATTGGTGGTCATGTATTTGCTTCTTCGCTTCATTAAATTGTACGTGTGGAAGCCACTGATGGCCTCTCCTCACTTGCCTTATACTTGAGAAGAGGGCTCTTATATCTCGAACCCATCATATCGCTCATAAGATCCATACACACTACTATATAGGGCTGGTAAACCAAATGAGGAACCAATGCATCATCTTGTCCTAAGTTGGGTTGTGTTCGATTCCTTTAACGCACCGAGTGTTAGGTCAACCTCATGACTCTTTAGCACCGTTGCTGCTGGTGGGGAGTTCGACTCTCAGAGGAGAGGGTGTATGTGTGGTTGTGTGTTAGGCTTTGGTCTCCTCTTGTAACAAAAACAAAATAAAATACTTGAGCTCAAACCACTCACAGGGTACAACTCTATACAGTATTGGGTGCACGCCTGCTCACTTGAAATCCTAAAGAATCAAAATAATCGATACATGCATTCCTTTTGAAACATTATATGGCCTGAATTTCCCTGTACTGAACTTTGCCTCACCCATGAAACTTTCTTATTTTTCTTTCTCACATTATGAGAAGATTTTGCAAGAAAACATGGCCACAAATCAGTCTTGTGTTGGCTTTCTTCGATGAGATTATAAGTAATATAGAAATCGTAAGGACTCCCTTCTAGCTTGAATCCCAATATCACAAGCAGATCATAAAGCTGAATGAGCCAAGCATGAACAATCGGAGGCTCGTTGGGTCCAGAGTTTAGAATTTATATTGAAAATTGTAGAACAAAAAAGAACTTTTAGCCTTAAATAAGTATTTGAATGTTTTTTAAATGAAAATAGCACAGACACACTAGTGGAATTCAGGGGATTCCCTGTGACATTTTTATTGTGTTATTCAAGACAAAACCGTGGGAAATATGTGAAGATAAGGTGGTCATTCTTGGCAACCCCAACACATAAATGGTTGGACTGGCCATCGAGTCGTTATATGTGGAAAGTTTGTGAGAATCGTCTGTAATGGCCGTAATAGTCGGTCAATTACGGAGCTCATCCGTAACCGACCGGATAAGGGCTCAAGGAGAAGAAAGCCTACTAGAAACTCCGAGGGGTTTAGGAGTAGGCACTGCTATATAAATACATAGCAGTACATAGATAAAAACGTATGTGAAAAATGAAGTGAAACCCTTTCAGGAAAATCCTACTATGAGAAAGGGTCTCATTCATCCTGCAAAAAAGGTATACGGTTAGTTTTGCAAAAAAAAAAGGAAGAAGAAAGAAAGAAAGAAATACAAAAAAGGAAGAGA
Source organism: Brasenia schreberi (assembly GCA_036023115.1). NCBI lineage: Eukaryota > Viridiplantae > Streptophyta > Magnoliopsida > Nymphaeales > Cabombaceae > Brasenia > Brasenia schreberi. The sequence continues at coordinate 11,025,172 of JAYKKT010000072.1, forward strand.
GTATCCTTGTCGGCATAACTTGAGACAGTTACAAAGCAAATCGACAAGACAACCGTAAAAAGAAATTACAGAACCGAAAAGAAAAACCCAAGCAATCGAAAGGCTAGCTAGAGGCAAACCTTGGTAGCCTGAGACCAACCGAAAGGGAAAACCCATACACTCGAAACAGAGGCAAACCCTCGTGGCCTGAGACCAACCGAAAGGGAAAGCCCGGACACCCAAAACAATGGTAAACCCAGGCGGTCTCAAACTAGCCAAAAGGAAAAACCCAGACACCCAGAATAGAGGCAAATCCTGGCGGCCTAAGTTCAGTTAAAAGGGAAAACCCGATTAACTGGCAGGCTAGCCAAAGACAAATCCCGGTGAACTAAGGCCACGCGAAAGGGAGATCTTAGGCAGCCCTAGGTCAGCCAAACGAGAAGAGGAACCATAGGCGGTCGGAGGCTAGCCAGAGGGAAACCTAGGCAACCGTAGAAGCAGTGGAGGAGAGGCGGATGGCCATTCCCGCTCCTCTCTCTCTCTCTCCTCCCTTTTAAATCTATTAAAAAACCGCTCAACGGTTTTAGAAAACCGTGGAAGGAAACCGCCTCCGGTAGTGAACTGAAAACTCCATTATGCTCCGGTCAATTTTTAAAAATTACAAACTATCACTGGGTAAAATTATGAAAATATCCAGATATTTTCAAATAAAAAGACAGTTTTACCCAAATAAGGGGAAAAGTTTGTTTTGCCCTCTAGTAGTTTATAAAAATTATGAAAAACAGGGAGAGTGAATTATTTTCCTGCCCTTACCCGATAAAATTTTTATAGTACTATCATTTCATCAAAAGATAAAACTGCCCCTATCTTTTGTGAAAATTACAGATTCGAACTGAGGGACAAAATTACGCATTTACCCCTAATCAATGACAATTTTTTTAGAAAAAACAAACACCAATTTTACTCTTTTATCCTTGGTCTTTTTGAAAAATTAGAGAATCGAATGAACATATAAAATTACTATTTTACCCTTAGTGTTTTGGAAAATTATTGGAGGCAGGAATTTTTGAAAAAATTACAAAATTATCTCAACTTGATTTTATAATATAACCATGAGTTATTTTCAGTTCAGTATTTAGATATTGTGCATCATGTTAATTAAAATTATGTTATATGTGGTTTGTTGCTGGGTAAATATTTTCTTTTTAGACTGTATATTTGTTAAATTTGCTAAACACATAAAAATGAACTGAAAAATATATGTATCGGAACTTGCAAAGATAGAAAAACTAAATGGTCTAAACTTTTAAACATGGAAAAGAAGAATATCGTTAACAATCGAAGGTGTAGAGTATGTTTTAAAGAAAAAGTGCGTCCACCACTACCAGACGCCATAGAGCAACAAGGATAAATGTACAAATATAACAACGGTCATGTTGACATACATGGAGGATGACCTGATTAGGGTCTTCAAAGAATTCGAGACCACAAAAGAGTTGTTTGACTCTATAATATCTAAATATGATACAACTGTCAAACTACATAGTTCAATTGTTGTTACAAAAATATAACTCCTACAAAATGAAAGAAGAAGATAATGTAATGGCATATGTAAACCACATACTGGTAATGGGAAGAGATCTAGTTGTGGCAAAATCAATCATTCCAAAACTGATGCACATATCCATCATACTGAACAATCTTACATTGTCGTGGAACATAGTCACTACTGTCCTTAGACTAAGGCTTGAAATAAACATTTTTGAATTGCCCCTAAAATTAGCAATTTAGGAAGAACATATGAACAAAAGCAAAAGAGAAAAATTACTAATAGTAGAAGATGAGATAGGGTCTAGCTCCAAACCTAACCAAAGGAGAAATAAGTCAAACAAGAAGTTTGGCAAAAATAACAAAAAGAGCAGTCAATCTTTTAAGAAAATATAAGAAACCGCTTCTCGGATCAAGTGTTTTAGTTGTGGAAAAATAAGACACTATAAGAGGTATTGTCGGAACAAGAAGAGTGGACGAAACAACCCACAACGTGGTCAATCGGAGAAGCATGACATAATCTGCATGATATCAGAATGTCTTTATATGGATCGCCTAGTGATTGGTTGGTGGATTGACTCAAGAGCGATCAGACACATCTCAAAGAGCAAGGAATGGGCAATGGATCTAAAAGAGTACAAACAAAGAGAACATCGAGTGTACATTAGAAATAATGCTTTCTCGAATATTTTGGGAACAAGGTCCCTCAAAATTTTATAGAAGGCACACCAGTTGTATTAATTGATGTATTGATTGTGTCATCTATAAGGTGTAATATGGTTTCGGTCTCTGTCTTAGTAAAGAAAGTTTTGAGGTTAGGTTTGTTTTTGGAAAAGTGACTGTGGAGAGACATGAGCGAGTATTTTTCTCTAGAGAATTTGATTTAGAACATGAATTATTTAAGCTGAAAATTAATGAAATTAAAAATTCTTCTACTTATATTGATTATGCTTTTAATGTTTATGTGAATGCATGACATAAACGCCTAAGGCATACAAGTCTAAAAAAGTTGAGAAAATTATCCAACTTTGACTTACTGTCAAGATTTGAGGAAAACACTTTCGGCAAGTGTGAAGCTTATATAAAAGAAAAAATGAGAAGAAAAGTTTTTCCCAAATATACAACAAGGGCAATAACCTTGTTGAAAGTCGTACTGATTTATGTGGACCCTTATAAGGTCACATCGAGAAAATGTTTATTTAATAACCTTTATAGATGATTACTCGATATATACGTATATATCTTCTAACACATAAATCTCAGACACTTGAAACTTTTAAAGAATATAAGCAGCAAGTTGAAAATCAACTGGGCATTCAATTAAAGTCTTAAGATTAGATAGGGGTGAAGAATATACCTATCTAGAATTTTTGGAATTCTTTAAAGACTTTGTTATTTCAAAGCAAAATATAATGCTTCAAATACCTCAACAAAATGGTGTAGTTGAAAGATACAATAGGACCTTACTAAAAATCACAAGATCAATGTTAATAGATATCTCTCTACCACGGATATTTTGAGGAGAAGTATTAAGTACAATGGTACACATACTCAATAGAGTGTACCTTGTAAGGTTGTATTCTCTATACCATATGATATGTGGTTTGGAAGAAAAGTTAATCTAGGTTATCTCAGGAGGTGGGGATGTATTGCTCATGTAAAGATCCTTGATCAGTCTAGAGATAAGCTAAATAATAGATCCTTGAGATGTATATTCATCGAATATCCTAAATGCTCAAAGGGATATCGGTTTTATCATAAGGACAATGGATTGATAGATAATAGAGATGTTAAACTCTTAGAAGATACTAAGAATAATATCTTAGAAAATAATGATGAGTATGATGATGATTTAGTAGATCTAAATCAATCATCATTCGAACCCATAGAAGATCTTTTTGAAACAACAGAAACTTTAAGTGGACATAAAAGGCCTAGGGTCACACCGTCCTATTTAAAGGATTAGCATACTTATCTTGCAAAAGAAGTGTGTAATTCAGTGGATTTAAATGAGTTGACTAATAACTTAACTTATTACAAAGTTTGGGAACTGGCTGATTTGGCAAAAGGAATGGATCGAAGGGTAAGATTAAAACATGAATAAGTATGTGCATGGACTATACTCTATTTCTATATATATAGGCAATACTAAATGCTCAAATCTACTTACATATTTTTAGCCATAAAGTATGTGCACGCATATACATCGATAAATAGATAGAGAAGTTGTAGCACAAATCATATTTATAGCCAAGCTTGTCTAGCCAAAGGCTCGTATAAATTGGCTTGGCTTGATTCTATATTTACTTTTATGATGATCATATTTTATGTGTACTATTAGCTTACATAATTGACATAAAAAGTTATTGATAGCTCAGTTTCTTTAATTCATCACGTAGACAAGACAGACTATGGATCAACCTCATGGCTCGGTAGCTAGAATATAAAGATCGAGAAGCCTAATTAGTTCAGCTTGGTTTTCAACCAAAATAGGTTATGCACTTGGAATTTAAATTTGCGTGTGTGTGTGTGTGCAAACACGCTTGGAATTTAAATTTGTTTCTTAATACGAAGCGTTGCATACTCTACTGTTGATCCAAGTTTCATAGTGAATTGGAACCCTAGCAATGGAAGTAGACTTTTCTTATATAAGAAATAAGGGTTAAAACATATCTTTCCCATAAGCATACTTGGGTATAGAACTCGTGACCTCTCATCAGAGAGCCAACAACCTAAGATGTTTGAGGGTGATTTTCTCCAAAACAATGACTAAGGAATTTAAATTTGTTTCTAATTGTGTATTCTTCTTTGTTGATTACTGAACTGAGCCTTTTGAATTTGTAAATGGAAGCCGAACTGAATAATATTGGTAACTGAACACAAAAAATTCGATTCCGCCTGGTCCAGTCTGGTTCGGCTTTGATTCCTTGCTCGATTTCTAAGTTTGGGTATACGACTTTCAAACAACAATGAAGATATATGAAACTGCTCATCGAGATATCCCAAGGAACAAACTTTAGAACTTCCTCCTCCTTTAGAACGAAAGAGAAGGAAAAATCCCTCGCTCGAAAGAGAAGAAAAAGAAGTGAATAACAGAACATGACAAAAGAACAGATTGTCTATTTGGTCTTTTCAATTTTGGATTTAAAAAGCCATACAATACCTTTTAAGTAGGGATTTGGTCTTTTCAATTTTGGATTTAGAAAACCATACACCACCTTATTAACTAGGGATGTTCATGGTTCGGTTCTAGAATAAAGGTTTAGTTCGGTTCTGGCCTCAATTGCGAACCAAACCGCTAATATTGGTTCTTTACTTTTAGAGAATCGAACTGAACCGTGTTAAGACTAGAAAAGAACAGCCAGTTCTGCTTTGTTTCAGTTCAGAACAATGGTTCTACTTATTTAAGGGTTTTGCTAAATATAATGTATCATGCCATCACATTATTTGGAACTACAATTCATATTTTATATGTATATAATGTTATAAAACTCATATATATAAACTTATAAAGATCTATATGTACATGTATATAGATTTTTTTAATATATAATGGTTGACTTACCATGGTTAGCTTCCAACTGGAACCGTGAATAGAGCTGTCAGGTTGGGATGTTCATCGGGAGGCGATCTCCCACTCCTCACGGGAACCCACTTCCAATGAAACGGATTTGGAGAGTGGAAACAGAGATGATGATGGGATGGGGAGAACAAGGGAATCTTCAACGGAAATTGAGGCGGGATGAAGATAGTAAGTTCCCGTCTTGCCTTGCGAACCCGGTCCCAATCCTTTCTCTAATTGATTCTAAAAGTTAGTTTTATTTAAAAATATAAGAAAAACCTCTTTTTTCAATTCGTGAACTCATCATCATTCCTCACATTTCGTCTTATTTTGTATAAATAAGGTTTCATTTTTATATGTAAAAGTGAACTTGAGCATCTTTCTTTCTCAACGGGTTTCCAAAGACCCGTGGGATATGAGAACAAGGGTAGAACTTTTTTCCGTCTCCTCGTGGAAATGGGGACAATGTTCTGAAATGGGACCCACCCCATCCCATGAACATCCCTACAGCCCGGTCTTTTTCCTGCTAAAACCCAATCGACCCATACGGCCGGTTCCATGAACACCCCTAGTATTTTTTTTTTCCAAAGTAAAAGCAAACCAACAAAAATTGCTGAATGAAGATGAAGACTTTGGTCCGTTTGGTTCAATTATTCGGGTTTTGACCGAATTGTGCTCACCCCAAAAAGTTTAAAATGACCTTTAAACGGACTAAACCAATATGTACATACATGTACATGTGCGTTCTCAATTCAGAAGTCCTTGGTCTTAAGATTAGTTGCTGATGTCATCATCAGCCATGGGCCTTGGTGTGTCCCCGGTTGTAGGGATTGATCTTATATTCTGAACATATCTATGTTGCACGGGTGCTTGTTTGGGCCCTGTACCTGCATCCGGTACGTATTCGATATGGGTGCGTATGGGTACGTTTGATACGTACTCATACCGTGATTGACGTACCGGTACGCATATATGTATACCGGTATGCATACTCAAGATTGGGTACGTCACGTATCAATACCGAGTACGTGAATGGATCGGGTTGACCCATACAGATACAATTTTTGTTCATACCAACCTCATCTTCTTTTAAGAGAGAGTAAGGATTACGTAAAAGGTGACACAAAAATATGGGATATTTGTGGAGATAATTGGGATTCATTTGAGGGAGCAAGAATTCTTAAAGTTGCATCATTGTCTCTTGATGAACCAAATATGGAAGCAATCCTTTTTATAGATGATAGTGAAGGAAATACTGAGATCGAGACTATTGGAGTTTGAAACTTAATGTATTTAGATTCAAAGATATTGTATTTAGAATATGAATTTTGATATACATTGCAACTTTTTGTGCTGATATGAATATGTAATATTCTGTTGGAATGATATTGTTTCATTGTATCCAAATTTGTGTTTGGTGAACTATTTAATACGAGTTTGTGTTTGTTGAACCATGTAATACGAGTTTGTTGTGAGTTTATGTAATATGTAGGAAGACTGCACTGAGAAGTATGCATTGGTCAACTATGTAATACAAGTTTAAAATAGGTGCATATCATAATCACTTTCATTTGATTATACCTTTCTCATTGATGTTGAGCTAACTTCATGAAAATCATTTAGATATTAAGATGGATGTGTGCGACATGCATAACTTTGAATCTAGTTCATTTGATGTTGTGATTGACAAAGGTCTCTATTTCTTGATTACTTCTTTTTGCATATGTTGGTCTTGCTTATATGTTATTGTGACTTCATTATTCTGATTTATGTTATTCTTGAAATTATGCTTCTTTTGGGACTCTTGATTCTCTTATGGTAAGCACTGCAATGATGGGGATCGCCTTTTATGCTATAATCTACATAGATTGGATCTCAAAATGTTGTGCACAAAATCTACAACTTCTGGTATGCGTTTATTGTTTAATTGTCCTTACTTTGAAAAAGAGTATAAATGAAATTCTCATAGTTAGAATAAAATTATTCTCAAATACTAGAATGCTCTATATAATTGTATGTATATATATATATATTTATTTTACTATTATGTTTTTTAATAATATCGCATCCGTACCTTAGTTTTTTTAAATTGTGTATCCCCTACTCGTATCTATGCAACATAGGAACATATTCATCGGTTACATGGATCAAACATACAATTGCAGAGCCGTACATCGTTCATGATTCTCTCTCTCTCTCTCTCTCTATATATATATATATATTTTGCATCACCAAGCAGCTGGATACCTCTTTCATCGATTGCATGGATTAGACATCTCCGGTTCCTGTTAGCTTGAAACCTGAAACGGCAATCAAACCGGTTCGGACTATTGTTCTTGACCCGTCACTTTCGGGATGGTTTTGGTTTGACTGTGGAACAGCTCGAAACTGATAATTTTATTGAAAATATTAAGAATTATAAAAAATACTAGAACCGGTGGTTTGAAACGGTTTATTCCTGGTCCAGTTTTTATAAAAGATCAAACTAGAAATGAATCATACGGTTCTTAGGCCGGTTCCTGACTTGATTTGATTTAGATTGGAACAATTAGACCGGTTAAGAACCAACCATATCCTTGCATGGATGCGTTAAGCTTCAACCTCCCCATGTATAAAGAAAAGGAAAAAGACCAAGAATTGCTTCATTCTCATTCTCGAATACCCTTTCTCCTCCAACACCTCCAAAGCTGATATCGGGTGCCCTTGTTATGATATTAATAGGCTCTTAATACTAATTTTTCTTATGATAAACCCCATGAAGTATAACGTATTAGTATCACAATGTTGGATTTGAACTACAGTATCTGAATCAGATCTGACCCGTTGATCTCCCTTGAACCAATGGTTTAATTTGTAACAAGCAAAAAAATAAAATTGAATTTTCGAAAATATATTTCAGTTTTTAGAAAGAAAAACTTTTACAAGAATATTTTCAAACCAACAACTCGGAGACACGAGAAAGAAAAATCTGATGGGCGGGGCCTTTTGTTGAATCACGCTTCTCCTTCCCACCGCCAACTGACTTTCACCACCACCAACGGGCGTGGACAGAAGCACCGGTCTTATTTATATTCTCTCTCTCTCTCTCTCTCTCTCTCTCTCTCTCTCTCATGGCTGCCGCTCTGTCCTCTTTTTCCGTCCTATCCTGCCGATTGACGGCACCTTTTAGGGCCTCCTCCTTCAATCCCTTATCATTGTCTCTTTGGAATGGCGAGTCCCGTCGTCTTTCGTGGAATTCGAGGTACTGATAGAAGGTTTCAGTTGTTAAAATCTTTTCTTGGTGTTCTTCAATTCGAAACGTTTTAAAGTTTCTTCTTTCTTTGGTTCCTGCCAATTTTTTCTTCGGCGTCAATCATTGTGTCTATAAAGAAAAACATCATTTTGGTTACTTTGGAAGTCATAGATAAGCAGTGGTACAACCTATACCATGATCGTTTAATTAATTAATTAATTGTTTGTTTTACTGATTGATTGCATTTGTCAAGCACCATGAAATTGATGTACTGAGTTGGTCAATGTATCGACTGTTCGTTCCATTCTTTTTTGTTTATGGTTGTGTTGCTTTTATCTTTTCATGGCGTTGGGGTGCCCTTGAAAATCGGAAATTTGTTTTGTTGTTGCACTGTGAAGCTGTTGGTTACTGTAGTCGTCAGTTCATTCTTTTCTTGGTAATCATTATATGTCCGTTGCTTCACGTAATTTTGCTAAGTTACTCTTCTGTATGTTTTTAGAAACAAATTGGGAAAATTGTTTAAGATGGTTTGGACATGTATAGACGACAAGATATGAAAAACTAGATTGTGAAAATGTTAAAAGAGGAAGAGGACGATCATAAAAGAGTTGGAAGGAAACAATAAAGAATGATCTAGTTTATATTGAGTTAACTGTTAGTGTGGCACGTGATAGGGTCGTGTGGAAACAAAGAATCCATGTAATCGACCCCTTCTAGTATGAGAAAAGGCTTACTTGTTGTACTCTTCTCTCTGTTTCTCCTAAATTTTGCTTGAGTACATGCCAACTCCATAAATAGAAACTTAGAGTGATTAGTTGGAAGCTTTAACTTCTATTCCGCATATCAATATATCTTGTGTAATTTCTGTGTGCTAAACATGCTTCATTGTGATGCTATAATATCCAAAGCTTCTCTGAAAAGATATCTTTTATTGTTCTTTTGGAACATTGGCTTCATGGTTGTGGATTTATGGAGTATAGATTTTGTGTGCCTGCAGGTTTGGTATGTAAAATTCAGTGATTGCCATGATGAAATGTAAACTCATGTTAATGTGCTTTGTATTGTCTTGTAGAAGTCTGGGTTCAGTGAAAGCAATGGTTTTGCAAGATAGAAAGAAGAAGATGACTGATGCTGTGCCCGACAGTCTCCCACATTTACGACATACTGATGAAGAACCTGAAGTATGCTCTGCTGAAAGCTCCTCTGGCTCAGTTGAAAGCAAATCCAGTTTGCTTGAAAGTTGGGTTATAAAACTTGAACAATCTGTGAATATATTGCTAGTGGTATGTCTCTTTGAAAGCTCCTCTGGCTCTGTTTTCTTTGCAATATCCATTTCAACAATGTCTTTTCTGGATCTGGATATTTCAGTCTATTGAAGTTCCTTTTCTCTAACATATAGTATGTCTCTTCATGCTGAAGTCTTTGTCTAATTATATGCACTCTCCTACAGATGAATTGTGAGGGCTATGAAAAAATTATTGCTATTATGTATAGTTGGTTAGACCTATATATTGATCTTTATTCTTTTGGTTACCATTCATTTAGTTATGTACATTAGCTACATGAATTTCGTCTTTTAATAACTTATTTTGGTAAGGTGATGTATTCTAAGAACGAAGACTGGTACGGTAAAGATTAGCAGCAGTTTTGTGTTAATCCAATACTGCAGGGAAGCTTGACACCATGTGCCCATGTTCCTGCATATTTTTCCACTAGCTAATTCTTATCTTGGACTTGGCTGTGGATTATTTCTCACATTCGTTCACCTCTGGAGAAATGGAGGAGAAAAAGGAAATGGGGAAAATTAGAGGTTGGAAAGGACAGATAACATTGAAAGCCTGGATTTGCACGTCCTCTCTTTCTCACCTTTGGATCTAATACTATATTAAGGTTTTATAACGAAAGAAAACCTTGCCATGTTCTTTTGTGAAGAAGGGAGATCACTAATGGCAGGAATCATGTTATGTGGCAATATGAATTCGCATGAGACTTGCCTTGAGAACCATGCCGATTAAGTATATAAGAAGCATAGAAAACGAAAGAGGTGAGCCAAGGTGGCACATAGGCAATTATCTCCTAAGAATGCCCTATAACTTACATAGATAAACCAACAGGAACATATATCATGGACTTTAAGAATACAAAGAGAATAATCTCACTGGCTGGTAGAAGGTGCTACTTATGTACTTCATCTGAAAGTAATTGACATACATTGGGTTTTCTTGTACCATCATTAGCTTCAGTTCCTATCTATTTTAGTTGTCCTACAACTTACCATGTTCTTTTGTCATATTTGTTTTAAGAAAAATATTTCCTAATGGTTTCCTTTTAGGTCTTATTCATCATTTGTTTCAAAAAGAAAGGTGCTTCCCTGTTTCTAATATGCGATTTTTATGACATTGCTTTCAGGAATCAGTTATTAAAATTTTAGATGCATTATATCAAGATCGTGAGTATGCGAGGTTCTATGTGCTTGAAACTATTGCAAGAGTGCCGTATTTTGGTGAGAGCAAAAAACTTTTTGTTGACTTGTTGCTTGTGCACTGTTTCCAACATTTAGCTGCATTTATGTGCATTTTCTTTATCTGCTTCTTAGAGGGCTAAGGTGTTGAAGGATGTTTCGCATTCGTAAATATTCACATGCATGTTCACTTAGTCATGTATACATACATGTGAACATGCAAGCAAGTGTTTCTAATATTCATGCATATGCGTATTCATGCTTGCTTATATCTTTGTTGGTATTATATCTCTTTATTCTATCTACTTCCTTGACATGAATTAACATCACTTGCCAATTTTCCTTTTTCTCTTTCGTATGGAACTAAACAGCTAGAGTAACTTCTAATAAGTTTGCGTTGGGTAATGGATAAGGACATCATGGGTTCCTTTTCTTGTAGCTTTCTTGTCTGTTCTGCACATGTATGAGAGTTTTGGTTGGTGGAGGAGGGGTGATTACCTGAAGGTGCATTTTGCTGAAAGCTGGAATGAGTTGCATCATTTGCTAATCATGGAGGTTTTGATTCTTGCTGCCTATCTTTTTAAAGATTTACATAGCACAAGTTAAAGGACTTTTCTCTGTCCTTCAAATAGTTGAACCTTTTCATTTCATACGACGAAAATTCATGCCTTATTATCAATAATAGAATTCTTTTAGCATTCTGTATGTGATGTTTCTCTCTCAAATATTAATTTTAGTTGAGCTCATGAATTTCAATTTCAAGGTTATTTCTGTCTTATATTGCCTTCTCTACGAAAGAGCAATTCTGCGTGCCGGGGCATTTGATTACTTGTTGGACTGTTTTTTCTGGGTGTAACTAGCTAACTAGTTATAGATTCATGTAGTTATATTTAGTTTTTTGTATTTGTGCTAGTTGTCATGAACGCTAATGCACCCTCATGGATGGTTTTAGCCTATAGACATATTGTTGAAAGGACTTGAAAATTATATATAAAATGTTCACACCACTATCTGATACTATAAAAAACGACTGAAGATAATTTTGGAGACTATTCAAATTAAACCTTCGTTATTCCATCAACAGTCGGTTTGATTCCTGTGGGAGGTATCCGCTGGCATAAACCAGAACCCAGAGTCGTCTGATGGTCCTACTTTGGAGTTTTATTCTGGGTGTTCCAAGTATACACCTCTTGAGAGCATTTTTGCGGGGTCTGACATTGACAGACAAAAGATAATTGTGCCTGTTTCTCATCATATTAGAGTTGAAGAAACCATTCTAGTGGCCTTAATATGGTCAGTTCCAGCATTTGGGTCTCGGTTTATGCAACATGGGAATGCACCAATATATGTTGCCACTTTGGGCTCTGCATAGTATGCTCATACAAAAGAAATATCAGAAAAGATGCCTTCAGTTGGAGGGATCATGTTACTAGTTTGTGGTAATTACTTTATGAATGATTTTCATGTCATTAACAGCCTCAGTTTCTTCTTTTAATTGTACCATTTATTTGGAATATCTTTGTACTTCTTTCCTCTGGTTCCTCCTCATACTTGACATAATCTGTTGTATGCAGGAATTAGGTGGTAACTCTTGGTGGTTTGATCGATTTCTTGCTCAGCACGTTGCTTTGTTCTATTATGTGATGACAGCATTAATGTATCTTATAAGCCCGAGAATGGCATGTAGGTATCTGCTTTTCTTTTCCAGAAATTCAGATAGTTAATTTTGGTCTTGGTTAATGTAAGACTTCAGGGGCAACACACTGGTCTCTTGAGTTGTGCTCCTTTGGTTTGACATGGGTTTTGTTGGTATCTGTTTTGCGTCTTTTGCCTGTTGATGGACATGGTGTGATACATCTTGGTTGAATTGCTATTTTTCATAAACATATGATCATTCATTTCATGTAGATGTATCTTCTCTTTTCCTCAATACCTTGCTTTTATCTTGGCGTCCATGAGAATCTGAATTCACTTTGTATAGTAGACATGCATGTATAGACTTGTCCAGTTCCAACCCACCCCTGTAGGTTGACCTAGAATTGAACCAGCCCTAGAACAGCAGAAACTGAAACTGGTGGAACCAAAATCGAAGTCAAGCCCAGAGGAGAACTGCACCAGAACCAATGATTCCAAGGTCACGGGACAGGTCTATACGTGTTTGTGTGGCCTAGGTTTTCTCCGCAATGCCTTGCATTTGTTTGGTGGCACTAAATGTGGCCATCAAGTTGTTCCATAGTTAACCAATTCAGATGTCCTTTTCATTTTTGTTTCAAGATAATCCTTACCCTTTATGGTTAATGACATTGTCACCATCATCTAGTGTGTGCTACTTTGAGACTCGCCAAACTTTTGAACCAAATTTTTTGGAAATATATAGAACTGAAGCCTATGAACTTCTGCCTTCAATCACTAGCTCTGCTGTGTTCTTTTACCCCCTCAACTTATGCATGTTTCATGCTTCTTCGTCATGGCTTAAAAGGAACTCATAAAGAAAATTTATAATTTGTTTATTCTTTGCACTAAAGAAATTTTGGGGTTCAGTTTTCACGTTGGATTTCTGAATTGCTTTGTTCAAAATGTATCTTTTTCTTTGTTTTGTATCCTTCTTTGCTTGGTGTTTTGGTGTTTAAGGACCGGTAGATGCAGATTCTACGTCTCTTTGTGCAGAAAACTATAACTGGATTCTATTTCATATGATGTACAGATCATTTTTCCGAGTGTGTGGAGATGCATGCATACGATACATATGACAAATTTCTCAGAGAGAAAGAAGGTATTCTATTTGTTGCTATTTGTATTTAGGTTTCATATCTAACATCATATGTATCATATTCGGAGTGTGATGGAGATGCATGCATATGATGGAATCCAACGTAATGATTTATGGAGATGCATACGATGGAGCTTTATGATATTTCATAATACATTTAGTCTAAACTTTCTCAATCTGATCAATGACTTTGTAAGGTCCAGATATATCATAATGGTTTATGTGAAAACCAAGAATTCTTAAGCATCTTTACTTTTCTACGCGTGACATGTCCTTCCTGCAGAAATGCTATCCAGGCACCCCATGATATAGATTTATTTGCAGTGTCCATCCTTCTCTTTTATTGTTAATGTTTATAGTGAATTGTTGCACTGTTTCTTTGTGTTTTCATGCAGAAGCTAACATCCCTCCCTTTCTCTCTTATAATCATCAAGTTGCTATTGATATATCATCTGGATTTCGTTTTATGGACCTGTTTGAAAAGCGTTGTTCAGTGGGTTTATGAGAGGGATTCTTTGCATGTTGAGGATCATCGCATAATGCATAATGAGTATCTTGTGTTAGATGAACCCTTCTGTTCCTTCTTAAGTTTTGCTTTCTGCCTCCCTTTTCGGCCGATTGAGTTCTCTGTCTTTGAGGAATTGTTCAATGCTTTCAATTGCACCGAACAATGTGTGATAACATCAACCAGGTTTACCAAGTTCTCCATGCTTTGCCTACACATCTTCAATTACACCAGGTTTTGTAACCACGGTAGCATGAATGTATTTGCATAGAACAGATGGCTTGAATATAAGATGTCTTCCTTCCTGCCTATATAGCTTCCTTTACTCTGAGTTTTTGTAATTCGCTGCCAGGGTCACGGTACTTCTGCAGACATCCACAACCAAGATTCATCAGTTACACTTTTTTAATTGATCCCATTTCTTAAAGTCATGCTCTCAAGCACAACTCAAACTAACTACGTGAATTATATAGTGGTGACTCTCCTTTTGTTCCTTTTCAAATCCAGTTAAAGGTTCCTCTGTTCTTTAAATGGTAAATGGAAGAGGCGAAAAAGATAGGATGTAGCCAAGGACACTTACCTATCACTGTTTTGGGCATCAACCCTGGTACTGTGATTCTAGTGAGATCTTATTTGGAGTAGTTGATGATTACACAACAGGTGGAATGAGTCAAATCATCCATGAACATTCAACATAATATTTTGAGCTTGACTAGGAACTACCGGAGATGAACTGCTTAGTAGACCAAATAGGCTGCAATGAGAAAGTCTTGTCTTAAAATAATGAGATAACCCATATCTTGTGGCAATTGCTTTACCATGAAAAGGGACAAAATATAAAAAATTTACAGAGTTCTGCAAACATGGTTTGCAGCTCCACCACCAACAGCCACACTAAAGAATTTGAAAGTTAGAAAATTCATTAACCCGTTCCTTGCCAGTTGGAACTGTTCTGTCTTGAAAGTCAAGAGTTACTTAATAGTGGTGTCAAGTCTTGGACTTTTGTGGGACCTATGTTAGTCACAGGACCATTGTCTTTTAACTCGTGCCATTGCTTTACTGCATTCTGATAATTTTCATAGTGAGTGTTTCAGGAAGCATTGTTATTTTCAAAATTTTGCTGCATGTTTCCATCATAATCTGTAAACATTAAAAGGCGGACAGACTGAAAAAGAACATGAAAAGCTGTGGCATAGTCCTTGAGCTTCTTTGATGACCTTGTGCTCCACGATCCATCAAATGGTTTAATAGAGTCTAGGGTTTACTGTAACTCTGAGAACGTTAGTGGTCAGCTGCATGGTCAAATGAGGTTGTTATTATAAATGTCCAAGGCCCCATAAAAACATAAGTAAATCCTGCATTTTGTACGTGGGTATGCTGCACATTTATCGATATTGATCAGATCTAAGTTCTGAATCTCGGTACATGATCTTGTTCACGTTTCAAAGCCCTAAGGTATGCTTGAATTATAAGCAGAATCTCCCATCTATCCTAAACTAGTGAACCAAGTTGTCAATTGAGACATATATTGAAAGCTGGTGAGGTCAGCCGTCTTGAAACTCTTTGACATTTTGTATTTATGCGAGTAATTCAGGTGGTATATGAAGTTGCAGTATAAATATCTCTTGTTCTTTCTTCCTTAAGGGCAGCACCATGTTCTAGCACATAGTGGACGCAAAATCCCTATTTATAGAGATCCTGTTCATGGTACTTGGATGACGGATCAATTTATTAGTTAGAGAGCATAGTGTCTAATTTAGTAGAAAATGATAATCCAATCTTTAGATGTCATATATGTCCTATTCTAGGGGTGTTTAAAGAACTGTTGAGACCGAAACAAACTGCCAGAACTGAACCAATGGTTTTGTTCGGTTCGGTTCTAAAGGAAAAAAAGTTGGCAGTTTGCTTCACGGTTCCGGTGTTGGAACAGAACCATGAGAACTGAACTAACCTGTTGCATACATATATATACATGCATACACACACACACACACACACACACATATATATATATATATATTTGCTTATGTACATATTAATCTTTATAAGTTTACATATATGAGTTTTATAACCTCATATACATATTAAATTGGGACTGTAGATCCAAATAATATGATGATGTAATACTCAATATTTAGCCAAACCCTAAAATAAGTAAAACAGTGGTTCTGACCATGCCATGGTTTTGTTTGGTTTTCTAAAAACTAGGAACCGTAAATAGCAGTTTGGTTTGAGATTGAGGCTAAAACCAAACCAAACTGAACCGTGAACACTCCTATCCTATTCCATTTCTTGTTTGAACCGTGAAGGGCTGCTGTTGTACCTTTTAAGCTCACTTTGTCATAACAATACGAAGCATCTTGAATTGGATAAATGTTTTCTTGAAGAGAAGAAAGAGTTGAACGTGTGACGCTAACCTATTGCCTTTTGCTGTCTATGTATTTATATGTCCATCATGATATATATATATATATATATATATATATATATATATATATATATATATATATATGAGATAAGTAATAACTAATAATAGATTCATTGCAAAGGATCAAGGAGTAATACATTAAGAGGGCAAGGCGACACAAGCTCTATCAATTCCAAAACTTTTCCATGAAATTGCTCTCTCTCTCTCTCTATATATATATATATATATATATATATATATATATATATATATATAAACTGATGATTCTGTGGTATATCGAACATTGAAAACTATTTTTCTTTTTGAACCTGGAATCATTCGTGCACCAAGTTACTCTACTAAACAGGCTCTGGATTTTCATGTTGTTGCAGATGAGCTGAAAAGTTTACCTGCTTCTGAGGTTGCTTTAAAGTACTATACAGATGAGGACCTCTACTTGTTCGGTATGCTATAAAACATGTGCCACGTCCTCTTTCTTGCATTCGCTTGTCATTTTGATTGATATCTTGTTTTTTCCTTTCAGACGAATTTCAAACATCTCTGCCACCAAACACTAGGAGGCCAAAGATCGGTAAGCATGAGATTGTCTTTTTCATTGCTCCATAGTAATTTGTTTGGCTTCCGACGCCTAAGCAATTCTTTTAGGTGGATTCATTATATGTTGTGTCATTGACATTATTAAAGGTGAACGTTTTATGCAGTCTTTTCCCTTGCACCAGGAATTATCCTTGCATAAAACGTGTGCAAATAATGGAGGCTGTAGTTCACCATAGACCAGGATTTTGTGACTGTCTGGTCTTGATTAGTTTCCTCTTTCTAGTTGTCATAGCATTCCCGGGTTATTCCTTTTTAATCTCTGATGACCTCATTTGTCTTTAGCCATCTATTTCATTTCATTTGATTTTTGAATTTCTTCTTGGCTTCATGCATTTGTAGAGAGTGACAGATGTGTGAATGGGGGGGGTATCACCACTTCATTCTTTGCCAGTATAAGACGGGAGTATTGCTTGATTTATCTATTTTTGTTAATGGGTGTCTATCTATTCACTGAATGTCTTCTGTATGCCTTGGATTAATTAAGTTAGGGAACAGATTTTGGTATATGCTTATAGAAATTCAGTGGCATGATTCTTGATCACACTTAATGGATAATGGATTCTTAATGTCTATGCTTGACAAACTTTAGTTGTGTTGTGAGGTCACCAATGTATGGAAAACGGGAATTGTTTGTTCATCTGATCATGTATATATGCTAGAAAAGGACACTTTCAACTTATGCAAAAGACTGGAAATGTCAGTCAGAAAATTGGAAAAGAAACTGCACATTTTCTTGGAGCTGAACATTCGGAAAAGTGATTGTGAAGACTCGTTACATGGTAGAATGCCCCCATATAGGTTATATCTTGTCTTTCTTTTTAGTATTGTTAAGATATTATTCTAGGGGAAAACACTACATTTGAAAATGCATCAGCATAGCATCAATAGAGTATTTCTCTTTCTTTTTTTCCTTTTATGAGAACGCTGGGTTCAGGCATAGCATCAGCAGAGTTTTTGATAGAAAAGAACATGACTTCAGGGTTGATGATAGAGGTATCCTAGCAAAATATTCTTGAAGCTTCAAGAAATATCAAGAAAGATGTAATTACATTTTAGTAGATGTTTCCTCCACAATGTTTGTGGGAGTGCTCACTTTGACTGGTGGAAGTAATGGTTCCATCACCAGAAAGCAATTTAACTTTGTTTAAAATGTGTTTGTTATAGTATTGAAGAGAATATGTGCATGTGCATGTGCGCATGAATGTGTACGTTCCAAAGCTCTTTACTGGTCCTAGCCTGGTTGTCAGCCGTTAATTGAGTATTTGGTTGAGCGAATTTTGCTAAATTCAATCATTCGAGCTGATGATTTTTCTCGAGGTTAAAGTTTAGGCAATAACAACAACGAAGCCTTTTCTCGTACTAGATGGAGTCAGTTACATGGATTCTTTGTTTACATAGAGTTCAATCATGTGGCATGCTAATAGGTAACTCAACAAAAGCTAGATTATTCTTGACATTCTTGTCCTTCCAACACTTTTGTAGGCTTCCTCTTTGTCTTTTAACGTATTTCACATTTCTTGTATCTTTTTACCAAAGCTTTCTTTGGTGGTCTTTCCATGTGTTGAAACGATTTCTCTTATTTTGTATCTATTTGTGTCACTCCCAATTTATCTCTGATTACCTCATTACACTCCTATGGATATTTTTTTGCACATGGTGATGATTTGCTGCCCAACACTGAATCACCATATAACACAGTGGTTCTAATTGCTGCTATCTAATATTTATCATTCAACACTAATGGTTTCCACTTGTCACGTAGAATACCTGATGCATCTTACATTTTAATCAATTTTCATTAATTCTATATGAATTTTCATTAATTCTATATGTAACATCTAATATAAAACTTATACATCTCTATCCATTTGTCATCAATCTTAAAAATTGGCCCTCGGTATTTAAAACTTTTCATTCGAGCTGATGATTTTTCTCGAGGTTAAAAGTTTAGGCATCTAATATAAAAGTGTTTTGTACGTCTTGAAACATTTTAAGGAGAAAAGATTACCTGACTATGTATTTCCTTATTTCAAATGTTGCAGAGAATCTATATGATGTGTTTGTGAACATCAGAGATGATGAAGATGAGCACTGTAAAACCATGAGAGCCTGTCAAACCCATGGAAGCCTCCGTTCACCTCATTCAGCAGTAACTTTTCCCGAAGAATCAAGTTGTTCAGTAGCTCCCAAAGATTGTGTAGGTATCTTTGACTGTCTAAAGAAGGCCATAAGCCCGCCACAACAGAAACTATAAGATACAGGTCTCAATGAACGGTTCAGATTGTTTACTGATAGGGGATAGCCAAGCGTACCCATCAGGTACTCTTCAAAGTTGTATAGTTTGAATCGATTGTTGCCTTTAAGGGATGATAGTAGAATCAATTGCTGCCTACTTAGTATCAGTTGGCAATTTAAAGTTATCTTTTAATAAATGTCTAGTGAGATTCGAATTGGTGCCCTTTCTATGTTATCTGATATAACTGTAAAAGGATATCTTGTAGTCTTTTATGATAGAAAAAGTTACTGTTATACTTCAAAGTTGACATAATCTCTCTCCCTCTCACACACACAAAAACACACACAGGGGATAGATGAGAGGCTCTCTCGACCCAGGAGCTGATGGTAAACTCTTCATGGTAGTCAAAGAAAGGTGAGGAATAAAAGGAAAACTGTGATTAGGCATGAAGTGTAACAATGATCACTTACAAGAACATTAGAGTCGATAGTTCATCCTTGTCACTATGTCTAGTTCAGGAAAAGCAACAAAGGGAGTAGTACACCATATTAATATTTGTCCAAAGCCACAACAATTTAGAATAGCTTATGTGAGATTCAGGTGAGCAATGGACTACATTAATGGTGCTTAAGAAACAAAATAATGGGATCGTATACCATCTGTTTAGCATTGACACCCATTATGAAATCTGCATGATTATAGTCATAAATGAAATGAACTGTGAGCTTGTCCCCTTCATGAAATTTAAGTGCATCAAGCAGAAGGTGCTCGTCCATGATGTTTGAGAGTGGATCTCGATCTCCATAGGCAAGGAAAAGGGGAATGCCACTGGGAATGTTAGACATGTTGTAGACTGGAGGCTCCTTCCGGCCATAGTGCTTCATGTTTTTATCAGCATTGCTTTAATCATACATCGTTATTCCGCTTCAAATCACTGGTTTTCATTGAAGAATCCAAGAAGACCAAGTCAAATTGAGTTGCTTGTCTGCTAGTTAGAAAGTGGATTTTTATGAGCCATGCAGTTTAGTTTGCTATTTGACTGCACATTTTTTACATTGAAATTACTGTTTATGTATGTATGCGTGTATGTATGTTTATATAATATGAGATCTTGATCATGTGAAAACATTCTGGAACTTGAACTTACTTTGAGCCAAGTGCACCAAGCTCATGGCTGATGTTGGCTGGGGCTCATTCTGCAAGAAGAGTTCAACTGTGGACCTGTTGAGGTAGCAATTCCTTCCTGACAAAGGAGGCCTTCACTTGATTAGGTGATCTCTTCTGTATGCTTTGAAACTTTGAACATGGGTAGACTCGGCTACCCAGCCACTGGGCGAAAGTCAGGTACCTGAACCGAACTTGATTCGTTCAGGGCTGTATACTGCAGCTGACATCCGGTAATACTTTAACGTTTAAAGTGGAACTACAATAAACTTCATATTGGAAATGTTCATGGTAGCATTTGGGATTTCTACTGGGACATGGCCGACTAGAGCTGGCCCATGCCCCTTTTTCAGATTTAGAAGCCCAGCCTCAGCCTAACAAAGGTCCCAGTCAGGTTTGAGGGATATGGGCTTAAGTCATGACACTCTGTATATACATATAAGCACACACACACACACATATATATCAAGAGAGAACATGGTAATGTGTACTCATCGGTACTTAAATTCACTTAAACATTTTGACCATTTGATTCGCATGATTAATTGTGATGATTTCAATTTAAAAAGTGAAAACTATTATTTTACTTTCATACTTTGCATTTAATGTGTATTAAATGTTTTCTTATTGTTGATCATACAAATTGGACAGCAGAAGTTTGTAAGTATATTTATGCATGGATATAGATGTGCACATGGATTAGAAAAATGGATACTGCCCATTTTAACTTTGCATGTTCATATTTAATTTTTAGGGGCGTGAGTATATTGTGTCACAGTTGGGCAACATCCAAGCACTCACATATATATTATATGTGTAAGTATTTATGTATTTATGTGTGTGTTTTCTTGAGGGTGCGCATGCTAGGGATCACCATGAAAAACCCTTACCAGTGAAAGATATCACCAGGTTGTAGCAATCGGTCCCTGGATTCTTACAAAGGGTCTTCAGAAGTTGAGTGGCAATCTCACTGCATCAGCATAACATGATTTTTCCACGTTATTTCAATTCCCACAAGCATCACAAAAGAGAAAAAATGAAAATGAATTTGCATGCATCGAAATCACAATTCGGGCACATACATTTTAAAATTGAATTGAACGACTCCGAACCACCCAGTCATCTGCAATGGAGGTGGTAAAACACATTGTTAGTCCATCATTCAAACATAAGCACAGTCTATAATGGCATGGACTCCACTTGCACGTACCTCGCCAATGAACGAGTTTTCAGCTACTTGACCCATCATTGTTGTAATATGGCTCAGATAGGAAATCGGGCACAGCAATGCAGCAGCCTTTACCTTGTCCACCACCTTCTGCCGTGAGGAGGAGGCCAATGCAATCAATGTTCCGTGGACATGTAAATAAAGGGGAAATTCAATCGATAAATATTAGGTTTCGCTAGAAATCTATATAGAATCTTTGAAAAAAACTTTGGTCGATAAGAAAAATAAAGGAGATTCATGATTTAGAAAAATATATATTTTCTTATAAGAGAATGATCGATGTGTAGTTTCTGTTCTGTTTGATCGTATACAAGATTGATGACAGTGGGGAGATCATATTTTGCCAATTTATCCCATGACCATGTCCAATATTCCTGCATCCACCGTTGGTTCAACATCACATACACACAGAGGAGAGAGAGAGAGAGAGAGACTGGTTGATCTGGGTTCACTGATGTGTGTCCTCTGCTAAACTTTGTGCCTCTTGAGTTGGTAATCCATACATCAAATCCATTCCCTGCTAAGATGAGTGCCAAGGATTGGTCCGACGGACCCAGTAGCCATGACATGCCGTCCTCCCATACATCACATTCACATCGTTTTTTACATATCTATTGATCTAATATCAATCAATTAGGGCCGCAGCAGCTCACCACAAACTCATTATTTGTTCCCCATAAGATATTAATTTAAAGCAACAAGTTATCATTCCGTGAATACAGTTCCAATAGATGTGAGAAGTTGAATGATGAAGAATGGAAAGGCCTATTTGACGAAATGGATCCTGCCTTTTGGAGTAAAATATGGGTTTAACCCAAAATAAATCATAATGATAATAAAGAATATATTTGCACCAAGATTATTGAAGAAGGGAATTTTACATGACACAACATATTATAGCCTATCATGAAAGTAGTACTCTTTACACACACATACATATAGAGAGAGTCTTAAATGACATGATGTTTTTTTTGTACATAATCATACATAAACATTATTATTGTTTCATTTTGAGATAATAGTGGAGATATGAAATTAAAACTATTGTTGTGCTTTTGTACTTTGCATTTAATGCACTATATACATTAAATAAAAAGCAATTCAAATCTTCACCACAAAGATCAAACAATAGAAAGGTTTATGCAAGATTATGCAGCTAAGAGACTAATTGTTTGATTTTGACATAATGGTGGAGATATTAAAACTATTCTTGTGCTTTTGTACTTTGCATTTAATGTACACCTCGAACAATAAAAAGGTTTATGCAAGATTATGCAGCTAAGATGCCAATATATATACATATATATATATATAGAGAGAGAGAGAGTAGAATGAAGAGTTTTCCCCACCGTTTTTTGCTGCCAAACTTGAAGCCAAAAGCATGGGGAAATGTCCCATCCCCACAAGTCGAATGTCATTAGTTCAATACCCGGGTGTAAGTTTGGTTTCAGTTATCAAAAAGAAAAGGACCATCCCTACGCTACTATGTAACAATAGGTATCAAACTTACACCCTTCATCTAGCCAACCTCAGTATGTCAAAAGGCTTCGCATTGGTAATTAATTAAGCACATAAACTTTGAATGATTTGATACTGTGGTTTCAAAGATTCCATGTTCAGGCATTATATATTATGAGTTAAGTTTATAATGATTGATAAAGGAAATATTCTTACCATAAGTATGCTATGCTTCAGTAGCACCGGTTGGCCGGTCTTGTGACTCTTAGAGCGAGTGGAGGAATCTGTTGGTATCCTATGGATGGTAAGGATGTAGCCATATTGAGTGATTAACTTTGAAGAACAAATGCATGCTTAAACCAATCTAAATCTTCACCAAAGCAGAGGTGACAGTTTCTACACACACACACACACACACACACACACACACATATATATATATATATATATATATATATATATATATATATATATATATATAGAGAGAGAGAGAGAGAGAGAGAGAGAGAGAGAGAGAGAGGTGAAACTATAATGTGCACCTTAACTTATAGAACTCCACAAGGTTATCTTTTCTCTAAATATTACATTTTTTGTATAGTATTTTAAAGAAAAAAATAAAAGAGATTCAAAGTTAAAATACATTTTGAAAATTATTAAGAAATTGAAAAAGGGTGTCAAAACACTTTTTGTGGTATATAGCATTCAAAAATACCATGAACTTTATATTTGCTAGTATGATTTCTATAATGTCAGGTATACATTGTACTCTTTGCATTGGTATCCATGAGTCTCAACCATGGAGCAGAAAGAAGTTGGTGAGGAAGAAGGTGTGCTCCCCTCCGGATCAGGTGGCTCAGACCCCAACTTCAGTTTCCTTCTCTGGCGATACACCATTAACAAACCAAATGAAAGAACAATCGAGGCTAAAATTCTCTCCGTGGCGATCATGCTATCTTCTTCCTTTTTATCATAAACAAGAAAAATCACCCTGAAGAGGTCTGGGCTTAAGATCACCTAGCAAAATGACTTGGATCGGGCTCGTGGTGCGAATGTTTTGGAACCATAAGGCAAGAAACTTTGGTGCGAGAGACGAACCCAGCACGACCATGTTGGTGTTTGTTTCATGTATGGAGAGACCCTTGCCTTTTCAAAGCAAAGGAACATAGCGGATGCCTTTCCCCTTGGGGCATGCTTCCTTGTGATCCAGTTCTTATTTCTGGTGATCTTACTTCATTGTTCTTGCTTGGCACCCGCTGCCCCTGAGGTGAGATGGTCAAATCACAGGTGGATCATGATACTACATCCCCACCGTCCTTTTGCCAATCGACGGTCACCAGCGTAATGATGATGTAGCTTCCAGAGGGTCCCAC
The DNA here is from genome assembly GCA_036023115.1 of Brasenia schreberi. Taxonomy (NCBI): domain Eukaryota; kingdom Viridiplantae; phylum Streptophyta; class Magnoliopsida; order Nymphaeales; family Cabombaceae; genus Brasenia; species Brasenia schreberi. The sequence goes on from JAYKKT010000072.1 coordinate 11,049,710, forward strand.
CTCTTTCAAAATGGATGGACGGCAGAGATAGGAAGAAACGGTCAATATGTGATGTACGAACTGCGCATAATATAGCAAGAAACCTGTTATGCTCTCCTCCCTCTTTCATCTTGAAAACTGTAAGACAGTGCACGTTGTGCCTTTCCTCTTTGGAATAGCAGAGCCAAATCTTAACGAATGCGACAAAGTTTATGACGGCAAAATAAAGATGGGCGGAAGACCTTGATTGATATATTAAAATTTTCTGGGGAAAAAGTCGTGATTTAATATCAAAAAGTTTATAAATAGATAATTAAAACTAATATATGCAACATTCATCTCACTGGGCACAAAGAGCAATAGCTCACCTGTGCTAGTCGGTCGACTGAGTTCAATACCCGTGGCGCGCACCTGACCCAAAGAAACATTCATGTGGGTCTACTTTAAGGAGAGGTGAGACAAGGCATCCACCTCAAGAAAAGGGGTTAAACCGTGGACTATAAACATAGTCCACGGTTTAACCCCTAGGTTATCTTTTGAAACCATTGGGAGCCCACCTTACTCTTAAAAGAATCAACAGAATCTCGACTTAACAGGATATAATGCACAACCCGGTGAGCTATTAAAAAATGATCACTCATTATTCTCGCAAAGAAATTGCTCCAATGATAATCCATATTACAACTCCGCTCATATAAGGGATCACGCTTGTATGGCCAGTCTCAATGTCGGATAAAGGAGGAGTGTTGCGTTAGACTTTCGACAGCCAACGTAAAACTTGGTCGAACTTATTTACCATGGATTCTATAAATTATGAGTATTGTGTTGGGGTGTTCCTTATTAACAACGCACTGCAGAGCACAAATGCAGTGAAAGTAAATAAGGGTCACTACTTCTTTGCCCAGACATATCGAATCAATTGGAGAGAGGATTTCCACATCATAGACGGATGTGGGTAAAAAAGTTAGTCCCGCTACATTATTGATCGAATGTAGTGAACAAATTACACCGAGAGTCTATGCATTTTCAGCATGGATGAATGTAGGAGTAAGGAAGCTAGTCCTAGATAATAAGATTCGTATTGGTACTTGTAGTATCAGAATATTGATCGACAAGTTAATGAAAGTGGTAGATACTTTTGATCTTTTTATATCCAATACAGTTTTCAAAAAATGAGATGAACATTTAATTACTTATAAGAGTGGTTTCACAAACACAAATTGATTATTTTATTTGTAGGAAAAAAGATAGATAGTATTGTAAAGATTGCAAGGTAATTTCAGGAAAAAGTTTAATTACTTAACATCAACTTTTATTAATGGATTTGCAAGTAAAAAAGTGGACAAAGAAGAATAGAATGCATAAAGTTATTCGGGTTAGATTGTGAAACCTCAAATGTGAGAAAGAAGATATATTTAAACAGAAGGTTATTCAAGGAGATGCTTAGAATTATGTACGTATACCTTCTTATATGTGGAACAATATAGTTATACATATTAGAGAAGTAATAAAAAATATGTTAGGTGAATCTAAGAGAAGTGTGCCGATACAAAAAAAGCTTGGTAGTAGAGTGAAGTAAAGTGGTGGAAGATAAAATCAAGGTAAATAAGGCATGCTACAAATTGGATTATGCCAAGAAGACTAGTGAAACTTTGGAGGCTTATAAGAAAGCAAAGAAAAAAGAAAAAGAGGTCGTTAGTGAATCAAAAGCCAAAATTTGTGAAGATTTACATAAAAGGATTAAATCAAAAGAAGGTGAAAGAGATATTTTTAGGATAGCTAAGACTAGATATAAGAAAACTAAGGATCTTACTTTTATTAGATGCATCAAAGATGAGGTTGAGAAGATTCTAGTGGTGAATAATGATATAAAAAATAGATGAAAAAATTATTTTTATAAGTTTTTTAATGAAAATACATATGGTAGTATTAGTTTAAGAGAGTTATCCAAATTAGAAAAGTATATAAACCATAATTTCTATCGGTGTATTCAAATAATGAAGTCAAATATATTATTAAATATATAAAAGTTGGTAAATCTTTAGGACGAGACAATATTCCTATAGAACTATGAGAAATCCTATGAGAGATTGAGCTCTCTTGGCTCACAAGGCTATTTAATGAAATATGGAGAACCCAAAAGATGCTCGAGGAATGGATATGAGTATACTTATGCCCATATATAAGAATAAGAGAGACATTGATAATTGTGTGAATTATCGAGATATCAAGTTAATGAACTATATTATGAAATTATGAGAAACAATTATCCAACATAGGTTAAGACAAGTATCGAGTACAATAGAGAATCAATTTCGGAAGATCTATTATTGAAGCAATTCACCTATTGAGACATCTTATGAAACATTTTAGAGCAAAAAAAAAAGAACCTTCAAATGATATTTATTGATCTAAAAAAACTTATGACAAGGTGCCAAGAGATGTTCTTTGTTGAACCTTAAAAAAGAGAGGTATCCTATTGACATAAAGAAATCTTATAATAAACATGTACGATGGTACAAAAACATGTGTGAAAACTCATGAAAGAATGACAAACTCCTTTAAAGTTAATATTGGGTTACATCAAAGATCAACTTTAAGTCCATATTTATTTATATTGATCATTGATGAGTTAACAAAACATATTCAAGATAAAGTACTTTGGTATATATTATTTGCCGATGATATTGTGTTAGTGGATGAGTCCGAAGAAAAAGTTAGTAGGAAATTGGAACTATAGAGAGAAACATTAGAAAGTAAAGGCTTCTGACTTCGTAGGACAAAGACAGAATATATGGAATGTAAGTTTGGTCATTTGGGTACTTCAGAGGACAGAAATTAAGATTGACACACATTGCATCTTAACAAGGAAGTTTTAAATATCTATGTCAATTTTTCAAAATTATAAAAGATTTGATGGAGATGTTATGTATAGAATTAATGTCGATTGGTTAAAATGGAGAGGGATATAAGGTATTTCATGTGCTAAGAAGATATCATTGAAGTTGAAAGGTAAATATTATAGAGTAGCAATTAGACCTGCTATGTTTTATGGTTATGAGTGTTTGGTAGTTAATTGTCAACATATGCAAAAGATACCCGTAGCAAAAATAAAGATATTGAGATGGATGAGCGATCATATAAGAAAGAGTGTATACATAATGAGGTTATTAGAAATAAATTGGGAGTAACACCAATAGAGGATAAAATGAGGAAAAAGTGTTTAAGATAGTTTGAACATTTAGAAAGACGATCCAAGGATGCTCTCATAAGAAGATATGAAAAACTAGATTTTAAAAATATTAAAAGAGGAAGAAGATGACAACAAAAGTATTAGGAAAGAAATAATAAAGAATTATCTAATTTATATTGGGTTAACTGCTAGCATGGCACATGATAGGGCCATGTAGAAACAAAGAATCCATATAGCCAACTCCATCTAGTATGAGAAAAGGCTTAGTTGTTGTATAAAATCCACATTACTGCACTTGGACTCACAAATCAAAATCTTCGGCGGGAATAGCATCTCCAGTAAACTTGTCAAACAAAATGAGCAGGGATTGCTCATATCTTGTTTATCCTTTGTCTTATCTATTGTTTAATCACTCATTTATCGATTTAGCATGCTCACCTTCTTGCTTTTTCAAGTTGACCGAAACCAAACATAAGGTTGCTTGGCAATTACTAAACCTACTTTTAGTAGAGATGGTGCTAAAAATAAGTTTCTTACTCATGTACAAAAATGTGGTATACATTTATATGGTTAATTAAGCTCTTCACCAGTTAACTCAATGACACCCATCCAACTAGTTGTCTTGGGTCTATTATTAGCATGTACCTATTTGTGTGTGAAGAGTTTGAAGCCCAAACTGTAACACAAATTGCTGATACAACCATTTAAGCAAAATGAAGCAGCATGTATGATGCCAGCATGAAAACCTGACATGGACACGATTGGGTCCGCCTGTCACACGAATATGAAATGGCATGACATGAGATGAATGAGAAAACGAAATCGCCATCCTCCATTTAATTTTTCTTGCCAAATCTGACTAAATGGGTTCAGATTGTTTAGATTTCTCTGCCCAAATATCCTGTAAGGAGTGCAGTCCCTAGGGTCGGCATAATTTTTGCCAGTTTTATGAATACCTTATTGGACGCCTATTGGTACTTATATGCATATATTTTATCAGTGTTACCTTGTTTATATTTAACAAAAAAATATTTAAAGTTAAAAAACTTAAAATTCAAAAAGATCAATGACATATCACACCATAATATGATAATATCATAGCATAAGATACTATGATGTGATACACACTGATAAATAGGTGAAAGGTGAATGCAGAACATGCCATACACCAGACGAAATTAGCTAAAATTGGAGTGAAAAGTCTAACAAGGATAATTCTTGATTGGCTCGTAATGTGTGTACAATTTATACGTATCTTTTGTTATGAACACGAATTATACATGGTAAGGGTTCGCCGAACCCCGCTTGAATTTAAAAAGAACAAGAAAGAAAATGGATTTAACGATATACGTCCTTCGTTTCGATTCGATATGTAGAACATTGTTTGCATATAATTAACTGCAAAGCCCCAAACCTTAACAATTCCAAGATACATTTCCTTTGAAAGTGATTACATGAGTTTCATTGACGAGCAAAGAAGGCCGTGAGGGGTTCGTAAACATCAAGCTTAGCCCTGACGCCCATGACGAAATCAGCATGAGCATAATCGTTGATGAAGTGAACCGTCAGCTTGTCCCCCCGGTGATACTTGAGGGTGTTCAGAAGCATTCTGACGTCGTAGACGTCCGACAGGGCATCCTTCCCGCCGTAGGTGACAAAGAGAGGGAGATCATCGATGATGTTCGTCAAGTTGTAAACCGGTGGATCCTTCTGTCCATAGTACCTCATGTTCTCATTCTTGCCTTTGGCGCTGTAGTCGTACATTCTCACCACTCCATCTCGAACAGCTGCATGGTTCACGTCCGTTGGAAGTCTGTCAATCAATATTACCATATAAAAGTGATAATCCTAACGATAAAAAAGAACAAAATAACATAAAAAAAGTCCTTGTAGTCATTAAGCATTAGCAGAATTTTGTCAATTTATATATGTGTTGTGCATACCTTAAATGATAGCACGTCCAAACAAATCTCAATCAACCATTTTGGGTTGATGAATTTTTTAATTTAAATTTTAACCATAAATATCTCAAGGTGAACGACCAAAATTTATTTGGATATGATAACACCTAACTGTGCTGGTATATATATATATATATATATATATATATATATATATATATATATATATATATATATATATATATATATATATATGTGTGTGTGTGTGTGTGTGAACAACATTATATATTAGCAAATCCAAACAAATCTCAATCATTCAATTTAGAACACAGATGATTGAGATGTATATACAAAAAGCAAAAAACTACCTTTTGAATTAATTACACTTGGAGAGAGTATAAGTATACTTTTTGTTTGTAAAATTCAATTGTCAAACATTATCTTTCAAATTGGATGGTTGAGATTTATCTGGACTTATTAACATTATATATATATCATGCACACTTTGACAAAAGCAAAGCAAAGGCATGAGTGCTTAGTGTTAGGGATGTGAAGGATCCGATTTTCATATATATATATATATATATGTGTGTGTGTGTGTGTGTGTGCGTGTGAGACGTTTGTGTAAACTTGAGTGAATTGCTTCATCTGAAAAAACAGACAAAAACATGTATAGTGGGAATACTAACTATATGGATGTGCTTAAAATGACTTAAACCTTCCAATCAACTAGTTGCATAACTTTTCTCAAACGTACATATTAAAATTTATCTAAAGCATTGATTTTGAAATCCTCATAATATCTCATATACTTAGCAAGTACCAAAATGAAGAGTTGCTTCAAAGGGTTTGGGAGTTGATATCTTTCCCTTTTTCACCCAAAATTATTCAGCAAATCCTGTAAATGCATGCGTATGGACACTATGTAGATGATGAAGCCAACATGACCGAGCTAATTGAGCACAATTAAAATTGAATCACACTAAAGCAGGTGATCATCACTAGAAGTATAAGCGTGCTGACGAGCTGGGTCTTCTTTGTGTGCGAAACTATAGCACGAACTAATTTCAAACTTACTCTGAGCCAAGTGCACCAAGTTCTTCGTTGAAGTTGACTGAGGTTCATTCCTCAGGAAGGCATCCACCGTGGAAGAATTCAGTCAGCAATTTTTTCCTTGGAAAAACAGAAGTTAATTCACAAATAAGAAGCCAATATAAATTGGAAAATAAAATATCAAGCCAGAGTTTTCCTCGAAACTTTTCAAAAGACAGCCCCAACTAATAAACATTTTCAAAAGTCTGGTAACCATTTAAAAACATTACATTTGAACCAACTTTGAAAAGCACAGACCAAACAGCTGCCTGAAGATGGACAACTAGCAGTTTGTGTGGAGTTTCATCAAGTTTTGTAAAGTTGCAATTAACGATGGGTGTCGAAAAACTCAGCTTTGGTGGTTCAACCAGCTGGCTTCTTCCATGGGTCAATGGTCGAACTGATTTTAGGATCTATATATATACATACATACACACACACAAAAGCTGTGTTTCGAATTTGATATCCAAAGCATTAGGTTCTTTTGTTAAATAGCTAGATCTGGGTGTGCTTTCATAAATTTCTTAGATTTTTTTTCTCCCCTATTTAATTTCTCTTACGAGTGAAAGAGGTCATAAGGTCGTAGCAGTCCACACCCTGCTGTGCACAGATTGCCTTGAGAAAATCACCAACTGGCGCATGGGTTAGCATGTGCTCATAAGATTCATGTTCTCTTGAAAGCCGGTTAGCTAATACAATCATCATCAATTGATTCTTTTGGGCAAAGCTTGATATGGAATTGGAGCTCATCGATATACTCGAGGATGATGATGTTGAAATAAATGAGGAAACTGAATTTAATAAATTGATTCACAATTGAAAAATCATCAAGTTTCAAAATGAGGTACATAATTGAACTATTGTTTCCATCCTTCGTTTATGACATTGGAGCACCCATCACTTCATCCTCCCAGAGACCGACAATGTAAAAAATTCATGACTATAGAGTCTTCAAAATAGGAGTATATTGAGAGAAGTGCTTCTCGGGGTAAGCCTACAATGAGCTCTGAACATAATCATGGGGTATCTCTAGGATGTTGAATATCTTCCTCATCAAGTAGTGTAGATTTTATTTCTAAGTTAACTTATTATAGCGGTATTCAAAATCTCCATGCTCCACAACCATTCAAAAGATTATACTTCTTATATACAAGATACAATATTAATATATCTTGATTTATAGTTCAATATATTTTCAGATAGGTAGATGTAGGAGATGAGAACTATAGGTACCAAGATGTCGGAAGAATATATGAAAAGGAAGGATGCATATCGATTGTATGCTTGTAGAGAATGTTTTGTGGACTTTCAATCACATCGTAAAGTATATTCTCGAGTTCTCATATAAGAGAGTAGTATCGGTTATAATCTTCTTCATGTTGCGCATTAGGAGATGGGGCATGTAGACCTCATCAACAGATAATGATCCTATCTATGAGTTTCATCATTGTGACTCTTTGGAATGCCACATTAGTGCTTCTCTTCAAGAGTTGGATCTACTACTTACTATCAAATGGTGGCAAGCCTCCAATGTGGACATGTGGTATATACTATCACAAATCGGAAAGATTTTTTTGTGGTAAGAATATTCTTAATTACTTTTTGTATATTACTTCTTTAATTGTTACTCTTATTAATTTTCTTGTCTATATATGCAATGATTGACTTTGTGTTACATTTCTTATGCAACTACATATAGTTAATAGAGCTCCAATGCCACCCAATTTTTTTCCTTAGGCACAAGATCATAATGAAAGCATTGTTAATTAGAATTTCTAATTTCATGCAGACATTGATACCTATTTGCAACTGAGAGGACCCATTGATAATACCATGTATAATCTTAATGATTAGTTTGCCTGTGTATAATTGTTTTTGTTCATTACTTTTTGGTTTACATCCAAATATATTTAACTTATTAAATATGAAAATTATCAAAAATTGGACCAATAACCCTAAATGTTCATGCATGTTATGGTACATAAAAACACACACATACATACATACATATATATATATATATATATATATATATATATATATATATATATATATATATATATATATATATATATATATATCAGAACATCAACCCTCAAAATTTGACAAAAAGCCTCACTCATGTATCTTCAACACTATCAATTGCTGAATGATGTCCATCGTCAAGCCATAATATTCATTGGAAGCACAAGTGATATATCTCAATGATAGGAGGTTCTATCGACAACAAATGTGGTAAACATTTGAAGTGTTGCACTTTAGGTATTATAGTATATGGCCATAAGATGTTGCAAACAAAATTGAAATAAGGTTACTATTACCAATTCAATGATGTATATAATATAAATAGATGAGAGATTATTATAATACTTTATGTCTATCAAGATTGATGATTCTTCGTACCTATGTGCATCATGTTGAACATGCCATTATTGATGCATTGAGTCTCTCAACAAAAAGTGATGATGTGGATACACTTATCGAATATTGAAGTGTTGATGCTGAAAAAAATGCGAGCTTTGTGCCTCGCAAGTAGTTTCTTGCGAGTCATATTATGCTTTATCTTCATGCTGTTTCTCGGGCTTATTTGCAAAAGATGATAATCGGTCGAGATTGAGATGGGTTTATCTATACCTAGCCCCAACCCATATGGGTATGGGTTCAGGTTCTCTTTTGTCTCACGGATACGAGACAAAATTGGATTATATATAAATATATATGGACATGTATACTTTAATATATATACATATATACAAAATTGGATTATATATATAAATATATATGCACATGTATACTTTAATATATATATATACATAAATAAAAATATATATACATATATATATATATATACATACATAATAAATAAATAAATAAATAAATAAATAAATAAATAAATAAATAAATAAATAAATAAATAAATAAATAAATATATATATATATATATATATATATATATATATATATATATATATATATATATATATATATATATGTTTGGCGTGTCTCTGTAACGGGTTGGTTATGGATCGGAGCATCTTATCCCATAACGGATCTAATTAGTTTCGTGCATTTCCCCTTCCGTTCCGGTCGGGTCAATATTGCCATCTCCATAGTAATCCCGAACCCGTTTGATGTGGGACGGATCTATCAAACCCCCCATCGGATCCACACCGATCAGTCATAACCGGAGAAGAAGGAAGTCGGCGGCAGCTTGAGAGAGAGACAGGGAGAGATGGACGTGCTCGGCGGGTCTGTAGACCTGCGCGAGCTGCTGGCATCGGGGCAGGACGAATTAGACGCGTCGTCTCCGCTCTCCTCCCCCGATCTCCGCCTCCTTATCGACCGTCTCCACCTCCGATCCCTCTCCATTCAGCACTCCATCGCCTCCTACCTCCGGTCTCATCACCAAGACTTCTCCCACCTCCTCTCCGCCGCTTCCGCTGCCTCCTCTGACGCCGATCGCCTGTCCGAATCCCTTTCAGATGTTCTCCGCCTCTTCGACGCCAGGCCTTTCGACGCCGAGCTTCGTCTTCTCCTTGACGAGACCCGCCAGAAAAGACGCGAGCTGGCCGAGAAGCAGGACGCTCTCCGCGTCGTCCGCGCCATCGCGGGGGTCTCCGAGAAGCTTTCCGCCCTCCGGGGGCATGTTGATGCCAGCCAGCTGCCGGACGCAGCTCGAGAACTGCGTGATCTGCAGTCTATGTTGGCGATTCCGGACGAGTGGAAGGAGACGGGAGATAGGGCCTTGTTAGAAGAGGAAGATCCCGTCGTGCTCTCTTTGATGAGGACGGAGTGGATCGAGTGTTTCGAACGGGTGAGTTTTTGTGTCCTCAATTTCCAATTTTCCGCTTTCCCTTTTTGGTTTCTGCGGAAAATTTTGGGCGTCGGAGTCAAGTTTTCGGAGAAAACTGTTTTTGATCCCGTCGTGTTCTTTTTGATGAGGACGGAGTGAATCGAGTGCTTCGAAACGGTTGAGTTTTGGTATCGATTTCCAAACACCCGTTCTCTATTTTGTTTTCTGTGGGAAATTTTGGGCATCGCAATCGAGTTTTTGAGAAACTGTTGTTTTTTCTTGAGTAGGTAAAGATGAATGCTTTTTGCGACAGCTTGAACTCTTTTCTGGGTAATTGTGATGTGCAGTTACAGAGTGTGCTTGTTCGCAATCTGGAGAATGCAGTGTGGTTCGAGTCAGAGAGTGGGAAATTGATGGTCAGGAATGTACTTGGTAGTGTTGAGCTCCGCTCAATATTGACTGCGTTTGAGGTACGCCTCTTTCTTCCTTCTTGTTATTATCATTACTACTGCTAATGCATTCTGCCAGTACTATGGTATTCATGGCGACCACTGTATCATCAACATCATCACTAGTTCCTCGTTAAGCTCATGGCGTCTTCATTCTTTTTGATACTTTATTTTCTAAACTAGAGTTCGGGTGTTCTAGCAAATTCAATTGATTTCTCGATTGTAAAAAATATTAACCAAACTTTAGCTTTTTTTCTGCTTATAGAGTATATAACCAATTTAGTGATCCTGGTATGTTCTTATTCTTAGATCATCGGTCCTAATAAAAGTTACTTTTGTTCTTGTAGAAACAGAAGTATTAATGAAAAAGCTAGGACATGTCCAGTACCGTCAAATAAAACACTCCGTATCTGACGGTTTTGATGACATGGTTTCACCATGATGTGTGGGAAATGGATAATCAGTCAAACATCCAACTAAAAGATTATATATCTGCAGATTGCTGGTGTTCTTGAGTGTGGGCTCGGTAGAGTTGCAGACGTGTTGATCAAGTTCGTGATTGTCCCAATCATTAGCAGCACTGTTAGAAAAGTTTCTATAAGCGAGTCAAATCAAGGCTTGACAGAGGTGGCAGTAGCTATCATTTCTCTGGAATCTACTCCTCTGCTGCAAGTAAGTTTTGCATATTGTCAAAGCTTTTGTACGGATTTCTACCTTGTGGCTGTTTGCTTAGCTTTGTGGTTTAAAATGGAAAGCTTTATGGATTCAGGCTAATATTCATTTGACCTTCTATTAGACTTGTTATAATTTTCGTCTTGCATAAACATATAATCACTGTGTCTGTGTCTTGTGTGGTCGTACAGAATACATCTTCTGATTGTCAACTCTTTCAGTCACCACTCACCAAATCATATTGCTAGGGTTTTTGGTTTAAGCATGCTTTGGAAGTGTTCTATGATCCTGAGTCTATAGATTCATTTTTGATTCAAAAAAAATCTGGATTGAGCTGCATAGAATTAGAAGTTGTTGTTTGCAGACATAGTGTTTGATAGGCAGATAGAATAGGTTGTTATGTCTCAATGCAACACATCTGTTCATGAAATTCCTTTACGAAGTTCCTCCATAGTTGGCGCTATTTAGTTGTCCCTACTCTTTGAGAAATGCGCTCTTGGTCTAATAATAATAAACAAAAAGACTGTTTGGGCCTATCTAAAAAGGTTGTTCAGGATGTGATGATCTATCTTGTTGCATTTACTCCAAATTTGTGTCAAATTCTGTAGTAACTGCGGCATGCTATCAATTTCTTCAGTGTGGAATGCAACGGTCTATCTTGTTGCATTCACTTGAATTATTACAAACTCTTTTTTCTCTTGGATCCTCTCTCTCTCCTCTCCCCTCATCTCTCTCTCTCTCGCCGACAGATACTAGAAAGACAAATATCATGATTTCAACATTTATTATATATTGGTTCTACTTATTCAGTTATTCAGCTTGGAAATATTTTAATTTTGAGAGTCAATAAATTCTTGGTCATGGTTTCTTGTAGAATGTTATCAGCTTTATGAATTGGATAAGTAACTCGTCATTTGCCTACGACATACATGTTCGATCTCACTTGATGTGTTTATTTAGCACAAAGGTTGTTTGGGTGTATTTTTGAGTGCTTTCGTGTTGATGGAACTCTGATAGTTGCATGACGATGCATTAAAGACCTCTGAGGATGTGAAAGAAGTATAATGCAGCCTCGTTTAAGCGGTTAACATGAAAAAAACTGACGGATGTTAGTGTTCCAAATCCTTCTCAAGACATGTTATGTTCCCAACGAAACATTATGTGGTCAACTGGAGTAAGCCAAAATTCCCTTTTGGAGTGAGAAATTCTTTTTAAATTAAAATTAAGATTCAATTGAAGCATGGTACTGACTGAAAATGATGACAATAACATTTGGTAATACAACAAAAGCTTGGCTGTATTAATTAAACAATAGTCTAGTTGAGAAGGCCACTATTAGTTACAATGATTGGAAAGCTGATAGTTACTTGCTTATAATGTGGCTTTGCTTATAGATGTAACCATTCGTAACTGAGAATGTTTATAACTTGAGGCCACATGTTAGGCTTGTCGCAAAAGAGTGGGACTTTTGAAATAAAATAACTACAGAGATGCAGTCTGTGACAAGTTTCCAGCCGTCAACTTTTGTATTAGTGAGAATTTTTCCAAGTATGCCCATATGGGAAAAAACTCTGCCCATGTAAGGAATTACCCTTGCATGGTTGGTCCCAAGCCCAGATAAAGGAGGAGGGTTGCATAAGGCTTCCGATAGTCTGCGTAAAACTTTGTTGGATTTTTATACCATGGATTATACAAATTATGAGCATCACATTGGGGCGTCCCCTCTTAGCGATGTCTGCAGAGCCCGAATGCAATGAAAAGTAAGCAAGAGGATCTACATTTTTGTTCGGATGTAGTGAATCAATTGGAGAGAGGGTTCCCACATCATGAACGGGTGTGGGTAAAGAAGTTAGTCCCGCTACATTGCCGCTTGAATGTAGTGAATAAACTGTAGAGAGGCTCTCTGCATTTTCGGTATTGATGGATGCAGGGGTAAGGAAGCTAGTCCTAGATAATACGATTCGTATTGGTTCTTGAAATATCCGAACATTGTCCGGTAAGCTAATGGAGGTGGTAAATACTATGATTCGGAGAAAGATTCATATCCTATGTTTAGAAGAGATAAAGTGAGTTTGAGAAAAAGCAAAGGAAAGTGAGGATACATGTTTTAAATTATGGTACTCAGAAAAGGAAAAGGCTTGAAACAAAGTTGGTATTATAATAAATAAAGATTTAAAGGAGAGTGTAGTAGACATATAGCGATATGGTGACCGAACCATAACGTTGAAACTGAATCATGATGTTGAAATTAGTGTTAGGAACAGAGGTTTTGAATATAGTTTGTGTTTACGCACTTGAAGTAAGATTAGAAGACAGTAGAAAGATGACGTTTTGGGAGGAGTTAGATAAGGTGATTCAAATAATTCCAGAAAGGGTGATGATTTGTTTAGGAGGAGACTTGGACATGTCAGTAAAGAGGCATTAGGAATTTAGGATATCAAGGTATTCATGAAAACTTTGGTTTTGGGATATAAATGAGGAAGAGATGGAGATTTTAAATTTTTCTATGATATTTGATCTCTTTATAGTCAATACAATCTTCAAAAAACGAGATGAACATTTAATTACTTATAAGACTGACTTATCACAAGCATAAATTGATTATTTTGTTTGTAGAGAAAAGATAGATCGTGTTATAAAAATTGCAAGGTAATTTCAAGAGAAAGTTTAACCACCCAACATCGACTCTTAGTTATGGATTTAGAGGTGAAAAAGTGGACAAAGAAGAAAAGAGTGCATCGAGCTATTCAGACTAAATGGTGAAACCTCAAAAGCGAGAAAGAAGATATATTTAAATAGAAAGTCCTTCAACGAGATGCTTGGAATTATGTTGGTACACCTTGTGATATGTGGAACAATATGGCTATATATATTAGGAAAGTGGCGAAAGATGTGTTAGGCGAATTTAAGGGAGGTGTACCGACACAAAAAAAGTTTGGTGATGGAGTGAAGTAGTGCAAAATAAAATCAAGGCAAAGAGGGTATGTTACAAATTACATTATGCTAAGAAAACTAGTGAAATTTTAGAGGCTTATAAGAAAGCAAAGAAAAAAGCGAAGATGACCTTCACTTAAGCAAAAGCTAAAATTTGAAAGGATTTATATAAAAAACTAACTCAAAAGAGGGTGAAAGAGATATTTTTAGGATAGCTACGGCTAGAGATAAGAAAACTAAGAATCTTAATTTTGTTAGATGAATGAAAGACGAGGATGAGAAATTTCTAATGGTAAACTATGATATAAAAATAAATGGAAAAACTATTTTATAAGCTTTTTAATGAAAATAAAGATGTTAGTTTTAGTTTAGGAGAGTTAGACAAATAAAAAAAGTATATAACATATGAAGGATGGTAAATTGGTATGACCAGATAATATTCCAATAGAAGTTTTAAAAATTCTAGGAGAGAGAAATCACTTGGCTCACATGACTATTTAACGAAATATTGAGAACCCAAAAGATGCCCGAGGAATGGAGAGCGAGTATACATACCCATATACAAGGGAGACCTTCATAATTGTGCAAATTATCGGGGTATCAAGTTAGTGAGCCATAATATGAAATTATGGCAATGAATTATTGAACGTATGTTAAGACAAGTATCAAGTACAACAGAGAACCGATTTGGATTCATGGAAGGCAGATCTACTGTTAAAGCGATTCACCTTTTGAGATGTCTTCTGAAACATTTTAGAGCAAAAAGAAAGACCTTCACATGATATTTATTGATCTAGAAAAAGTTCTTTGGAGAACCTTAGAAAAAAGAGTTTTCCGATTGACATACATAAATCTTATAAGAGACATGTATGATGGTACAAAAACATGTGTGAGGACTGATGAAGGAATGACAAACTTCTTTGAAGTTAATATTGGATTACATCAAGGATCAAATTTAAGGCAATACTTATTTATAATGGTGATCGATGAATTAATAAAACATATTAAAGATGAAGTACCTTAGAGCAGTGTTGTCTGACGCGTATCGTATCGCGAATCGTTGGGCTCCACGATACGGGCGTATCGTATTGTATCGTACTTTAATATTAAAATAATACAAAAATTATTTAAAAAATCAAGAAAATTAGTAAAATTTCAAAAAAAATCTGGAAAAATCTGATAATTGCTTTAAATTCATATAATGCAAAGTTTAGCACAGATTGAACATTCAACATTAAACAATTGGATCCAAAATTACATATTTTGAAGCAAAAAATAAAATACATTTACATTTTACATATTGTAAATTTGTATCAGGATTATTAACTAAATAATCTTCATCTTCTACTTGATAAAGATTCAAAGTTTCTCATCACCTTCTGCTTTAAAATGAAAATCTTCATCTCCTTCGTGATGTTTTTGCACTTCAAATTAATTCATGCAATGTCTTCTTCGGTTAGGAGTGCATTTTCTTCATTATCTTTCATAATCCACTCATCTAATATATCAAAATTAACAAACTGCTATCTTTGTATACGTAGTTGTCATATTTGCTAATTTTCATATGTGAGCAACACAATGAGCTCAATTTATTTGATTATTGACTCTACGACACCTCAGTGATGTGATAGTATTACTTGATGATATCCCTTTTTCTCTTACGATTAGCTTTTTAATTAATGCTTGAGCTTCATTTCTCACTTTAAAGACTGAGTTAAGCCTCACACATGTTTATCATGTTCAACTCAATGGAAGTCAGGAAGGTGAACCCTAAAATAGTGAAGTTGTGAAATGCCCACTCAATGAACCGAGACAACCAAATGTTTTTAATTGTTTGCGATCTCATGAAATTAGAAACCGCTAGCAGAAATATACCTAAAAGTTGGCAACAAAAAGGAAAATAATTTTGTCATAATTTTTATTTGTTTATAAATTATTCTTATTCAATAAATAAAATTATAAACCCAAATTACAAGCATAGGGAAGTGAAGAGAGGCGAAGAGAGGCCAGAAACCTGTAAAAAAAATTGGGCGTATCGCCCGTACGATACGGTAATGTATCGTATGATATAGTACGATAACCTGTATCTTACGATACAGGTTACCGTATCGTATCATGGTACGATACGTATCACACCGTACGGATAACACTGCTTTGGAGTATGTTATTTGTAGATGACATTGTGTTAGTGGAGGAGTCTTAGAAAAAAGTTAATAGAAAATTGGAACTATGGAGAAAAACATTAGAAAGTAAAGGCTTCCAACTTAGTAGAACAAAGACAAAATATATGAAATGTAAGCTTGATCATTTGGTTACTTTAGATGACATAGAAATTAAAATTGGCACACATTGCATGGTCCTTTTTTTATAGTGATGGAAGAATTAATGGAGATGTTACGCATAGAATTAATGCAGGTTGATTAAAATGGAGAGGAACACCAAGTATTCTTTGTGATAAAAAGATACCATTAACATTAAAAGGTAAATATTATAGAGCAGCAATTAGACCTGTTTTATGGTTATGAATGTTGGGCAGTTAATCATCAACATGTATAAAAGATGTCTGTGATAGAAATGAAGATGTTGAGATGGATGAGTGGTCATACTAGGAAAAACCGTATACATAATGAGGTTATTAGAAACAAATTAGGAGTGACATGAATGGAGGATAAAATGAGAGGATATCGTTTAAGATGGTTTGACATATAGAAAGAAGATGAAAAGAAGCACCTGTTGTAAGACGGTACGAAAATCTAGATTTTGAAAGTATTAAAAGAGGTACTGAACGAGCACAAAAGTGTTGAAAAGAAACAATAAAGAATGATCTAGCTTATGTTGAGTTAATTGTCAACATGGCACATGATAGGGTTATGTGGAAACAAAGAATCCATATAGCCGACCCCGTCTAGTATGAGAAAAGGCGTAGTTGTTCTTGTTTTATACCCATTTGGGCAAAGGAAGCTTGAAGTTTGTAGTAAGTGAAGGCATCTAGGTTAAATAGTGCTTGTGGCCTAGTCAACTTAAATGCCAGATGACGAGTACTTAAATTATGCCCATGAAGGTCATGTCTTGCTTTTGTACTTCTCCTTTCGCTCTCACACACATCCACACTGACACATTAAATTTGTGTGTGCTCATGCATAACTGTCTCAAGGGTCACGAAGCTTCAGCAAGTTTTGAAAACGCCAAGAGATATTCAACAATATCCCAAGGACACTGATTCCAACATAGCAAAACACCAAGATAAGATAACCTTGTTATATTCAAAGGCTTGAGCAAGTCAAGCATGACATATTACAAGGAAGACACCTCTATCTATAAAGGTATTGTCTAAATACAAGTGGAAGCAGAGTAAAAGAAGAGGAATCAGCAAGAAAACTAGCGGGCTACCATTCATGAACAGTAACTCGGCTACAATACGGAAAAACTAAGAAGACAAAAAACACTATATATATATATATATATATATATATATACAAAATATGTCCAACCTACATACATTCTAACAAGGGAAAGTTATAATATAAGAAAGTCAAAGTTACACCATTCTTAACGCATACATGCAGAAGGAAGGGGGGAAATTGGGCAGACATCCTCTAACTTAGCAACCGTTGTTCATTTAGCATCCCCACTCTCCTATGTTGCATGGATACAGGTACAGTACCACTACCCGGTATGGGTAAAGGGTATGCACATTTTTTAAAAACTAAGGTATGAGTATCTCACTATTAAAAAACATAATAAAAAGTTAAATTTACATAAATAAATATAAACACAAAACAACTAAAAAGTATATCATATGAAAACAAGAAAACTTCATTCAATAACATTTTCAAATTTATAATATAACTTTCATATGAAAATTCAGATTCTAAACACAATATCATTTAATAAAAATACATTAAGCTTCAAATTCTATTAGTCTCGATCTCAATATTTCCTTCATTATCATATGGAAACAGGATTGCTTCCATATCTGGTTCATTAAGAGACAGTGATGAAACTTCAAGAATTCCTACTCCCTCAAATAAATCCCAATCATCTCCACCAAAATCTCACATTTTTGTCTCACCTTTCTCGTAATCCTTACTCTTTCTTTAAAGAAGATGAAAGTTTGTATGAACAAAAACCAAATCTTCACTTCTTTTAGGATAATTTATTTCTTTTATAAGAATGAATAAAGGAATATATGCTCCAATTTCTTTCACAACATAAGAACAAGCATGACTGCGAAGGAAGCTTTAAAGCGATCGTTTGAAGCTTAATAATTGACGATTCATGAAAATTCACCATTCCTTTGGGGATAAACTCCATCTATTTTCCAAACAATCAAATTGTCCAAGCTCTTCTTAATTGCTTGAAAATTTGACAAATTCTTTTCACTTCTAGCCTTTTTTGTGGATCTTAAAGAACCTTCTAAGACATTTATTCCTTCCTTCACAAATTTCATTATCTTTGTGTAGCGAAATTCTATTAGGAACTTCTTCAAGCCATTGCCTTATATAATACCTAGATATTAGAATACAAAAAAATATCAGTTAACAACATAATAATCAAACAATAAGAAAGTTATTTAAATCTTAAAACTTAAAAGAGTTTACCTTGGATTTAGAGAATGCGCCAAGCAATGAAGTGGTGTGTTACTTTTGGTCCATCTGTCAATGAGATACTCTGTAGAAGGTTGAATATCGATTCAACTCTTTGCTTTCATGTTGATAAATAACTGACTTTACTTACTCCATCATAGAGTCCCATTTTTCATAAACCAAATGAAGGATTGACTTATCGATGTCACAGAACAGAAGCATTTCATAGATGAGGCTTCTCTAAAGCTTAGAATATAATCAATTTTATCTCACCAAAGGTCATTCAAAATTGTTTCTTTCACAAAGGCACCTTTGAACATCATCTTCTCTATAGTGAGACCATTCTTCACTAATGACCATAGATTGGAGGCCATGCTTAATGGTTCTCAACCTTTTCAACATTATAATGGTGGAGGCAAATCTAGTCTCAAATGAATAGCAAGTAGCTTCAAATGCACAAATTGATTAAACATGGCTAGCCTCATGGAATAATTCATGATAAAATTTCTAATGAAAGCGGCATCATCAACAATAGCATTAATCCAATGACACTTGGCATAAACACTCTCATTATTTGGTGTATTCTTAGGTACACAAATATTTTCAAAAAGCAAGATTCAAAGTGCTACCACACACGATTGTCCAAAAGATATGAGGATGAATTGACTCAACAATGGATCCAACTTTTGTAAACAACAGTGCATTATAAGTAATGATTTGCACAACATTTTGTGGTCAAACCTCTTTACAATGGTGGACAAAATCAAATTAGCAATGTAATGCTTGTCCTTCTACACCTGAGCCATCAATCGCCTTCAAGAACATAGGTCTCGAATCAGGCAGACATGAAGTTAATCAATGGTCTTCTTTTGCTTGTGCATCAATCAATAACCATCCAGTCATTATACTACCATTTTTCGGTCAAGTGTCTTTGATGGATGAAGAAACCTCGGTATGCTTTTCTCGTTGCAACATTTGTAGTTCTTATAGCATTATAGCTAGGTGGAAAGATAACTTAGAGATAGTAGTGTTCTGACATGTAATAGAATGAGCTAACGAGAATAAAGGATTCTGTGATAAATGACAAACGTGAGAACAAAAAGTACGGCTATTTCTGAGACAAATGATCCCTTGCCTCGTTATTAAATGCCTTTCTGCAAGCTCCTTCGGTAGCTCTTAACCTGCGCTACAGCCTCAAAAGACATACTCCTACAGGTGGTGGATTCAAACTTGTATCCATAGTAGGTAAGGAAACTTGCACTTGTCGTACTCTTTCATGTGTTTCTCTCTCCATTTGTCTTATCTTTAAAAGATATTAATCAATAACAACAGAACAAATAACTATGCCATTTTTTTTCTTTAATAAATAACACTTCACTCTAAAATAAAAGCCTTTGTAACTTAAACCACAATAATTACAACGCCAACTTGCATTTCCACCTCCTATTTTTTATCTTTTAGCAAAGATACATATGCCAAAGCGGGCAACCTTTCTCTGATCTTCCAAATGCAAATTTACTAGTGATAGAAGCAGACAAAGTACTGCCACTAGCAGACATATTAGACATTTGAAAAGAAATATTTTGAGAAGTAAACATATTAGACAATGCCAAGTTCCCTTACCATAACAATGTGCCATGAACACAATGAAAAATATAAGCCTGCCAACATGTCAATGATAATGAAAAATAAACATTTCACACTCATTAGTCATTACTGCCTATAGTTATCTACCAATCTATGTAGATATACGTAAAATCCCAAACCAACAACCAAGCTGGGTAGCAAACAAGCTGCCAACATGTCAATGACAATTAACCTACCAAACCAACTCATATCAAAGTTATAAAATTTATACTTTATCATATAGGATAGAATATAGATTTATCATGTATCAGTGACGACACATGTACCATACAAAATTATTTATTGCACCATATAAAATCCATATAATATGATTCAATATGTGCACCACATCAGACGATATACACTGTTGCACGACATGGGATCAATTTTAAAGGATGATGTTTTTTCGAAAATCTACGTCTAGGGTGGTTTCGAACTCCCTATATACCAGTTTCTTCTTCATCACCTTCCAATTCTTGTCCCTGTCTCTCCCAAAAGCATCTCCTCTAAACTCAATAATGGACTAACTAACCTGGAAGAAGGGGAACAATGGAACCTACTTTCGGTGTTTGCGGACGATAATGGAGAACTGGAAGAAGGGGAACGGAGGAGCTTGCACCACCGTCGCTTGCCATCTGTCGTCCGAAAGAGAGAGGGTATGCAATACACACCAAACATAGCATATATATAATATATATAATAAATAAATAAATAAATAAATATATATATATAGAGAGAGAGTAACTCACGATTAGGTTAATTTAAACATTAAGAGTAAAAATGGATCAGGCGACCCATATCCATATGGTTGCCTGATCCATTACGTAAAGTACTTGATGTACCCATATCGGGTACGCATACCGGTAAGGAGTTTGGAGTATGGGTATGTACCAATACACATACCCATACCCGGTACGTCGCCCATTTGGGCATACCCGTGCAACATAGCCACCACCTAAATATGTGGAGGCTTGTATTTGTTGGGTGTATAGAAAAAATGTTGGATTACCCCCTTTCTGTTTTATCATTTATTCTCAACCTTGGCAAACCTTTCCTTCTGTCTGTTTGCACTTACCTTGTAGTTATGTGATTTGGCAACTGCATTCTCTCAGGTTCTTTAGTCCACATTCACATGCATGTGAGCTACATAAGCAAACAACACTGATCATCATTTCCTTGGTTATCTTATGTGTTGGAGAAGAGTTTAAGGGTTTTATGACTTTCTTTTCATTAAAAAAATGCTTAATTAACAAACTTTTAAGCTTTTACATAACTTGCATTTTGACTTGAAACATTGACATGAATCTTGTTGTATTTGCTGCAGGATCAACCTTTGGACGTTACTGTTATCTATGCAATGCTTGTAGATGTACTGACATTTGCTTTCAAATTCATATGCTCTGAAAATGGCGGATGGATGCAGATTCTTGGAAGATTGACATGGCGTCAAACATCAGATTCTATTATTAAGAAATTTCTTTCCAAGGTTGGTCTGGACTATTGCAGTTTGAAATTTTTAAGTGTTTGCAAAAGTTTGTCTTGTCATGGCTATTCTAACTGAAGTTACTTAGAGGACCATGTCCTGCTATTTTCGATTCTGTCCAACTACCATATACATGAATGTACAGATTGATGTCCCTATTTGTTTTCTATACTTCTCTTCTTCTTCTCTTGTTTTACTTTTTATGTTGACCCATCATCTCTGGGCTTTTTTGCTTCTAACAGTCTGCACCTACAGATGCATGCATGTGTGCATGACCACATACACTTGCAAGACCAATGCTGTTGCAGCAACCACTCAAAGGTTTCATATTTGGCAGTTTGTTTGCAAATCTGACCTTAGGGATATGATCTAATTGTTTTGGTTGGTTAGTCTAGATAATGTTGTTATCACCTCATTTCACTGTATAAGCGGTTCTCGTAATCGTTCTTCACTCAACAGACCACAATGCTTGAAAAATTTAGAGTTTGATGAAATCATCTTCTTATGCCAAAACCACTCTATCAAGCTGTCGTCTTTTGGGTGTATTAGTCAACTAACAATTGCATTTATAATTCTCTATGTGCTAGGCAGTGTAGCCAACACTTTTCCTATAAGTATGTTTGTGTACGCTTGTATACAACAACAACAACTAAACCTTTTCCCATACTAGATGGGGTCGGCTACATGGATTCTTTGTTAATTCTCTATGTGCTAGGCAGTGTAGCCAACACTTTCCCTATAAGTATGTGTGTGTACGCTTGTATACAACAACAATAACTAAACCTTTTCCCATACTAGATGGGGTCGGCTACATGGATTCTTTGTTTCCATAGAGCTCTATCATATGCCATGTTAGCAGTTAACTCACAATACGCTAGATCATTCTTTATTATTTCTTTCTTACACTTTTGTGGTCGTCCTCTACCTCTTTTAATACTTTCCAAATTTAGTTTTTCATACCTTCTTACATGTTCTTCTTATGATCTTCTTTCTATATGTCCAAATCATCTTAAACGATATTCTCTCATTTTATCCTCTATTGGTGCCACTCCTAATTTGTTTCTAATAACCTCATTATGTATACGGTCTTTTCTTGGTTAACTGCCCAACACTCAAATCCATAAAACATGGCAGGTCTAATTGCTGCTTTATAATATTTACCTTTTAACTTTAATGGTATCTTCTTATCATAAAGAATACCTCCATTTTAACCAACCAACATTAATTCTATGCATAACATCTCGATCAATTCTTCCATCACTCTGAAAAATTAACCTTAGGTATTTAAAACTTTCCTTTTGGGGAGAGCAATGTGTGCCAATTTTAATTTCTATGTCCTCTAAAGTAACCAAATGATCAAACTTACATTCCATATATTCTGTCTTTGTTCTACTAAGTCGGAGGCCTTTGCTTTCTAATGCTTCTCTCCATAGTTCCAATTTTCTATTAACTTTTTCCTTAGACTCTTCAACTAACACAATGTCATTTGCAAATAACATACACCAAGGCACATAATCTTGAATATGTTTTGTTAACTCATCAATCACCATTATAAATAAGTATAGACTTAAAGTTGATCCTTGATGTAACCCAATATTAACTTCAAAGAAGTCTGTCATTCCTTCATGAGTCCTCACACATGTTTTTGCACCATCCTTCATATCTCTTATAAGGTTAATGTATGTCAATGGGATACCTCTTTTTTTCAGAGTTCTCGAAAGAATCTCCCTCAGTACCTTATCATAAGGTTTTTTTAGATCAATAAATATCATATGAAGGTCTTTCTTTTTTGCTCTAAAATGTTCTATAAGACGTATCAAAAAGTGAATCACTTCAACAATATATCTGCCTGGCATAAATCCAAATTGGTTCTCTATTGTACTTGATACTTATCTTAACCTACGTTCGATAATTCTTTCCCACAATTTCATAGTATGACTCATTAACTTGATATGTCGATAATTCACACAATTATGAATGTCTCCCTTGTTCTTATATATGGGTATAAGTGTACTCGCTCTTCATTCATCGGTCATCTTTTGGTTTCTCCATATTTGATTAAATAGTCTTGTGAGCTAAGTGATTCCTATTTATCCTAGTATTTTCTAAACTTCTATAGGAATATTGTCTCGTCCTACCAATTTACCACCCTTCATATGTTTAAGAACTTCTTTGACTTCATTCTTTTAAATACGTCGGTAGAAATTGTGATTTATATACTTTTCTGATTTGGCTAACTCTCCTAAGCTAATACTAACATCTTTATTTTCTTTAAAAAGCTTATAAAAATAGCTTTTTCATCTATTTCTTATATCATCATTTGCCACTAGAATTTTTTCATCCTCGCCTTTGATGCATCTAACACAATCAAGATCTTTAGTTTTCTTATCTCTAGCCCTAGTTATCCTAAAAATATCTCTTTCACCCTCTTTTGAGTTGAGTTTTTTTATATAAATCCTCCCAATTTTAGTTTTTGCTTTACTGACGGCCTTTTTCGCTTCCTTCTTTGCTTTCTTATAAGCCTCTAAAGTTTCACTAGTTTTTTTAGTATAATATAATTTGTAACATGCCCTCTTTGCCTTGATTTTATTTTGCACTATTTCACTTCACTACCAAGCTTCTTTTGGTGCCGATACACCTGCCTTAGATTCATCTAATACATCTTTTGCTACTTTTCTTATATGTATAGTCATATTGTTCTACATATCACAAGGTGTACCAACATAATTCCAAACATCTCTTTAAATGACTTTCTGTTTAAATATATTTTTTTCTCGCTTTTGAGGTTCCACCATTTAGTTCAAATAGCTCGATGCACTCTTTTCTTTTTTGTCTTTTTTTTTTAATTTCTAAATTTATAACTAAAAGTTGATGTTGGGTGGTTAAACTTTCTCTTGGAATTACCTTGCAATCTTTACAATACGCTCTATCTTTTTTCTACAAATAAAGTAATCAATTTGTGTTTGTGATAAGCCACTCTTATAAGTAATTAAATGTTCATCTCGCTTTTTGAAGATTGTATTGACTATAAAGAGATCAAATGCTATACCAAAATTTCCATGAATACCTTGATATCCTAATGCCTCTTTACCGACATATCCATTTAAGTCTCCTCCTAAATAAATCATCTCCCTTTGTGGAATCCTTTGAATCACTTTATCTAACTCTTCCCCCAAAGTTGTCTTTATACTATCTTCTAGACCGACTTGGGGTGCGTAAGCACAAACTATATTCAAAACCTCTGCTCCTAACACTAATTTCAACGTCATGATTATGATTTGGTCACCATATCGTTGTATTACACTATCCTTTAAATTTTTATTTATGATAATACCAACTCCGTTTCAAGCCTTTTCTTTACCTGAGTACCATAATTTAAAACCTGTATCCTCTATCTCCTTTGCTTTTTCTTCAACCCACTTTATCTCTTGTAAACATAGAATATGAATCTTTCTCCGAATCATAGTATCTACCACATCCATTAGCTTATCAGATAATGTTTCGATATTCTAAGAACCAATATGAATCTTATTATCTAAGACTAGCTTCCTTACCCTCCGTATCTGTCCATAATGAAAACGCAGAGACCATCTGTGTGAATTATTCACTACATTCGGGCAACAATGTAGCGGGACTAACTTCATTACCCACACCTGTCCATAATGTGGGAACCCTCTCTGCAATTGATGATCCTTGCTTACTTATCATTGCATTCGGGGTATGCAACGCGTCGGTAGGCGGTGACGCCCCAAAGCAATGCTCATAATTTTTGTAATCCATGGTATAAAAATCCGATAAAGTTTTACGCTGACTGTCGGAAGCCTAACACAACCCTCCTCTTTTATCCGGGCTTGGGACCGACAATGCAAGGGTGATCCCTTACATGGGTGGAGTTGTGTGTGTATGCTTGTATGTCCACATATAAAGGTTATTGCCTGGCCTGAACATAGGGACTGACTTTTAATGATTAGAATATGACCCATGTATCAGCTTCTCATCACTAAAGAGTGGACAGTTAAAAAATTAGATTTTTTCCTTATAAAAGTGTGATGCTTTTTCCATTGAAAACATTATCCAGGGTCTGACTATAAGGGTTGACCATGTTGAACCCATTGAATTGGCCAGATTTGGTGCATAGAAGGGTGCATCTCCCAATATTGATTATCAGCCAGCGTCAATGCAATCACTCATTAGATGTATTCCATATGTAGATGACCATGATTCAGCTTTGGTACCTGAACTTGATAACACAATCATTAAACATGAATTGGGCATCCATCTTAACTATGCACCCTAGAACCCAGCTTTTCCAGGGACATATTTGTGTCAATTTGGGGATGATTTGAAAAGAACTTTAAAGTTGAGAAATCTAGATTCGGTTTTATCTTGCTATTAGTGTGGAGTTTGTTGACAGCAACACAGCTATACCTGTCAATAACTGCTTTAAAAATCTCATTGTGCTTCTCAAAAATGGGTGCACCTTCAACAAACTGATCCTCTAGTAAGCAATAAAAGCTTGTTGAAGGCTGTTTGCTGTTTGGGAGAAGGAGAATGCATTTTTGGCTGCTTTTAGCTAGTGCAAAAGATAAAGGATCCATTGTATTTTTTTAAACCATTGTTCGCTGCATGATCTAGCTTATTGTGAGTTTACTGCTAACATGGCACACAATAGGGATCTGTGGAAACAAAGAATCCATGTAGCCGATCCCGTCTAGTATGGGAAAAGGCTTAGTTGTTGTTGTTGTTGTTATTGTTCGCTGCATGATCAATGGAAAGAATTGTCATATGAGCGTAGAATGAGAAAAGATAGACTTTGCCAAGTTCGTAGAGTTTAAGCAAGTGCCTGTTTTCTCCTAGAGATTCATCATGAGCATGCCTAAATGTCTCCTAGACCATCTTTTAAGAGATTCAATGAACAATTTTCAGTATTGTCTATGAGAGGAGGTAATGATCATACGGTTTTTACCTGTTGGTGAGAAAGCTTAAGGTGCATCTTTATCTTTAATCTCTCTTTGTTGAGTTTGTGACACTGTGCTTGGAGGCAATTATGATAATTACATATTTAGCTTCATGGAGAACCTTTATGAGGTGATTGATATCAAAATATTTGGTCCTTTTTCTTGACATCTAGGTAATTAGATTAAACAAGGAAATCCTGATAATCTCGTCTGAGTTGTGTCTCAAACTTACAAAAAAGAAATCGATGTACTTTGATGCAAGATCTGTGACATCTAACTTGTGTCAATTCACAGACTAGGTTACTGTGAAGGTGAAAATGTCCGTCATATGAAATGGCAAAGGGGATTGGTTGGTAGACTTGTTTATCTAACACTTAATCCTTTGGACTCTAAAGGATTTATGATTTGTTTCTAAGAATAGGTAAACAAGTCTTATGTGAGGGCAGTCAAGGTGCCTCAGGAAGGTAGTCTATGTGTCTAGGTCTCTGGCTTCCATACTTCCATATATAGCTGGAAACTTCAGCGCACATAACCACTACTGCTACAACCTACATGAGCAAGACCATCATAGGGCAAAGAATCCATCCATGGAAAATCAATCAGATCTGCTGATTGATTTGATAGCATTACCTTCTGTATGTAGTGGTATACATAGGCTAAATTACTACATGCAGTGTGATCCCACACAAAGATCTTCCTAGTTTGTCCATATGAAAAGACAGTTTCAGCAAATATATTACGAGAAAAATCACGATATGAACCATGCAACAATACAAAGGAAAAATTCATCTATTAATGATATGAAAGCAACAAGTGCAACCTAATGGTGTGAAGCACATTGACAAAGCGTAGGCCATCAGTCTTCTGTTCTTAATCTCATATGTACTAATCCATCATGGCAGCAAGTTCCACTCATGTCCTTGGGTTCAAAAGTTAATCAGGAAAAACTTTTTCTATTCTATTAATTGAGAAACCCCGTATGGACTATGCCTCTTCATTGTTCCTTTATAAACAAATTGTGTCAAGTTTACTATATGCTGCAAGTGCATTTGCTAATTTTTCTTCTTATACTCTTGATGTCATGATTTTCTGCTTTGTGTCAGTTTTTTTGAATCCTATAATATTTGTTGATCAGCTTGTCCCTAGTCAAGCATCCAACGTTGCTGAATATGAAGGTGTTTTGAAAGCTACAGAAGAGTTTGAGAGGACATTGAGAGGCATGATGTTCATTCCCATTACCGATGGAAATGATGAAAAACTAAGCAGATTCATTCAGAATCTTGAAGTCCATTTTGCGTCCAGGAAAAAGAATGAAATTGTTGCCAAAGCTCGAAAAACTCTTTTACTTTGCGACTTTTCGCTTCCTATGGTGAGCATGTGGTTGGAGCTATCAGTTTAAAGCTTCAATTTATCTGAAACTGCAACTAAAGGTGGTCGTTCTTTCTTACAGGAAAGCACGACAAAGAATGGTGCTTTTCATGAGTACACAAATGTTGAGGATCTTCCTTATAATGTTGGAGACATGCCCCTCTGGCCTAATGTTCGTCTGGTGTCATCAGCAGCATCTCAATTAATGAAACTTGTTCATAGAACACTTGAGGTATATGTGTTGTTGGTTCATGAAAACTAAGTTTGTTGTTTCTGGCCTAACTGCGAAGGAAATCAGCTGGTGCTGTTTATTTTGGATGAATTGTCAGTCTTATTGACTCTTGAGTGTTCGTTTCTTCTTTAATATTTGATGCCCAAATAAACAGGTTAAA
Organism: Brasenia schreberi; assembly: GCA_036023115.1. Taxonomy (NCBI): domain Eukaryota; kingdom Viridiplantae; phylum Streptophyta; class Magnoliopsida; order Nymphaeales; family Cabombaceae; genus Brasenia; species Brasenia schreberi. Next base: position 11,078,136 of record JAYKKT010000072.1, read on the forward strand.
ATAAGTACAGGGTGTCTCTTTTTTCTTTTTTTCCTCTGTTGTATAAATTCATGCTTTGATTCTTTGTAAAGATTATCATGTAATCAAATCGAGGAATTTAATCTTTCAACAACAATCAAAGAATTTATAAATTTCATTTTCAGTTTAGGTTGTGCATACAGCTAAATGGTCTTGTCTTTGTGTTAGGTAATATGTACTCTGAGTGGACTTTCTAATGCAATTATTTTGTGGTACTTTTTTTCCATTTTGTGTAATCGATGGTATAAAAATCTAACAAAGTTTTATGCTGGCTGTTGGAAGCCTAACACAACCCTCCTCTATCTGGGCTTGGAACCGGCAATGCAAAGGTGATCTCTTACATGGGCGGAGTTAATAGAAAATTGAAACTGTGGAGAGAAACATTAGAAAGCAAAGGCCTCCGACTTAGTAGAACAAGGACAAAATATATGGAATGTAAGTTTTATCATTTGGTTACTTGAGAGGACATAGAAATTAAAATTAGCACACATTGCATCCCCCAAAAGGAAAGTTTTAAATACCTAGGGTCAATTTTTCAAAGTGATGGAAGAATTGATGGAGATAACAACAACAACAACAACAACAACAACTAAGCCTTTTCCCATACTAGATGGAGTCGGCTACATGGATTCTTTGTTTCCACAGATCCCTATCATGTGCCATGTTAGCAGTTAACTCCCAATAAGCTAGATCATTCTTTATTGTTTCTTTCCAACACTTTTGTGGTCGTCCTCTACCTCTTTTAATACTTTCCAAATTTAGTTTTTCTAACCTTCTTACAGATTCTTCTTTTGATCTTCTTTCTATATGTCCAAACCATCTTAAACGATGTTCTCTCATTTTATCCTCTATTGGTGCCACTCCTAATTTGTTTCTAATAACCTCATTATGTATACGGTCTTTTCTTCTATGACCACTCATCCATCTCAACATCTTCATTTCTGTCACATATATCTTTTATACATGTTGATGATTAACTGCCCAACACTCAGAACCATAAAACATGGCAGGCCTAATTGCTGCTCTATAATATTTACCTTTTAACTTTAATGGTATCTTCTTATCACAAAGAATACCTTATGCTCCTCTCCATTTTAACCAACCAGCATTAATTCTATGTGTAACATCTCCATCAATTCTTCCATCACTCTGAAAAATTGACCCTAGGTATTTAAAACTTTCCTTTTGGGGAATGCAATGTGTGCCAATTTTAATTTCCATGTCCTCTGAAGTAACCAAATGATCAAACTTACATTCCATATATTCTGTCTTTGTTCTACTAAGTCGGAGGCCTTTGCTTTCTAATGTTTCTCTTCATAGTTCCAATTTTCTATTAACTTTTTCCTTAGACTCCTCCACTAATACAATGTCATCTTCAAATAACATACACCAAAGTACTTCATCTTGAATATGTTTTGTTAACTCATCCATCACCATTATAAATAAGTATGGACTTAAAGTTGATCCTTGATGTAACCCAATATTAACTTCAAAGAAGTCTGTCATTCCTTCATGAGTCCTCACACATGTTTTTGCACCATCATACATGTCTCTTATAAGGTTAATATATGTCAATGGGATGCCTCTTTTTTCCAAAGTTCTCCAAAGAACCTCCCTCGGTACCCTATCATAAGCTTTTTCTAGATCAATAAATATCATGTGAAGGTCTTTCTTTTTTGTTGTAAAATGTTTCATAAGACGTCTCAAAAGGTGAATCGCTTCAATAGTAGATCTGCCTGGCATGAATCCAAATTGGTTCTCTGTTGTACTTGATACTTGTCTTAACCTACGTTCGATAATTCTTTCCCATAATTTCATAGTACGACTCATTAACTTGATACCTCGATAATTCACACAATTTTGAATGTCTCCCTTGTTCTTATATATGGGTATAAGTGTACTTGCTCTCCATTCCTCGGGCATCTTTTGGTTTTTCCATATTTCATTAAATAGTCTTGTGAGCCAAGTGATTCCTATTACTCCTAGTATTTTCCAAACTTCTATAGGAATGTTATCTAGTCCTACCGATTTACCACTCTTCGTATGTTTAAGAGCCTCTTTGACTTCATTCGTTTGAATACGTCGGTAGAAATTATGGTTTATATACTTTTTTGACTTGGCTAAATCTCCTAAACTAATACTAACATCTTTATTTTCATTAAAAAGATTATAAAAATAGTTTTTCCATCTATTTCTTATATCATCATTTGCCACTAGAATTTTTTCATCCTCGTCTTTTATGCATCTAACATAATTAAGATCTTTAGTTTTCTTATCTCTAGCCCTAGCTATCCTAAAAATATCTCTTTCACTCTCTTTTGAGTTGAGTTTTTTATATAAGTCATCCCAAATCTTAGCTGTTGCTTCACTAACGGCCTTTTTTCGCTTCCTTCTTTGCTTTCTTATAAGCTTCTAAAGTTTCACTAGTTTTCTTAGCATAATGTAATTTGTAACATGCCCTCTTTGCCTTGATTTTATTTTGTACTACTTCACTCCACTACCAAGCTTCTTTTTGTACCGGTACACCTCCCTTAGATACCCCTAACACATCTTTCGCCACTTTCCTAATATGTATAGTCATATTGTTCCATATCACAGGGTGTACCAACATAATTCGAAACATCTCCTTGAAGGACTTTCTGTTTAAATATATCTTCTTTCTCGCCTGTACCAACATAATTCCGAACACCACCAAGCTCCTTGAAGGACTTTCGAGCCTTTTCTTTACCTGAGTACCATAATTTAAAACCTGTATCCTCTATCTCCTTTGCTTTTTCTCCAACCCATTTTGTCTCTTGTAAACATAGAATTTGAATCTTTCTCCGAATCATAGTATCTACCACCTCCATTAGCTTACCCGATAATGTTCCGATATTCCAAGAACCAATACGAATCTTATTATCTAGGACTAGCTTCCTTACCCCCCGCATCCGTCCATAATCAAAATGCGGAGACCCTCTCTGAAAAATTTTCACTACATTCGGGCGGCAATGTAGCGGGACTAACTTCTTTACCCACACCCGTCTATGATGTGGGAACCCTCTCTGCAATTGATTCACTACATTCGGGCGAAAATGTAGTGGCCCTTGCTTACTTCTTACTGCATTCGGGCTCTGCAGCACGTCGCTAAGCGGGGACGCCACAAAGCAATGCTCATAATTTTTGTAATCCATGTTGTAAAAATCCGACGAAGTTTTACGCTCGTTGTCGGAAGCCTAACACAACCCTCCTCCTTTATCCGGGCTTGGGACCGGCAATGCAAGGGTGATCCCTTACATGGAGATGTTACACATAAAATTAATGTTGGTTGGTTAAAATGGAGAGGAGCATTAGGCATTCTTTGTGATAAGAAGATACTGCTAAAGTTAAAAGTTAAATATTATAGAGCAGCAATTAGACCTGCCATGTTTTATGGTTCTGAGTGTCGGGTAGTTAGCCATCAACATGTACAAAAGATGTCTGTGACAGAAATGAAGATGTTGAGATGGATGAGTGGTCATACAGGAAAAGCCATATACATAATGAGGTTAGTAGAAACAAATTAGGAGTGACACCAATAGAGGATAAAATGAGAGAATATCGTTTAAAATGGTTTGGACATATAGAAAGAAGATCAGAAGAAGAACCTATAAGAAGGTATGAAAAACTAAATTTGGAAAGTATTAAAAGAGGTAGAGGACGACCACAAAAGTGTTGGAAAGAAACAATAAAGAATGATTTAGCTTATTGTGAGTTAACTGCTAACATGTCACATGATAGAGCTCCGTGGAAACAAAGAATCCATGTAGCCGACCCCGTCTAGTATGGGAAAAGGCTTAGTTGTTGTTGTTGTTGTTCTTTTCCCTTTTGATTCCTGTGTATTCATCTCTTGCACATGCTCTATAAGAAGACAAGGTAATAGTCTTGCTGACAATCTGGATGATTTTTCTATAACTCCACCTATATCACATTATAGTCTCTTCCTTTTATGCCTCTTCTTATAGCTTCAGGCAATTTTCTTTTGTTTCTGAATATTCTTTTCCCTTTAGACTTGTACCTGGATTGTGGTTCAGCAAATCAGACTGGACAAATTTTACCTATTTATTTTTGTTATTCATTTGCATCTTCTGTTAGATTATTTGTGTCATATTAATTGCACTTTACTCCTGTGTTTGCAGCATCACATTTCACACATTTGTTTTTCTGTGGCATCACGTTCGTAGTTAGTATAGCCAATTTTAGGGAAATCTATTATTAGAAGCATTAACAGGGATGGATTGGCTGCCACTTATACATTATTGTTCAAAAAATCTTGACAATACAAACTTTTTCATTATGTTATCTTTCAATTTTTTTCTGTTTTAAGACTCTTGACATATATCAAGGATACCATATGGACTAGCGACAGAAGATACCTAGTTTCACATAGGAACTTCACATGGATTTGAATCTAGATCTTTATCCGAAAGTGTGATGTATGATGCCATGAGTCGATGACTGAACATTTTCACTTGTTGCTCTGAGTCTGTTAAATTTTTTGACAATGGAAGCTTATACTTATATGAACTGTTTCACTCTTCACTGAAGCAAAATTTGGTCATGTAGAACATATCACATGGTATCTTGAAGTTGTTACATGAATGTCCTACGCGAGATGCAATAGTGATGAATGCCAACTTTGTGCAGGATGCTTCTGAATCATCTTCAAGAGTGGCTCTTGAACTTTACCATGCTGCAAGGGACTCCTTGCTACTTTATCGAGTTATTGTTCCAGTCAAGGTTATTAAGATTCAGTGCATTTTTCCTGCTATTATACAACACTAAGAAGTTCTCCTATGCAACGCATATTCGTGTAAAATTATTGTTAAATAACTCATAACCAAATATATAAGGGACCCTTTGTTGCTGGAATGATGGACTAAATCAATTCTCTTCATTTTTCATCTTATTCTGTGTGCATTTGCTAGATGTACTGTTGTATTTTTACCTAATGGAGAAAGATCCACAATGTTAAATAAGTTCGCAATGACATTGAATGCTATATTTGGATACTTAAAGGAGCAGGACTGCCTGCTTGAGTGCCACAATTTCTTGCATGTGTAAAATGATTTAATGTGGAAACTAAGGATATCACGCACAAAGTATTGGTAAGCAATGTTGAGGAAGACAATCTCTATGAAACTTTACTTTTAAGTTGTCTGGGTAGCTATTCTTGGCATTCCTGAAGACACATTGTTAAATCATCCGGAATGAGATTAAGGGTGTGAATGGTAGGCTTCCACCAATGACAGCCCATGCAGTGTCAGAAAAAAATGTCACTCTTCTGGAATCATTTGTAATGCTTTCACTTACTTACCAAGTTAGTTACATTATTCTTTCTAGCTGAGGTAAATTCGGTTATTCCTTTATTATGTGTCTGAAGAAAAGTTCTTTTCATCATTGTTCATTCAATGCATTCTAAATGCGGTACATGCCAATTTTCTGCCCAGTTTCCAGATTCCTTCTCTTGGTTCATAAAGAAACACAGATTTTCTTGCAAATAAAGGAAGTTGGTTATGGCAAAAAGTTCATTATCTTTTTGAAAGGCAAACAGATGAAAAAAGGGAAAAAATTCTGTACAAGCTTTTCATATTCCCAGTCTAGAATTTGATATTTAGCGCTTCTTTATCATTATGTACTTGTTTGTCCGAACTGTTATATTTTAACCTATCCTTTCTTTGTGAAGCTAGAAAAGCAATTGGAAACTACAAGCCAAGCGGCCATGCTCATCTACAATGATCTTTTGTACTTGTACCAGGAAACTTTAGGGCTTGCTTTTGAGGTACAAAAATGAACCAATGCCTCTCTCTCTCGTGCTCTCTCTGATTCCGCTTTGTCAATTTTATTTTCCTGCTTCCAGATATTATTTTCATGTTCGATAGACAATAGATTATCGATATAATGATTCTTTGTTACATGAGCAACATTAACCTTACAAATATATTCGTTGTATAGTCCTAGTTTATGGTGTCTCAAAGGAATTTTATGTTGGAAATTGTATATGCAATGTCCTTGTTTGTCTATACTCATGTGCTGGATATGCACTTTTTTTTAAGTAGGCATAGTAGGTCGTAGCTTCCAACGGATCTAAAATGAATATTTGGCAAGCTATAATTCTTAAATTATTATGATATAATTGGGCTGTAAGACAACATAATGATATGTTTGCTTTTAGTATTTCAATATCAGACCAATGAAGTTACCATACATTTTAAGACAACAGAATGATAATTCAATGTGCTTGATGCATAGAATAATAAGATCAAGTTTTTGGAAAACTTGAACATGAAATACCTTCTGTAGACCGTTTTCCAGTTAAATGATGGTCTAGCTGCGTCCCTGTTTGACATGCCCATCGTTGCCTGATGGCAGGCACAATAAGAGCTCGAGAATGGGATGTTTTGTTGGAATTCACCTATAGCAGTAATACTGTAAACTGTAAAGACTAATTCAAGGTTTCTGTAAGAGCCACCTTGAAGTGTCATGATGTATCATGGACTGGTTCCTTTCCAATATGTAGTTGAGTTTTGCTCCTTTCTCATGGACGAGCATTGATTAGGTAATTGAGGTTTTCCAGCTCCCATTAAACCCATCTAGCTTAATCAAATTTATATTGTCAAAAAGATATAATGCGTTTATTTAAGACTATTATAAGATTGAATGAGGGATAAGAAAGATTGATGACTAGCACAATGGTTCATAAGGAATCAAGAGGCTGGAACAGAGGGGCATGTCCTATTATATACGTGAATGGCCTTTTGTTTGTGTCTTGAGATCAAGAAAGCTTGGAGCTTTCTTCGTCAAAATCTTCCACCTCTTCAACAGGTTTCATCAAGGAAATATATTGTTTGAAACCTTGAACGCATCTTGTTCTATCAAGATAAGATAGTTATTTCATGATTTCATCAAAAGCTCTGCATGCGTAAGTCCAAAATCTTCCAGAGACTGGATTCTGACAATGATACTGATTCTGTCCCCTTGGTTGTCATAAAAAAAAAACTACAGGGGATCTATCACAATTCTTGTCCTTTTGATATTGAAATACTAAAAGCAAACATATGCCTTAAACACTAGAAAGGACTCACTACTGGGCCCTCTGTAATACAGCTTCTGTACAGGGTAGGTTTTTCCAACAGTTGTGGCATATGATTATTCAAAGATACTGCACAACGTGTCTTGCACATACAACTCTTTATCAAATGTGAAGTCTGTCTCAAGTCTATTTCTCTCCTTCTCTTTGGTTAATAATCCATTTCGAGCTTCTAGTCGTTACTTAGAGTGTAAAATCCTTATTCATAAAACATGCATCTAATGTGCCCTGAATCACTAAAGCTTTTGTTCTAGCAGAACATTATACAGTAAGTAAAAATTGATTACTTTTGGAAATTTGCTTCCATAATTACCCATAATTTACAATTATCCATGTAAGTAATTTCTAGTTACCTCTGATGTAAATGAGGGTTCCCATGCATTTGGATGTACGAAATAAAAAGAATTGAATGACTAAACTTTGTTACATGGAAATAGAATAACTGATCCTCTTTCACTATATTTTGTTCAACACTATTTGTTTATCCTTTTACAGAAAAGGCTATAGGTTTATCCTATTTGACACGTTTGGAGATGATAAATGACATTATCTTGAGCAAGACATGTGAATCAATTCAACAACACCACCAGGCACAGGCTTCCAACTTTACGGAATCATATAACTTCCTTAGGGCCAAATCCTCTAAAGTCATGCACTAGGGAGTTCCTATTCATAGTCCTGATCTTCATACCTACAGACTTCTTGTACAAAATTTTCTGCAGTATGTTGGCATGCACTATATTCATCTTGATGATCATCCTGATGAGGTGATATTGGCAATTAGCACTTTAGCATTCGTTGAAATACTTTGTGGACTTCCTAGCTATTGGATGTCCTAGATTCTTACCTTTTATTTTGACAATTAGTGCTTGATTTTTAAATAACTTATAGTTCATACATTGTGGTACAACATATTATGGGAAATTCCAATTTGAACATTTGGAGATTTAGTTCAATGTGAATGTAATGCTCAACAGATTATAACAGGTCCATGTATCGTGAGATATGTTTGAGATGAGATATATCTAATGGACTATATAGAACTTCAACTGTTAGCTTAGGACGGAATTCTTCTTCTGTTGGTAGGGAGCTGTCTTGGTTAAGTTTGGTTTTTAACATGTTCATCTTAAAGGATTTATGTTTTGTGTCCGTTCGTCAGAGTGATGGAAGAATTGATGGAGATGTTACACATAGAATTAATGCTGGTTGGTTAAAGTGGAGAGGAGCATCAGGTATTCTTTGTGATAAGAAGATACCATTAAAGTTAAAAGGTAAATATTATAGAGCAGCAATTAGGCCTGCCATGTTTTATGGTTCTGAGTGTTGGGCAGTTAATCATCAACATGTACAAAAGATGTCTGTGACAGAAATGAAGATGTTGAGATGGATGAGTGGTCATACAAGAAAAGACCATATACATAATGAGGTTATTAGAAACAAATTAGGAGTGACACCAATAGAGGATAAAATGAGAGAACATCGTTTAAGATAGTTTGGACATATAGAAAGAAGATCAAAAGAAGAACTTGTAAGAAGGTTAGAAAAACTAAATTTGGAAAGTATTAAAAGAGGTAGAGGACGACCACAAAAGTGTTGGAAAGAAACAATGAAAAATGATATAGCTTATTGGGAGTTAACTGCTAACATGGCACACGATAGGGATCTATGAAAACAAAGAATCCATGTAGCCGACCCCGTCTAGTATGGGAAAAGGCTTAGTTGTTGTTGTTGTAATTGGGCCGTAAGAGATCACCCTTGCATGACCGGTCCCAAGCCCGGATAATGGAGGAGGGTTATGTGAGGTTTCCGACAACTAACGTAAAACTTTGTCAGACTTATCTTCCATGGATTCTACAAATTATGATAGGGTTTTGTGAAAAGAAAGAATCAATGTAGCTGACCCCATCTAGTATGGGAAAAGGCTTAGTTGTAGTAGTAGTAGTAGATTATGATATAATTAGGCCTAGTTTTGTATTGCTCTAATAGTTTTTGCAGTCCATCTGTTAGCTGGTTTATAAAGAACCAACATTGTAAAAACAGTGTCAGACCCCGTATCCTAAGGGGTATCAATATGTGATAATTTTACCATATCAAACAATATTATATGGATTTTTTGTTATTTAAAAAATAGAAAAAGAATCTTACAAACAACAACTAAGCCTTTTCCCATACTAGATGGGGTCGACTACATGGATTCTTTGTTTCCACAAAGCTCTATCATGTGCCATGTTAGCAGTTAACTCACAATAAGCTAGATCATTCTTTATTGTTTTTTTCTAACACTTTTGTGGTCGTCCTCTACCTCTTTTAATACTTTCCAAATCTAGTTTTTCATACCTTCTTACATGTTTCATATCTTCTTTTCTATATGTCCAAACCATCTTAAACAATATTCTCTCATTTTATCCTCTATTGGTGTCACTCCTAATTTGTTTCTAATAACCTCATTATGTATACTGTCTTTTCTTTTATGACAATTCATCTATCTCAACATCTTCATTTCTGTCACAGACATCTTTTGTACATGTTCATGGTTAACTGCCCAACACTCAGATCCATAAAACATGGCAGGTCTGCTGCTCTATAATATTTACCTTTTAACTTTAATGGTGTCTTCTTATCACAAAGAATACTTGATACTCTTTTCCATTTTAACCAACATTAATTCTATGCGTAACATCTTGATCAATTCTTCCATCACTCTGAAAAATTGACCTTAGGTATTTAAAACTTTCCTTTTGGGGGGAGCAATGTGTGCCAATTTTAATTTCTATGTCCTCTAAAGTGACCAAATGATCAAACTTACATTCCATATATTCTGTCTTTGTTCTACTAAGTCGGAGGCCTTTGCTTTCTAATGCTTCTCTCCATAGTTCCAATTTTCTATTAACTTTTTCCTTAGACTCTTCCACTAACACAATGTCATTTGCAAATAACATACACCAAGGCACATAATCTTGAATATGTTTTGTTAACTCATCAATCACCATTATAAATAAGTATAGACTTAAAGTTGATCCTTGATGTAACCCAATATTAACTTCAAAGAAGTCTGTCATTCTTTCATGAGTCCTCAAACATGTTTTTGCACCATCGTACATGTCTCTTATAAGGTTGATGTATGTCAATGGGATACCTCTTTTTTTCAGGGTTCTCTAAAGAACCTCCCTCGGTACCAAATCGTAAGCTTTTTCTAGATCAATAAATATCATGTGAAGGCCTTTCTTTTTTTGCTCTAAAATGTTCCATAAGATGTCTCAGGAGTTGAATCGCTTCAACAGTAGATCTGCTTGGCATGAATCCAAATTGGTTCTCTTGTACTTGATACTTATCTTAACCGACGTTCGATAATTCTTTTTCATAATTTCATAGTATGGCTCATTAACTTGATACGTCGATAATTCGCACAATTATGAATGTCTCCCTTGTTCTTATATATGGGTATAAGTGTAAACAATTGTTGATAATCGATGGTTGAATTGCCAACTTTATAATTCGTCAAATCAGAAAGATCTCAAAACATCCGAATATGAATGTCATACGTAAAGAACACACTAGGAGCCAACAAGAGTTCAAATAACGAAGTTAAATCACAAACAAAGGCTGTGCAAGACAACATATTTATTGATATGCATTGAATTTATAGAGCATAAATTACAATGAAAGAGAATAAGGAGAAGAATGGAGAGAAGAAGGGAGTTAGTGTGCATTGAGCTGAATGCAAAATAATGGCTATAATAAGTACATAATTTCAGGACCCTAAACATCTGAGTGTATTAATTGAAAAGCTTTGTAAAATCTATCTATAAATATTACATAATATTGAACTTTTTCCTTATAAACAATAGGAGCAGAACCCCAAACATTAGAGTGTATTAATTCAAAAGCTTTGTTTGATACATAATTTCTTTCACCAAAAGGAAGATGATTCCTTTTTCCAAGCACACTCTTTACATTCAAACTTTTGTTCTCCAATTTTTTTCAATAAAGGAAAATTACACAATTTATGTATATTTAAATGTCGAAGCCGTTTATGCCAAAGGGTAGGATCTTCGGCTTCATTAAAAGATTCAAAATTTGACATAATTAAATAATCTATTTTGTATAGTCCGCTTTCTCTATGCCTTATCCAAAATCACCTTCGATAGGCGATCCTGTACCACATAATGCTTGGATGAGAAAGTAACTATACAATCATTATCACAAATTTGAGCAACTGAAGGTAAGTTTAAAATGAGTTTAGGTATAAAGCTTATGTTTTGGATTTTAAAATTTTCTTTTTTAAAATTTTCTATTTTTTTTAATTTGAAGTTTTGTACCATCAACAGTAAATACATGCTTTCCAACGATATCATGAGATTCGTTGAAGGATTTTTCAAAATGAGTCATATGAAAAGATGCACCCAAACCTAAAATCGAAGACATACCTTGAGAGATGGAGAGAGCGTTTTCGGAAATGCTTGCTTTTTCCTTAAACATTTTCTCTATATGCTTTGATGTTGGTAGGCAAGATTCCTTGTTCTTTATCTTCTAAGGCTCCCACATTTCCAAATTTCCTTCAAAGAAGAGGACAAGTGGTTTTGATTTACCCACTTTCCTTCCAATAGTAACATATGGTGTCCTTGGTTGACTATGGTCTCGTGGGTTTCTTGTTTGTTCTTTCAAAGTTTTTCGCATGCAGAGGCTTATACATCTTCATGTTAGCTCCCGGTTTGGAGGCGACAAGCATGACTTATTTTGCAACATTGATATTTTTAAACCTTGTTTCCTCCACTAGAAGATTGGCCAAAAATGAGTCTCCTTTTGGTCTAAGTTTTCTATGTATTAAGTTTGATCTAATATTTTCAAATTCGTCTCTTCAATCACGCATAAATAAAAAGAAATATTGATTATCTAAAAACTCTTGAAATTCATCTAATTTTTAAAGTTTTCCAAATTTATCAAAACTTCTAAGTTGAGTCCATAGTTCCAAAAACTCATTGTAATAGTCTTTAATACTTAAGTTCCTTTGCTTAAGCATTATCATCATTTCCATTAAATCAATTTGGAAAACAAAATCATCTTGAGAGTAAAGCTTTTTTAAGTATTCTCATATTTCAAAAGCATTTTCAAAAACACTAATTCTATTTCTAAGTTTTTCATCTACATTTTAACAAATAATCCAAGTTATTTTAGCATTCATTTTCTCCCAAAATTTTAGATCTTGGTTATATTTTTCATGTGCTTTAACAATATCATCATCATCAAAACCATGAATGTCTAAAATCACTTCTTTGATTGTACCATTAATATAATCTCAAAAATCTTTTGATAAAAAATACATTTTCATAATCCTTGCCCAACTTTAATAGCATTTTGGGTCAAAAATGTATCTAAAGGATTCATTTTTGCTCTCCATTTTGTGCCAAAACAAAAGTTTTAGACTTACCTCAATTTCGAAGTGATTTCACAAATTTACAATTTTAGCATGCTTCCCAATGTACTAAAAATCTTCAATATGAGACTTTTGTTAATGTAATAGGGCAACGGGCCACTAGGGCACGTGCGACCCAAGTATGAAGCAAGGGCCAGGGCCACCATGGCCCTGGCCACCACCGTTGGGAGCCACAATAACAAACATGAATAAAGTATGCAGTCTAGTATTGCTTTTTGACTTGTTTTGTATACGCTTTCGCTCTTGTTTGTTGTTGTTGAAGGTCGGCATTCGGGATTGAATGCCATTTGACTCTTGGCGACTTGGTGATCTTGATTCATGCTACATCAACCTTCGATCATTAACGAATATTCACATGGTATCAGAGCTTCGGATTGAAGAAATCGGGTGCATTGGGAAGCATGCTATCGATGCGAAATTTGAAGAATTTTACCAAACTTGAGGTTAGTTCATAATTTGTAACTTTTTGCAAAATGAAAGGTAAAAACGAGTCGTTTAGATGTGTATCATAGACCCGAAATGTTACCAAAGTTGGGCTAGGACAATGAAAAAGTATTTTTTGTCAAAGGATTTTTGGGATTACATTGATGGAACCATAAAGGAACCAATTTTGAACATTGATGATTTAGGTGATGATGAAATCGTCAAAGCCCATGAAAAATGCAAGTTAGATTTAAAATTGTGGGAAAAGATTTTGATAAATTTGGAAATCTTCATAAATTAGATGAATTTCAAGAATTTCTAGACAATACTTCTTTTTGTTTATGCGTGGGTTGAGAGATGAATTTGAAAATATGAGATTAAACCTTATACATAGAAAACCTAGACCTAGTGGGGATTCATTTTTGGCCGATCTTGTTATGGAGGAAACAAGATTGAAAAACATGAATGTGGCTAAGGAAGCCGTGCTTGCCGCATCAAAATCGGGAGTAAATTTGAAGACCTAGAAGCCTTCGCATGCAAAGTATAATGAAGGCATGTCAAAGAAGCCCATGGGACCTTGGCCCAACAAAGACATTATTTGCCACTATTGCAAGAAAAATGGATACATCAAAACCACGTGTCCTTTACTTCGGAAAAGAAGTGGAAATGCGGGAACCGTAGAAGAAGGGGGTGTCTTGCCCAACAACATCAAAGCATACATAGAAGAAATTTTCAAGGAAAAAGCAAGCATCTTCGGGAATGCTCTATCCACTTCTCCATGTATGTTTTGGTTTTTAGATTCCGGTGCATCCTTTCATATGACACATAGTGAAGATTTTTTGATTAATTCTTGTGAAACCATTGGAAAGCATGTGTTTACGGTCGATGGAACAAAACTCCAAATAAAAAAATTAGAAAACCTTGAAAAACAAAACTTTAAAATTCAAAATATAAGTTTTATACCTAAACTTAATTTAAATATACTTTCGGTTGCTCAAATATGTGATAACAATTGTATAGTCACTTTCTCAACCAAACATTGTGTGGTGCAGGATCACCTATCGAAGAAGGTGATTGGTCAAGGCCATAGAGAAAGTGGACTATACAAAATGGACTATCTTGTTATGCCAAATTCTGGTTTTTGTAACATAACCCAAGATGCTACGCTATGGCATAAAAGACTTGGACACTTGACTCTCAAAAATTAAAAATTATGTAATATTCCTTTGATGAAAAGCATTAGAGAGATAAATTTTGAATGTAAAGATTGTATTCTTGAAAAAAGGCATCATCTTCCTTTTGGAGAAAGAAACTATGTACCAAAGAAAGCTTTTGATTTAATACATTCGGATGTTTGGGGCCCTACGCCCGTTGTTTCTAAAGGAGGATTGCAATACTATGTGATTTTTGTGGATGACTTTACTTGTTTTACATGGATATATCTCTTAACACAAATCCGAAGTATTTGAAAAATTTGTGGTATTTTGTAATATGATCAAAAACCAATTTGGAGCCACCATTAAAATCTTTAGATTCGATTCGGGAGGAGAGTACATGTCTAATGAATTTCACAAATTTATTGAAACTAATGGTATTATTCATAAAAAATCATGCACTAAAACACCTCAACAAAATGGTCTAGCGGAAAGAAAACATAGGCATATTATTGAAACTTGTAGAACTATGCTAATTGCTAGTAAGGTTCCTAAATTCTTATGGGCCAAAGATACTGTTACTGCAGTATACCTTATAAATAGAATGCTTTCATCTAACCTTGAAAATACATTACCTTTCGAAAATTGTACAACATCTCTCAATATTACGAGACTTAGGGTTTTTGGATGTAGATGTTTTGTCTATACAGACAAGAACGACAAATTGTCACCTAGAGCTATTGAATGTGTCTTCCTTGGTTATGGCATTCACAAGAAGGGGTATAGGTGTTTTTGATCCCATAGAAGACAAATTTATGTGTCAAGGATGTAGATTTTTTTGAGAATGATATTTATTATGAGTCCAAATCCTTGAAAAATTCGGAGCCTCTCATTCCTCAAGATATTTTTGAGCTAGAAGAAGATAATGGTTGTGACTCAATAGATCATCAAGACATTCAAGAAGATCATGTTAAAGACAATGACACTTCACACACCACTGATGATAGCAGTGTTGTCCGTATCGCACCGTATCGTACGATATGGGCTGTATTGCACCGTATCATGCGATACGGGCGATACGCCCTGGGACCCTTATAAAGGGTTTTTCGCGGGTTTCCTCTCTCCTCTTAGGTTCCTCAAGCTCCCTAAGAGCCGGTTTTCGCCTTCTTAGTGTTCAAAACTCCAAAATCGTGCCCTACGGTGTTCGTGCAAGCCTCCAAACTCGGATTTTGGTATATTTTTAATGTTTTTTCCATTTTTTTCCTTTATATTTATTATTTTTTGTGTTATTTTGTTTTTTTTATGACAAAATATGAAGTTATTAAGTGTGTGTATACGATTTTTATCCCATTCATGAAGTGGGAGACACTCGATTTGAGTGTTATTTGAAGATTGGGGGATTTACGAAGTGCTTTTATTTTAAGGTTTTTGTTTGAATTAAAGTACTCCATTGAGATGGCAGGAAGGGGTGGTAGAGACTCTCATTCAACGTCTGATGATCCGGCATGGCAGTGGGGTATACCAGTTGAGGGTTAAGGTTAAAAATCAGATGTTTATTTTGTGAAAAGGTGGTTAGTGGTGGAATTTCAAGGTTGAAACACCACCTAGCAAGAACCAGGAAAAAAGTTGCTCCATGCACAGGCAGAGTTAGAAGTGTGCCAGAAGGTATTAAATGACAATGCTTGCAGATGATTGAGAGCATACAGGAAAGGAGACAACAAAAGGATGATTTCCAGATGTGTAAAGAAGCTGATGATGCTACTGCCACTGGAGTTGGATTCACTGATAGTTTGTCTTCAGATGCTAGAACAGATATTAGTAGTAGCAGTTCGCGAGCACCTAGCAGGGGAAAGAGGGTTGCAGCTGAAGACTTTGGAGGTGGCAGAAGAAGAAGTTCAGGAAGGAGTAGAGGAAGAGCTTCTTCTTCTAGCTTACATTCGTTCTTTCCTCCTTCCACTACACCTGGTGCTCAGCTAGGAATTCGTGCTGCTATGGCTTCAGAATAACTGCATGATCAAGCAGACCTTGGAGTGGGCATATGGTTTTATAATGCATGCTTTCCATTTAATGCAGTAAAAAGTTTTCATTTTCAAGCAATGACAAATGCAATTGCTAACATTGGTCCAGGATACAGGATGCCCTCTTATCAGAAGTTGAGAGGGAAGATATTAGATCAGATCGTGATTGAAGTGCAGCAATATTATTCGACTTTGAGACAATCATGGAAGGAAACAGGATGCACTATCATGGCAGATGGATAGACCGATAGGCGAGGAAGGACATTGCTAAACTTTCTTATATATTGTTCTAAATGACTCATGTTTTTGAGATCTCTAGATATGTAAGAGGAGAGGCACACTGCAGAGATCCTACGAGAGGAATTTGATAAGGTTATATAGGAGGTTGGGCTAGAAAATATAGTCCAATTGATTACAGATAATGCAGCTAACTACAAAGCAGCTGGAAAGGAGTTAGCTGATATTTTTGGGACTTTCTACTGGACACCATGTGTAGCCCATTGTTTAGATCTCATCCTCGAGGACATTGGTGAGATGGATGAAATAAAGGCAGCAACTGAGTATTGCCAAGATATTACAAAATTAATTTACAACCATGCATTTGTTTTGTGTATGACGAGGAGATACACAGAAGGTGTAGAGCTTCTTCGCACAGCTGCAACTCGGTTCGCAACAAACTTCTTATCTGTACAGAGTATTGTGAGACAGAAGCAAGCTTTAAAGAGAATGTTCTCCTCAGATGAGTGGCAACAATTTGCAGAGTTGCCTCAAAACAGAAGGAACATAAAGTTAAATGAGATTGTAGAAACGATTTTTAGAAGTTTATTTTGGAATGCATGTATCAGATTATTGAAAATTACTTGTCCTTTAGTGAAAGTTTTGAGATTGGCTGACAGCAAGGAGAAACCATCTATGGGCTACCTTTATGAAGCCATGGACAGGGCAAAAGAAGCAATCAGAAATAACTTTAATGAAAAAAAAGAGATTATTTGCCCGTGTGGAAAATAATTGATAGTAGATGGAATAAACAATTGCATCAGCCTATTCATGCAAGAGCCTACTATCTAAACCCATTATTGAGGTACTCAGCAACCTTCAAAAGGGACGGTGAGGTTAATGGAGGAATCATTGAATGCATCGACACATTAGTCCCTGATGAGAGCATAGCAGATGCGATACATCGAGAGATGGAGATATATGATAATGCTCTTCACTTGATGGGTTTGCTTGTTGCAATTCGCAACCGCTCTACGATGCGTTCAAGTACATTGTTTATTTTCATATTTAAGTTGCATCTTACATTACTGTGGATTATTATGTCTCTAATGTTTGTATTTTTTTTACAGATGTTTGGTGGAACAGGTTTGGAAGTGATTGTCCAAACCTTAGAGATTTTGCAGTCAGAGTCTTAAGCCAAACTTGTAGTGCGATAGGTTTTGAAAGAAATTGGAGTGTTTTTGAACATATCCATACAAAAAAGCATAACAGGTTGGAACACAAAAGGCTTAATGATTTGGTTTATATTTGTTGTAACATGCGCCTTCGTGAAAGGTAATGTTGTATTACTTTCAAATTTTCAATTCAATATTATTTAACTTCAGTTTTCAATTGTTAATATTACTTACTAATTGTTTATCTTTGTTCGTGTCGTAGGCAATTAAAAAAAGCAAATAGAGAAGAAAGTCAGTTCGATCCAATAAGTTTGGATAATTTTGATATATTAGAAGATTGGGTTATGGAAGACACTGAAGAAAATGCCCTCCTAACAAAAGAAGACGTTGCCTGGATTAATTTGGAAGGAGCGCAACAACATTATGGAGATGAAGAATTTGATTTTGAAGAAGAAGGTGTGGGCGTGGCTGATGATGATGGTGAGGATCTGCAATAAGGAGAAGATGAAGATTATTTAGTTGATGATCCTGATTACAATTTGTAAAATGTAACATTATATGTAACTGTAGTGTATTGTAAACTATGTCTGTATTTTATTTTTTGGATTCAAAATATATAAATTTGGATGCAATTGTTCAATGTTGAATGCTTAATCTGTACTAAACTTACATTATATGAATGTAAAGCAATTATCAGATTTTTTTTGATTTTTTTGATTTTTTAAATAATTTTTATTTATTTTTAATTAATTTTTGCATTATTTTAATATTAAAGTATGATACGATACGATACGCCCGTATCGTGGAGCCCAGCGATATACGATACGATACGCGTTAGACAATACTGGTTGATAGTTGAGACTCGGTCAATTGTCGAACCCTTCTCCTCACATTATACAAGATGACTTAGAGAAACCAATGATGTCCACATAGAACCTGATATTACAAGATTAGAACTCAGGGTTTCAAGGCCTCCTCAACGATTTGTGTCCTATGAATCTTTTGAACCACAACGAAGAAATTTGATTGCCACCCTTTGTCAAGTTAAGGAACCTAGGTTCTATCATCGAGCTAAAGGTATTCCAGAATGAGAAGATGGTATGAAAGATAACTCAACGCCCTAGACATGGCTCAGACATGGATAGTTGTACCCATGCCAAAAGATAAGAAAGTCGTTGGATGTCGATGGATATATAAAATCAAAACTCACAGCAATGGTCACATTGAGAGGTACAAGGCTAGACTAGTTGCTAAAGGTTATGTCCAAGAATATGGAATTGACTATGATGAAACTTTTGCCCCATTAGCTAGAATGACCACAATTAGAATTATCATAACCATTAGTGCAATTAAGCAATGGAATATATAACTTGATGTCAAGAATGCTTTCTTGAACGGTTACTTGAATGAAGAAGTCTACATGTGTCCTCCTCCTAGGGTCAATCTCCCTCCTGGTCATGCTCTTAAATTACGAAAGGCTTTGTATGGTCTGAAACAAGCTCCGAAAGCTTGGTTTGATCGATTTGAAAAATTCATGCATTTGCATAATTTTGTGACTTGCTATACTGATACTTCATTGTTTGTACGAAAAACACAATTTGGTATTGTTATCTTTCTTTTGTATGTGGATGATATGATCATCACGGGAAGTGATGAAGTGGGAATTGTTGAAGTTAAATTCAATCTGCATCACAAATTTGATATGAAAGACTTGGGCTTGCTGAATTACTTTTTATGTATTGAGATAACCAAAAATAATTATGGATACTTTATGTCTCAAACCAAGTTTGCTAACGATATTGTTGAAAGGTCTAGTATTACAGATACTAAGGTTGTTGACACACCAGAAATCCTAGGCACCAAACTACGATCCACCGATGGTGAGAAATTGGAGGATCCCACTCCTTATCGACAACTCATAGGTGCACTCACTTATCTCACAATTACTAGACCAGATATTTCTCATTCAGTACACATAGCAAGCAAATTTCAACAGGCACCCACTTCTGTTCATACGAGTGTTGCCTTGCGCATCATTCGATATATTAGAAACACTGCCCACAAGGGGGTCCTCTTAATTTCCTCCTCATCTTTTGATTTGTTTGTATATGCGGATGTTGATTGGGTTGAAGATGTCAACAATAGACACTATACGATTGGTTTTTGTGTGTTTTTAGGTGAATCTCTTGTTTCCTAGAAGTGCAAAAAGCAACAGAAGGTGTCCCTCTTATCCACAGAAGCCGAATATCGAGCCATGGCTACAGCTGCGATGGAGATTTCTTGGATCACAACCCTTCTAGCAGACATGGGAGTCAATGTCCAACACCCGACCATCATGTATTGTGACAACAAAAGCGCCAGGTACATTGCCTCCAACAACGCTTTTCATGAGAGGACAAAGCATATCGACATGGACTGCCACTTTGTTCGTGAAGAGTGTCTAAATAAGAAGATCTCACTTTGTTATGTCACATCTGAGATGAAGCTCGCAGACTTCTTCACCAAATCTCTTTCAGCTTCTCGATTTCAGTTTCTACTAGACAAACTTTTTGTGTATACCCGTAAGTTTGAGGGGGGTGTTAATGTAATAGGGGCACGGGCCACTAGGGCCCTGCAGCCCAAGTATGAAGCAAGGGCCAGAGCCACCATGGCCCTGGCCACCACCGTTGGGAGCTCTAACGGCTAGTAGCCGTTGGAGCTGCCCCCAACGGCTAGTGCGCCGGCCAACACTAGTTCACTCCTTTGCTCTTTGTGTTGTTTATTTTACACCTCATGTACAATGTAAAACCTCTATAAATACCACTTCAAAACATGAATAAAGTATGCAGTCTAGTACTGCTTTTTTACTTGTTTCGTATACGCTTTCCCTCTTGTTTGTTATTCTTGAAGATCGGCATTCGGGATTGAATGCCATTTGACTCTTGGCGACTTGGTGATCTTGATTCATGCTACATCAACCTTCGATCATTGACGAATATTCACAACTTTGATATCATGTAAACAATTGATGATAATCGAGGGTTGAATTGCCAATGTTACAATTCGTTAAATCACCAAGATCTCAAAACATCCGAATATGGATGCCACATGTAAAGAAGTGTACTCGCTCTAGTGGCTGGATGGACCTAACCATGGGCCAGCATGGGCCAGGCCCTAGTGGCTTGGCCTACCCTATTATAAGTTAACAATAAGTGTACTCGCTCTCCATTCCTCAGGCATCTTTTGGTTTCTCCATATTTTGTTAAATAGTCTTGTGAGATAAGTGATTCCTATTTCTCTTAGTATTTTCTAAACTTCTATAAGAATATTGTCTGGTCCTACCGATTTACCACCCTTCATATGTTTAAGAGCCTCTTTGACTTCATCTTTTGAATACGTCGGTAGAAATTGTGGTTGATATACTTTTTTGATTTGGCTAACTCTCCTAAGCTAATACTAAATCTTTATTTTCATTAAAAAACTTATAAAAATAGTGTTTTCATCCATTTCTTATATCATCATTTGCCACTAGAATTTTTTCATCATGATCTTTGATGCATCTAACAAAATTAAGATCTTTAGTTTTCTTATCTCTAGCTATCCTAAAAATATCTCTTTCACCCTCTTTTGAGTTGAGTTTTTATATAAATCCTCCCAAATTTTAGCTTTTGCTTTAGTGACGACCTTTTTCGCTTCCTTGTTTGCTTTCTTATAAGCCTCTAAAGTTTCGTTAGTTTTCGTAACATAATGTATGTTACACATATAATTAATGCTCGTTGGTTAAAATAGAGAGGAGCATCAAGTATTCTTTGTGATAAGAAGATACCATTAAAGTTAAAAGGTAAATATTATAGAGCAGCAGTTAGACCTGCCATATTTTATGGTTCAGAATATTGGGTAGTTAATCATCAACATGTACAAAAGATGTCTCTGACAGAAATGAAAATGTTAAGATGGATGAGTGGTTATACAAGAAAAGACCGTATACATAATGAGGTTATTAGAAATAAATTATGTATGGCACCAATAGAGGATAAAATTTAAGAATATCGTTTAAGGTGGTTTGAACATATAGAACGAAGATCAAAAGAAGAACCTATATGAAGGTATGAAAAACTAGATTTTGAAAGTATTAAAAGAGGTAGACGACAACCACAAAAGTGTTGGAAAGAAATATTAAAGAATGATATAGCTTAACGTGAGTTAACTGCTAACATGGCATATGATGGGGCTCTGTCGAAATGTCGAAGTAAAGAATCCATGTAGCCGACCCCCTCTAGTATGGGAAAAGGCTTAGTTGTTGTTCAAATGTAATTTTGTAATGTGTCCTCTTTGCCTTGATTTTATTTTGCACTACCTCACTGCACCACCAAGCTTCTTTTTGTGCTGGTACACCTCCCTTAGATATACCTAACACATCTTTCGTCACTTTCCTAATATGTATACCCATAACACATATCATAAGGTGTACCAACATAATTTGAAACATCTCCTTGATGGACTTTCTGTTTAAATATATCTTCTTTCTCGCTTTTGAGGTTCCACTATTTAGTTCGAATATCTCAATGCACTCTTTTCTTCTTTGTTCATTTTTTTAATTTGTAGATCCATAACTAAAAGTTGATGTTGGGTGGTTAAGCTTTCTCCTGGAATTACCTTGCAATGTTTACAACATACTCTATCTTTCTTCTACAAATAAAGTAATCAATTTGTGTTTGTGATAAACCACTCTTATAAGTAATTAAATGTTCATCTAATTTTTTGAAGATTGTATTGACTATAAAGAGATCAAATGCCATAGCAAAATTTAAAATCTCCCTACCTTCCTCATTTATATCTCTAAAACCAAAGTTTTCATGAATACCGTGATGTCCTAATGCCTCTTTACCCACATGTCCATTTAAGTCTCCTAAACAAATCATCTCCCTTTGTGGAATCCTTTGAATCACCTTATCTAACTCTTCTCTAAAAACTGTCTTTATAGTATCTTCTAGTCCTACTTGGGGTGCGTAAACACAAACTATATTCAAAACCTTTACTCCTAACTCTAATTTCAAGATCATTATTGGAGATCAAGTTTAGTCTGTATAGGTTTAGTGTCGTCTGTAATTAATGTGTAGTTAATTTGGTTTGAGTCTAGTTACAGGTTGAGTCTAATTAGTTTGTTGAAGTTCTGTTATATGTTTGGATCTTAATGAATCGGTTCAGATTCATTAGGATTCATACTGAATCGTGTACTTTAAGTGGGGTCAGTTTAGTCTTTTAAGTTAGAACAGAGAGTAATTAGGGTTAACTAAAGCAGTTATGGAGTGAATAAAAAGAAGCAGAGGAAAAACGATAGCCTCTGAAGGTGGCCGACTGATATCTGATTTCATCAGATGTGTTCTGATTCATTTTCAGTCATTAATACCTGTATTTTATGCGTGATTCATCATGGTATCAGAGCCTAAACTCGGAGTTTAGGGATTCGTGGAGTACAAATCTGCAGATTAGAGTTTTATTCAAAAAAACGTGAGTACAATCTATTATTTGGTGCATTTATTTTTGAATCTCAAATGACAACAAATTGTGTATTCAAGGAGGAAGTATAGTTAAAAAAAATTGTTCAGCAGAAAGTCAAGGACGACTTTCTTGTGTGTTTATCGTTCTTGGATTTTACAGATTCAAGGGAAATTGATTGCTGGTTTGATCAATAATAATTCAGTGGTTGAATCATAACACAAGACATATCATACTCTTTAAACACAAGTGCAGAAATTATTCAGTTGCAAGATTATAACCACGTTATGATGTGGTTGCTGTCTTCCTAATTGAAATCGGTGCTTGATATGATTTGAAGAAGGAATATATATTATTTGCTTTATACTATTCTGTTCAGTTGAATTTGACTGCATACACCAATACTCAAATCTTGTGGTGCTTGTGTGGCTTATTTAGAAGGTGACGATCTACAACAACTTTGTCAGTGATTAATTGAAAGTGTGAAGATGGGTGACACAAATGAAAATTGTTTGACAGATAAGAGTGAAGGCTTTTAAATTATTAATCTGAAATTGGACGGGAAGAATTTTCTTCAGTGGGCTCGATCGATCGAGCTAGTAGTAATGGCAAGGGGGCGTTGGGATTATCTGACGGGTGATGTAATTCAACTTCAACTAAATGATCCTCTATACTCAAGATGGCATAGGGAAAATGCCCTAGTCAGTGCTTGGCTCCTACAGTCAATGTCTCCATCATTGCCAATACTTTTATGTTTTTGGAAACAACTAAAGACATTTGGTTGGCTGTCCATGATTCTTATGTTCAGAGAAAAAATATAGCCAAGAAATATGAAATTATTGAAAAAATTAGACGATGCAGACAAGAAAACAGACCAGTGAGCGAATATTATGCAGAACTCCGAGGCCTTTGGAAAGAATTACAACTCTACTCTAAAGCAAAATGTCAGAGTTGTACTCAAGAGAGGAATGAAGAATTTGAAGAAAGAAAAGTGTTCGATCTTTTATGGGGAATTTCTTCAGATTATGAAGCAGTGAAAACAACATTCTGAGCAGAGAAGAACTACCCTCCTTGAGCACAGTATATTCACTTTTACTTCGAGAGGAAGATAGAAAACACTTAGAGAAGGAAGCAAAGATAAATTCAGAAACTACTGCATTTGTGGGGAGAAATACACATAACTCTTCATTTCGTCGTGGTAGAGGAAGTTATGGTCGTGGTAGAGGTAGATTTATACCTCATTTTGATGAGAAATCAAAATTAACTTGTTCTCACTGTGGAAAAACAAGACACACAAAGGAAACATGTTGGGAATTGATTGGTAAACCTACTCAATTTCAGAATAGACCTAACAATGCTTATTTGACTAGCGATCAGAATGACAAATAGAATGTTGAAAGCAGTGTCAGTCCACTAGTAGACATGAAGAAGGAGATTGAATTGCTTAAGGCTCGATTGGTTGATTCACATGCTCCATCCACTTCCTCCAGTAATAAGCTCAGGCAACCATGGCGTATCCTTTTTCATTCTTAGCTAAGGGTAATCTCAACTCTTCTAATTCACTTATATGAGTTATTGATTCAGGGGCAACCGATCATATGGTCAGTAAAAAGGAATGGTTTGATAGCTATGAGCAGACTTAAGAACCTATTAACATTCGATTAGTAGATTGATCATATGCCCTTATAATGGGAAGAGAGAACATCACTACTTCTTTTGGTGCACTGAAAAATGTTTTACATGTTCCCAGTCTATCAGTTAATTTATTATCCGTATTTGTTTTGACTCAGGATCTGAAATGTCGTATAATTTTTGATTCTACTGGATGTATATTTCAGGAACTAAGGATGGAGAAGATCTATGGTCTTGGTAACGTGAGAAGAGGCCTTTATATTTGTGAAGATAAAAATAAAGAAGCGATGCAGGCAACCAGTATTACAGAAAAACAAAAGAATATACCCCACTGGCATCAAAGATTGGGACACTTACCTTTATCGAAGCTTAGGATACTACTTCCTGAATTTAGTTTATGTAATAATTTGAATTTGAACTGTGAAACTTGCTACAAGGCAAAGCATCATCGTACTTCATTTCCTTTAAGTGAAGAAAATTCATCTATTCCTTTTGAGATTGTACATTCATATGTTTGGGGCCCTTGTGCTACTTCCTCTTTGCATGGTTTTAAATATTTTATAACTTTCATAGATGATTGCACCAGGTTTACAATGATATATCTTATGAAAACAAGAGATGAAGTAAGAAATATTCTTCCATCTATTGTAAATTTGTACTAACGTAATTCCAGAGCACTATTAAGGTTCTTCGCAGTGATAACGTTGGAGAGTTTATGTCCCAATTCTTTCATTCCTACTTCCTAGAAAATGGAATAATACATCACACACCCTACGCCTATTCTCCCCAGCAAAATGGTCTCTGAAAGGAATAACAGACATATTTTGGAGGTGGCTAGAATTCTACTGATTGGGTGTAACGTTCTTAAATACTATTGGAGTGAAGCAGTCTTGACAGCAGTGTATCTCATAAACCGCATGCCGAGCAGAGTTTTAAATGGTAATACTCCATTTCACTCATTACGTCCCCATAAAAAACAATTTAATTTACTCCCTAGAGTCTTTGGATGCACTTGTTTTATTCATCTATTTCATGGTTTGAAAGATAAATTAGATGCCAGGTCAATCAAATGTATTTTTGTGGGATATTCTTCTACTCAGAAAGGATATAAGTGTTATGATCCTATTAACAGAAAATCATATGTTAGTTTGGATGTTACATTTCATGAAGATATGACGTTCTATAAGATCCAAGATGATTCTTTATCTGAAATGACTTTTCCACATGTGATACCTATTCCTCCAATTGAGAATCAGACACAGCAGGAAAAGGCAAATGAAGAGATGATACTCAGAATAAAGATTGGCGGGTGTATACAAGAGGTGACCGGAAAGTGTTTTCACCAGATCAAGGTAGTAACTCAGGTTCAGATTCTCCTCCACCTCTGATTACGTCAAACACCTCAGATATTGATCTCCCTATTGCAGTCAGAAAAGGAAAAAGAGAAGAAGCAAAATATTCTTTAAAGAAATTTGTGTCATATTCTAACTATCCTCAAGAATATCAGGCTTTTGTCATGAATACTGATTCAAAAAATATTTGAGGAAGCTGAACAGAAGCCAGAATGAAAGAGAGCAATGGAAGAAGAGATTGATGCACTAGTAAAAAATAAAACTTGGGAACTAGTGGATTTACAAACAGGAAGAAAAACAATTGGGTGCAAATGGGTATTCTCTGTAAAGTATAAAGCAGATGACAATATTGAAAGATACAAAGCTAGACTAGTTGCTAAAGGTTACAATCAGTCATATGGTATTGATTATACTGAAACATTTACCCCAGTTGCAAAAATGAATACAATTCGAATAATCTTAAGCATGGCAGTTAATAAAAGATGAGAGATGTGGCAATTAGATGTTAAAAATGCTTTCCTCCAGGGAGATCTCATGGAAGACATTTACAGAGTAAAGTATGTAATTTGAAGAAATCTATTTATGGCTTGAAACAATCTCCACGAGCATGGTTTGAAAAGTTTAGTGATGGCATTATGTAATTTGGCTTTAGTAAATGTACCAGTGATAATACACTTTTTATCAAACATGGTCAAAAAATTATCATACTCCTAGTCTACGTGGATGATATCATTATTACTGGGGATGACACTGAGGGTATAGTTGAGCTGAAGAAGAGGCTAAAAACTTTGTTTGACCGGAAGGACTTGGGCAGATTACATTATTTCTTGGGAATTGAAGTGATTCATAAAAATGACAGTTTATTCCTAAGCCAAAGGAAATACATCATGGACTTACTAAAAGAAACTAAGATGAAAGAGTGCAGAATATGTTCTGTTCCCATGGATACCCCTAAAGAGGAAGATAATCAGTCTACAGAACCATATGAAGATATTGGTAAGTACTAGAGAGTGGTAGGAAAATTGATATATATATCTATAACTCGACCTGATATTAGCTTTGCAGTGGGATATGTTAGTAGATGGATGCATTGTCCATCCAGACATCAGATGAGCATGGTATTTCATATAATCAGATATTTAAAATCATTTACTATATACTCCTCATTCATCAATGAATTTAGAAATTTATTCATATGCAGATTGGGGTTTCCGCTACATTGCCGCCCGAATGTAGTGAAAAATTTTCAGAGAGGGTCTCCGCATTTTGATTATGGACGGATGCGGGGGGTAAGGAAGCTAGTCCTAGATAATAAGATTCGTATTGGTTCTTGGAATATCGGAACATTATCGGGTAAGCTAATGGAGGTGGTAGATACTATGATTCGGAGAAAGATTCATATTCTATGTTTACAAGAGACAAAATGGGTTGGAGAAAAAGCAAAGGAGATAGAGGATACAAGTTTTAAATTATGGTACTCAGGTAAAGAAAAGGCCCGAAACGGAGTTGGTATTATCATAAATAAAGATTTAAAGGAGAGTGTAGTAGACATACAACGATATGGTGACCGAATCATGACATTGAAATTAGTGTTAGGAGTAGAGGTTTTGAATATAGTTTGTGCTTACGCACCCCAAGTAGGACTAGAAGATAGTATAAAGACAGTTTTTTGGGAAGAGTTAGATAAGGTGTTTCAAAAGATTCCACAAAGGGAGATGATTTGTTTAGGAGGAGATTTAAATGGACATGTCGGTAAAGAGGCATTAGGATATCAAGGGATTCATGGAAACTTTGGTTATGGGAATATAAACGAGGAAGGTAGGGAGATTTTAAATTTTGCTATGTCATTTGATCTCTTTATAGTCAATACAATCTTCAAAAAACGAGATGAACATTTAATTACTTATAAGAGTAGCTTATCACAAACACAAATTGATTACTTTATTTGTAGAAAAAAGATAGAGCGTGTTGTAAAGATTGTAAGGTAATTCCAGGAGAAAGCTTAACCACCCAACATCGACTTTTAGTTATGGATTTACAAATAAAAAAATGGACAAAGAAGAAAAGAGTGCATCGAGCTATTCGGACTAAATGGTGGAACCTCAAAAGCGAGAAAGAAGATATATTTAAACAGAAAGTCCTTCAAGGAGATGTTTGGAATTATGTTGGCACACCCTCTGATATGTGGAACAATATGGCTATACATATTAGGAAAGTGGCGAAAGATGTGTTAGGGGTATCTAAGGGAGGTGTACCAGCACAAAAAGAAGCTTGGTGGTGGAGTGAAGTAGTACAAAACAAAATCAAGGCAAAGAGGGCATGTTACAAATTACATTATGCTAAGAAAACTAGTGAAACTTTAGAAGCTTATAAGAAAGCAAAGAAGGAAGCAAAAAAGGCCGTTAGTGAAGCAAAAGCTAAGATTTGGGAGGACTTATATAAAAAACTCAACTCAAAAGAGGGTGAAAGAGATATTTTTAGGATAGCTAGGGCTAGAGATAAGAAAACTAAAGATCTTAATTATGTTAGATGCATAAAAGACGAGGATGAAAAAATTCTAGTGGTAAATGATGATATAAGAAATAGATGGAAAAACTATTTTTATAATCTTTTTAATGAAAATAAAGATGTTAGTATTAGTTTAGGAGATTTAGCCAAGTCAGAAAAGTATATAAACCACAATTTCTACCGACGTATTCAAAAGAATGAAGTCAAAGAGGCTCTTAAACATATGAAGGGTGGTAAATCGGTAGGACCAGATAATATTCCTATAGAAGTTTGGAAAATACTAGGAGAAATAGGAATCACTTGGCTCACAAGACTATTTAATGAAATATGGAAAAACCAAAAGATGCCCGAGGAATGGAGAGCAAGTACACTTATACCCGTATATAAGAACAAGGGAGACATTCAAAATTGTGCAAATTATCGAGGTATCAAGTTAATGAGTCATACTATGAAATTATGGGAAAGAATTATCGAACGTAGGTTAAGACAAGTATCAAGTACAACAGAGAACCAATTTGGATTTATGTCAGGTAGATCTACTATTGAAGCGATTCACCTTTTGAGACGTCTTATGGAACATTTTAGAGCAAAAAAGAAAGACCTTCACATGATATTTATTGATCTAGAAAAAGCTTATGATAGGGTACCGAGGGAGGTTCTTTGGAGAACTTTGGAAAAAAGAGGTATCCCATTGACATATATTAACCTTATAAGAGACATGTATGATGGTGCAAAAACATGTGTGAGGACTCATGAAGGAACGACAGACTTCTTTGAAGTTAATATTGGGTTACATTAAGGATCAACTTTAAGTCCATACTTGTTTATAATGGTGATGGATGAGTTAACAAAACATATTCAAGATGAAATACCTTGGTGTATGTTATTTGCAGATGATATTGTATTAGTGGAGGAGTCTAAGGAAAAAGTTAATAGAAAATTGGAACTATGGAGAGAAACATTAGAAAACAAAGGCCTCCGACTTAGCAGAACAAAGACAGAATATATGGAATGTAAGTTTGATCATTTGGCTACTTCAGAGGACATAGAAATTAAAATTGGCACACATTGCATTCCCCAAAAGGAAAGTTTTAAATACCTAGGGTCAATTTTTCAAAGTGATGGAAGAATTGATGGAGATGTTACACATAGAATTAATGCTGGTTGGTTAAAATGGAGAGGAGCATCAGGTATTCTTTGTGATAAGAAGATACCATTAAAATTAAAAGGTAAATATTATAGAGCAGCAGTTAGGCCTGCCATGTTTTATGGTTCTGAGTGTTGGGCAGTTAATCATCAACATGTATAAAAGATGTCTGTGACAGAAATGAAGATGTTGAGATGGATGAGTGGTCATAGAAGAAAAGACCGTATACATAATGAGGTTATTAGAAACAAATTAGGAGTGGCACCAATAGAGGATAAAATGAGAGAACATCGTTTAAGATGGTTTGGACATATAGAAAGAAGATCAAAAGAAGAACCTGTAAGAAGGTTAGAAAAACTAAATTTGGAAAGTATTAAAAGAGGTAGAGGACGACCACAAAAGTGTTGGAAATAAACAATAAAGAATGATCTAGCTTATTGTGAGTTAACTGCTAACATGGCACACGATAGAGATCTGTGGAAACAAAGAATCCATGTAGCCGACCCCATCTAGTATGGAAAAAGGCTTAGTTGTTGTTGTTGTATTCATATGCAGATTGGGCAGGTTCCAAGACTGATAGAAAATCCACATCTGGTTATATGGTATGTTTGGGTGGTAATATAGTCTCATGGAAGAGTAAAAAGAAATCTGTGGTAGCCAGATCGAGTGCTGAAGCAGAGTATCGAGCAATTGCTCTAGGAATGTGTGAAGGTTTATGGATTATATCACTTCTTAAGGAAATTGGTCTCAAAGACAACATGTCAATTGATTTCTTTACAGATAGTAAAGCAGCTCTTCAGATAGCTTTGAATCCAGTATACCACGAGAGGACTAAGCACATAGAAATTGACTGTCACTTTATCAGAGAGAAAGTTTTTCAAGGCATATTCAACCTCGTTCATGTACGCTCGAAAGATCAGCTTGCGGATATACTTACTAAATCATTACCAATTAGTGGCTTCAAGAAAATTCTCGCAAAGATATGAATCACAACTCTTCAAGACTTAACTTGAGGGGGCGTGTTGGAGATCAAGTTTAGTCTGTATAGGTTTAGTGTCGTCTGTAATTAATGTGTAGTTAATTTGGTTCGAGTCTAGTTACAGGTTGAGTCTAATTAGTTTGTTGAAGTTCTGTTATGTGTTTGGATCCTAATGAATCGGTTCAGATTCATTAGGATCCATACTGAATCGTGTACTTTAAGTGGGGTCAGTTTAGTCTTTTAAGTTAGAACAGAGAGTAATATGAATCTGTAATTAGGGTTAACTAAAGCAGTTATGGAGTGAATAAAAAGAAGCAGAGGAAAAACGACAGCCTCTGAAGGTGGCCGACTGATATCTTATTTCATCAGATGTGTTTCGAGTCATTTTCAGTCATTAATACCTATATTTTATGCGTGATTCATCAATCATGATTCGATCACCATATCGTTTGTAAGACCCGAAAATCTTCACTCCTGGTTTTGAGGTCGGGAATGAACCTTTTTGAGTTTACATCGCTTTTAAGGGCGTGGCAGCTAGCTTACTCAAACTAGCGAAGATTTTTGGAAATATCTGACTTTTTGGCGACTATGGACAAGCGGGATTTTTTCGCTTGAAACCTTCTTGAACCGGTGCTCAAAGGTCGGTTTAAGCGCTTAGAAAACTTCGATTTCAAACAAACATGAAATCTTGGTACAAGTCATGATCGTGAATATAATCAGTGGTGGCTGTGACAGTGAATGAATCAGCCTTGGTACATGTTATGGTGAACATTTATGAGCATTAACGAAGATCGTGGACAGTCATATGAATCAAGTCATTGAAATTTTCAACAATCAAGATCGTGGACAGTCATAATCACAATCTGCAGAATACTTTGATGCGAGTATTGCATTATCTAGGTAGTTGACATACCTTAGAGGGGCACGATCTACACAAATTTTTTTTTGCACCATCATAGCATTCAACAAACATCAACCTACCTTGGAGCAGGGGTGGACTGAAATCAAGTCATTTACTGAGAAGATTTGAGCCTTGTATTGACCTATAAATAGACATATATTGACTACGTTAGTCAGTATTAAGAATATTCATACAAATTCAGCATTAACAATCTATTGAGGGAAGAAATCTCATTCTCAAGTTGAAAGAAGAATCACTGTCGTCCACATATGGAAATGATTAGAAAGTGGAACCATTCTAAATTACGAATATTCGTCTGGATGGACGAAATTACAGAGAATGGGCGAGGTCTATTGAACTCGTGTTACGATCCAGATAAAAGATATCTATCATTAGACAGAGCCCACCTCCTTTAGAGGGAAGCAGTGCTGAGTATGACAGATGGTCTAAAGATGATGCACTAGTCAGCTCTTGACTAATTCAATCTATGAATCCATCTATAAGTAAGACATTTATGTAAATGGAAACAACAGTTGAAATTTGGTCTGCAGTGGAAGAAGCTTATTCGAGACAAAGAAATATAGTAAAGGAATATGAGATTATTGAAAGAATAAGAAAATGCCGCCAAGGAACAAGGTCAGTCACTGAATATTATGGTGAATTAAGAGACTTATTGTGGAAAATAAGTGCAACCATTGTGTGAAAGAAAGAACAACTGAAGGTGAAATTAGAAAAGTATTTGATTTACTCTGGGGAATTTCATCAAAATACGAATCAATCAAGTTGAACATTTTAAGCAAGGAAGAACTTCCTTCTCTTGGAACAATATATTCACTTCTGCTGAGAGAAGATCGGAAGAATTTAGAGAAAGGTGAACACCTACATGCTGAGAAATCTGCATTTATTGGTAGAGGTCAGAGCAATTGTCAGAGAGGAAGAGACTCATTTCGAGGTAGAAGAAGAGGAAGAAATCATAACTATGAAGGAGGAAGGAATCATAATTATGATGATAAGAACAGACTGCAGTGCACACATTGTGAGAAAAGGGGACACACACGCGAGCATTGTTGGGAAATTGTTGGAAAACCTTCAGAATATAAGGTTTATGAAAAAAGGCCCACAGAATACAAAGATTATGTTAGTAATGTAGTAACTGTATCTGAGAAGAAAGCAGAAAAGAATCCTATTAATGAAATGACTGACTTGAAGAAACAACTTGCAGAGATTGAGACACGTTTACGGGATCAACCTTCAACTTTCTGATCGAAGACAGAATCGATTCCTCCTACTTTCTACAGTATTAGTGGTAATTACTCTCTTAAAGACTCTATGGTGTTTTCTAATTGGATAATAGACTCAAGAGCTACCGATCATATGGTAGGAAATAAGTCTAATTTGATGCAATATGAAGTGACTCCATTTCCTCAATATGTAAAAGTTGCAAATGGTTATTTAATTCCTGTGGAAGGAAAGGGAACAATTCAGAGAGATAATCACAGACTTAACTCAGTGATATTTATTCCATAATTCCCAGTAAATCTACTTTCAGTAAGTTCATTGGTTAGAGACATGAATTGTACAATTACTTTTTCTCCATATGACTGTATTTTTCAGGATCTGAAGACGGGAAGAATCTTTGGTCGTGGTGAACTACACAATGGATTATACATTTTACCTAGAGATCAAATTATAAGGCAGAAAAGAACATTAGCAGCTAGTAGTACTGAGGAAGAAATAAAGATCTGGCATAGTAGATTAAGACATTTGCCTGTTTCAAAATTAAGAGAGTTTGTTCCTTTTTCAATTCCTAGTGATGTGGTCATTCAGTGTGATGTATGTTAACGAGCAAAACATCATAGAGCTATATTTCCCAGTAGTACTTTGTTACTTTTATTGATGATTTTTCAAGATGTGATTTGGATCTATTTTTAATGAAGGAACGTTCAAAGTTGCTGTATTTTTTTTCAGAACTTTTGCATAAATTTTCAAACTCAATTTGGACATCCTATTCGCAATTCACATACCGATAATGCAAAAGAATATTTTTATGGACCCTTTTAATTCCTTTATGGCATCACATGACATGGATTGTACAATCAATCTGTCCAAACACTCTACAAAAAATGGAATAGCGAAAGAAAAATTATCATATTATTGAAATACTGAAATTCGTATTCTTTTTTACATGCGATGCATTTTAACCCAGCTTGGGGGTTTGGCGTGATGTTGTTCTCATTGCAGTTACTTGATAAATCGGAATGTCATCCTCTCGCTCTTCAACAAACAAGTTACCTCATTCTTTCTCTTTGTTCCTCAACGATTCTCTTTATACTATTCCTACTTGGAAGTTTTTGGTTCTATTGTTTTGTGCATGATCTTTCTCCAGGTATTGATAAATTGTCTGTCGTCTATGTAAGTGTTTTCCTTGGCTACTTCTCGTCGCAAATTAGGATACTGTATGCTATTCCACATCGCACTTACATCTCTATCGATTTCTACATTCTTCGAGGAGATGTCACTTCTCCTCATTCGAGGACCTACTCCATCTTCAAGTCTTACCAATTCCTCACCTTGATCCACCTACGTTTATATTCTTCCTATATCCCATTCGATTCTTGACAAAATCTTTCTCCCAACTTATCTTCATTCTCCTCTCCTTGCCCGCTTGTCCCTTTCTCAATGTCAACGATACATCGTTGCTCCTAAAGTTACTATTCCTATAGAATTTGTGATTTGTCTCCTACGCCCATCATCTCCACCTACTCCCGAAGCCTACTCCGATGTCCTTTCAGTGACTTACCCATTACTCTTCGAAAGGTACAAGGTCATTCTACTCCGTAACCTTATCCAATTTATAATTTCTTAAGTTATCATCATTTATCTCATTCCACTATGCCTTTTGAATATTTTGTCCATCCATTTCTATTCCAAAACTATCTAGAAGCACTTTCACATCCAGTGATGGCGATACGTTATGATTGATGAGATGACAACCTTGAATTCCAATCACATATGGACTTTTTATGTCATCCCTTCATGTGGAAATCTAACTGCTGGTTGTCAATGAGTCTTACTATCAAAAGTTGACCCCGATGGACAAATGGATCGGTTGGAAAGACGTTACGTAGTGGCTAAAGGTTATACACCGATTTTAGGTTGATTATGGGATACTTTTTCCTTATTGCTAAAATAGCTGCCTCACGTCCGGTTTTCTTATCCATGGACAGCCATGCGAACCGCCAATGGGCCATTGTCATCGGAATGGACATTAAAAATGCCTTTCTTCATGGTGACTTAGAGGAAGAGGTTTATGGAGCAACCACCTGGTTTGTTGCTCTAATGAGGAGTTAGGTTGTTTGCAGTACGTACAGAAGTCTTTATACGTCTTAAACAAGCCTCCTCATGGTGCTTGGTTTGAAGATTTAGCAAGGTCATAATTGTCAATTTTGTATAATCCAAGTTGAGGCTACCAACAAGTGTTTTATAAACATTTGTAATCAATGCATCGGTATCATGTTATATGTGATGACATGATATATGTTATTACAGATAGACAATGATGGCATCGAGGCCTAAAACAAGCACTCTATTTCTATACTTCCAAACTAAAGACTTGGGCCGACATTAGCGATATTTTCTTGGGATTGAAGTAGCTCAATAAAAATGTGCATCACCATCTCCCAAAGGAAATACGCCCTTGTCACAATGGGAAGAAACTGGATGTTAGGATCAGAAACTGCGATTGAGCACCTCCTATGGACTTAAATGTTAAGCTTCTACTAAATCACGTGGGTCTTATTTAGATCCAAGGGATATCGAAATTCATGGGGGAAAGCACTAAATTATCTCACTCAGTGAACAGTCCAAATATATTCTTTGCGTTTGTCAGTGTATAGTGAGTCAATTTCTTAACTCTCTTTGTGAGACATTGAGATGTTAAGAATCTTGAGATATGTTAAGGTTCTCTTGGAAAGGTTGGTGTATAATGGAAAGGGAGGTCATACAAACATTGTTGTTATACAAATGTTGATTGGGCGGTGTTACTCTCTATGTGATAGGATGTTCCACATCAAGATATCATGTGTCCTTGTTGCGAGACAATCTTGTTTCATGGCATGGAGTTAGAAACCAAAATGTTGTTTTCTAGATCGAAAAGCTCAGCGCAGAAGTCAATAATCGAGCTTATGGATCTTACAACAGCATTGTGAAGTCATATGCGATTAAAGCAACTTTCTTTCAAGGTAAATTGAAGTTTGAGATAGTTTAACAGGTCAATGACATCTTATTTGTCAGATAATCAAGCTACTTCTATCACATAGCCTCTAATCCCCAAGGTTTCATGAGCGAACCAAACATATCGAAATTGATTGTCACTGTAGATATGTTAACTAAGGCAATTACCAGAGATCAACTTCAAAGACTATGCAGCAAGTTAGGTGTAACTTCCATCTTTCACCCAACTTGAGGGGGAGTGCTAAGAGTTAGTGTGAGTCTAGACTAGTATAGTTAAAGTAAAAGTGTGTCGTATGCATGCCTTTTGTAATTTCTGTTATGGTCCTTGTAATTCGGATCCTAATAGGACCCATGATTAATCATGTAAAGGACATTACTAATCAAGGGCATTATAGTACTTCAAGTTAGATTAGGGTTATATATATAAGGGGTCTGTTGTTAGGGCTGTAATAAGAATGAATAAAGAAAGATGGTGGTGGCAGAAATAGCCTGGCCGATCAACCAAGTATTCTCTTCTTCAAGTGTTTGAATCTCCTTGATGATAATTTCTCCATTGATCGACATAAATCACCCCATGCTACACAGAAATCACTCATGTGCCAATAAACTGTAAAATCGTATAGGATCATTTGATACAATATGATTTTTGTAACACTTTTTAAGAACTGCGTGAGAGAACAATGAGAACTAGATAGATCATAGAACACATGGTTGGGAAAAGCCAATGGATCAAGTCATAACCTGATTATGTGCATTTTTGTCTTACAAAACTTAGATTAGTTTCTTGGCTGATTTTATTCATTGGTGCACTTGACCATACCTGTCTTATGAGTTCATCCAACATCCAGTAGAGTTTGTCTGCATCTTGCTTGAGTTTGGATCATGCCATTCATCACTTATCCTAATTTAAGGTGATAATGATGGCATTTGACGCTTTTAATTTTTTGGCAACTTCTTAGTTTGTGTTGTTGATTCATATTATAATCACAAGCTTCTGTTCTTAATTTCTTTAGGTGTCATATAGATCTTTTGGCTTCTTCTGTTCATCTACTTTTGAAAAAGCACAGGAGACAGTCATATGTCATTCATGAAATACATTAATGAAGCACAAAGTAATACTTTTGAAACTTATGGTTAGACTAAAGTCATATTCATGTTAAACGGAGACATGTCTGATGTGTTATTTTTATTGTAGTTGCAGTGTTTATTTGCTTTCTGTTTTTTGGAGGATAACTTTTTTAGTCAGTGAAAGTAAGTTGGTATGATTGTTTTATAGGACTCGACTGTGTGTCTGCTGAACTTGCATTGTATTTACTTCATTTTTTGTGTTTGAGGCTAGTCTGTCCAATTTTTCTCATTTATTTCCTCTCTTGGTGATCCATATATTTACCTTGTCATTTGTATTTTCCTTTCTTTTTCTGTTGATGATCTTGGTAAATATTAACCTTGAAATATTTGGCGAATGGTCTTGCGAGGCACATAATGCATATTGCTTCTGACCTTTTCTTTTTTCCAGTACCGGTCATTTTTTCCTTCAGGTCTTAGAGAACTTGCGGTGTTTGTGGACCTAGCACCAAGTTTTCATGAGCTGGCAGAGGAAGTAATGCATAAACAAATCCAGATTGTCAATCTAAAGATAAAGGAGGTAGAAGCTGAAGCTCCATGTCTTGACTATGCTCCTATTTTAGAGTCTATTGAGATTACTTTGAGTGTTTTTTTCGGTCTTGTTTCCTGTAACTCAGGCTTTTGATGGTGCAAACTGTTTTCAAGATACTCATCAAAATCAGAACTTTGAAGCAGCAAAGTTTGCTA
The DNA here is from genome assembly GCA_036023115.1 of Brasenia schreberi. NCBI lineage: Eukaryota > Viridiplantae > Streptophyta > Magnoliopsida > Nymphaeales > Cabombaceae > Brasenia > Brasenia schreberi. Next base: position 11,115,724 of record JAYKKT010000072.1, read on the forward strand.
TAGACCAGGTTATTCGCCCTCTGAAGTCTTCATTTTGGTCCAATTTCTCTGCGGCTTTTCCACCTGATGTTTCTGAATGCACAGTATTTAAATTAATCATACTAGTGCTCATCGTTTAAATTAATTTTGAGTTGCTTCAGGAAATTGTGTCATGCAAAGAATTTTTGTCGGACAGAAGCTATTAATCTGGAGTTGGGTTGCATTAGTTGCAGTTTAACCTAGATTTCTGTCCTGTGAAGTATTTTTTTTTAGCCTTCTTTCAAGCAGCATGAGGCAAGATACTAAGTTACTATTTCTGTATGTCAGTGTTGTAAGTAGCATATCTAGCTTGTATTCTTCCAACCAAATCATGATATAGCTTATTGAAAGTGGGGTATTTACTATTTTCTAATTGGAATTTTTTTAAAAATGTCCAAAATCTGAACAGTTCAGGGGTATCAGTCTTCTTCTCATGTTTTCAGAACACTCCCAGTATGTGATCTGGCGAAAAATGTTTTGTAATTCTCTGAAAATCTTCCTTAATCAATATAGTTGCTGATTGGATAAGTGCATTTCCTTCTTTCTTTTCTTAGCACAATTGGCAATTCTAGAGATTGTCCAACACTTCGTCACTCAGAACCTATTCTTCTGTTCGGCTCATCACTCCTTTCTTAAGTTTTGAGGGCTATATGACTAAAAGGTTTCATTAATATTGACTGAATATAATTTCATTAATTAGTTAACTTATTTCAGACAACCAGCGTAAAACTTTGTCTACTTAACATGGATTCTACAAAAAACAAAGAATCCATGTAGCCGACCCCATCTAGTATGGGAAAAGGCTTAGTTGTAGTTATTGTAGTAGTAGTAGTAATTGGCAGTTCTAGGGATTGTGTAGCTGGTTGGATTTCTGCAACTTCTTCATGAGCTGAAAATATGTTCGTCTTCCTCTAGTGTACACTCGCGAGCATCTCTCTTGATTTTCTTTATCATGGATCTTGACTTGACCTTCTTCATCCATCACTTCACTATCTTCTGTGAGCATCAACAATATGACTCTTCTGACTTTGATTTTTCTTCGTGCTCTCCCTCACGGCTATAATAATTCTTGAATTTGTGAAATGTCACATCCTGTGATACAAAAAAAAACTTTAAAATTGGATCATAGTAGTTGATTTTCTATCTTCTATAGAACCTGCCAAATCGGCATCTGTATAGATTTCAATCTTTGTGTGACCATTGTCTTTATACATTATTTCATGTCCAGGAATAGCTTTGAGGTATCTTAGTATATGAAAAATTACATCCATATGATATTTGGAAGGTGATTGCATGTATCGACTTACTATACTTACAATATATGTTATATTTAGGTGAGTGATTGTCAAGTATATAAGCTTTTTGACTAGTTGTTGTTATCTAGTTACATCCACTTTATCAGCTCCATCATCCATCTACAACTTATGGTTGACATTTATGGGAGTAAAACTTGGTTTACATTTTTCCATTTTAACATCTCATAACAAGTCGAAGGTATACTTTCTTTGATTTAAACAAATGTCACTACCTAAATAAGCTACTTCAATGCCCAAAAAAAAGTGTGGTCTTCCAAGGTTCTTATATCGAATAACCAATGAAGATCTTGTTTTAATCTCTGGATTTTCTCAACATCATCCCCTGTCACAATTATATCATCGACATATATTAGTGATAATGTTAATTTTTCTCTCCTTTTAAAGAATAATGTGTGATCATTCACATTCTTTTGATACCCCAAATTGATAATACTTTTGTTGAATTTCTCAAACCATGTTATGGGAGACTGTTTTAACTCATAAATCACCTTCTTTAATTTGCATACTTTATTTTTTGGATTTGGATAACATGTGACGATTCCATATAGACCTCCTCCTTGAGATCTCCCTGCAAAAATACATTCTTCACATCAAGCTGCCACATTTTCCAATTCTTCCATGCCGCAACACTAATGATAATTCGTATCTGTTAAAAGAAATAAATCAATATGTGTATTTATCGTTTGTGTATGATGGTCATAATCCTTAGACTAGTGAGTCACTAGTTTAATTAGTAGATCAGTTAGTTTAATCGTATGATCCAATTTGGATACTGTACTTAGTAATTAGTGAGTCTAGGTAAGGGCATTTCAGTCTTTTAAGTTATAAATATGTATAAAGCCCTAATTGTAATTAGGTTTTGATAACTGAAAGAAGAAAAGAAAAGGTGTAGAGGGCGACAACTATATTGGTGCTGATTCTCGATTTTTTATTCCTTGAGCATTTTGCTTTATGTCGTGATTATTTTTTGTTTAATGGGGTGATTAATTCATCATGGTATCAGAGCTTTTTGGCATAAATTACTGCAAGTTCTTCACATAATCTGGTGGAGAAGTTGATCATAGTCAAGAAGAGGCTGTGGCGACCTGCAACACAACAAAAAAAATCGTGAAGAAGTGAAGAAGATAGAAGCAAATAGTAAGTCAGATTCATCGTGTGCAAGTCGACTGCACAATCTTTAAAGTGATATGTTTCCAACACATCCAAGGTAAATATCCCATCGTCATTTGACTCTGAAGTGCGTAGAAGGCATATAGTCATCAAAACAGAAATACGTAGGCTATATTGAACATTAAGTTTCATATTGAACATTCAGTTGCGCAGAAGGCATATAGTCCTCAAAGAAGAAATACGCAGGCCATATTGAACATTCAGTTTCATATCGAACATTCAGTTTCTTTTATGAATTCGTTTGAGGGAAAATACCACCTGGAATGATTTTCTTCTCGTTCTACATCAACATTAAACTACAACAGCGACTGATTGCCCATAAATAGTCTATCACGTGTAACCTATAACAGAATAACAAGGAATCAGTCCCCAAGACTCTGGTCGTGGGTCACCTGCACATCATCAAAAAAGGGGGAAAAGAATCATTAGCAACCTATAATATTGATGGATAGAAATAAGATGACAGAAGAAAGCGCCAATAACACTGGAGACAAAGGGGAAGTCTTTCAAATTACCAATACCAAGTTGGATGGAAATAATTATTTACAATGGGCCAGATCTATTGAACTTGTTGTAATGGCCAGGGGGCGTTGGGACTACCTTACGGGAGACATTCCTCAACCACCACCAACAGATCCGCTTTATGCAAGATGACGTAGGGAAAATGCACTTGTTAGTGCTTGCTCCTGCAATCAATGATACCTTCTATTGGAAGTACTTTCATGTTTTTAGAAACTGCCAAAGATATTTGGTTGGTTGCTCAGAATGCATCGCAGAGGAAGAATATAGCTAAGAAATATGATATCATCGAGAAAATTAGAAAATGTAGACAAGGTGGACGATCAGTTAGTGAGTATTATGCTGAACTCCAAAAAGATGGTTTCATATATTAACTATCCAAAAGAGTATCAATTGTTTGTGATGAATGCAGATAATACTCATATTCCCACGACATTCGAAGATGCGTCTCAATATCTAGAATGGAAAACTGCTATGAAGGATGAAGTTTCAGCATTGGAAAAAAACAGAACGTGTGAACTGGTATAGTTACCACCAAAGAGAAAAATAGTGGGCTGCAAATGGGTATATTCTGTGAAATATAAAGCAGATGGAAACATAAACAGATATAAAGCAAGACTAGTAGCTAAGGGCTACAGTCAATCTTATGGTATTGATTATACCGAAACGTTTGCACCAGTAGCAAAGATGAACACAATCAAAATCATTCTCAGTGTTGTTGTTAATCATCGTTGAACTTACGGCAGCTAGATGTGAAAAATGCTTTTCTTCAGGGAGACCTCACATTAGAAATTTACATAGATTTACCTCTTGGGTATTATCAAGAGCAGAATGGCAATGTAGTGTGCAAATTAAGGAAGTCTATCTATGGACTAAAACAATCACCTAGAGCGTGGAAGATTGCATGCTCTCTTTGACTTAAAAGGTTTGGGTAAGCTCCACTACTTTTTGGGAATTGAAGTTATACAGAGTGCAAACAGATTATTTCTAAGTCAAAGGAAGTATGTCTTGGACCTATTGAAGGAAACAAAATTGGAAGATTGCGGAATATGCTCTACTCTTATTGAGATTGCCAAAGAAGACAAAGAAGCCAAATCATAACCATATGAAGACATTGGAAGATATCAGATATTGGTAGGTAAACTTATTTATCTCACTATTACTCGACCAGATATCAACTTTGCAGTAAGTTACGTTAGCCGGTGGATGCATTCTCCTTCTAAGTATCATATCAATATGGTCTTTCATATTATCAAATACTTGAAATCAACTATTTCTTATGGTCTATGGTATACTCCTCATTCGTCCATGGAATTAGAGATCTATTCTGATGCTGATTGGGCTGGTTCTAAGAGTGATAGAAAGTCTACCTCAGGTTATATTGTATATCTAGGAGGAAATGTGGTATCCTGACAGAGCAAGAAACAATCTGTAGCGGCTCGATCCAGTGCAGAAGCCGAGTATCGGGCAATTGCTCTTGGCATGTGTGAAGGAATATGGATTTTATCACTATTGAAAGAAATTGGTTTGAAAAAAATGGTTCCAATAAACTTTCTTACAGATAGTAAGGCAACACTGCAGATAGCATCAAATCCAGTTTTTCATGAGAGAACCAAGCATATCGAAATTGATTGTCACTTTATTAGAGAAAAAGTTGCTCAAGAAATCTTCAACATCATACATGTTCGATCAGAAGCTCAGCTAGCAGATATTCTTACCAAGCCTGTGTCTACATGCAACTTAAAGAAGACTTTTTGCAAGTTGGATATTTCAAGTCTTCAAGACCCAACTTGAGGGGGCGTGTTAAAAGGAATAAATCAATATGTGTATTTGTCGTTTGTGTATGATAGTTATAATTCTTAGACTCACTAGTTTAATTAGTAGATCAGTTAGTTTAATCGTGTGGAACCAAATTGGATGCTGTACTTAGTTAGTAATTAGTGAGTCTAGGTAAGGGCATTTTAGTCTTTTAAGTTATAAATCTGTATAAAGCCCTAATTGTAATTAGGTTTTGATAATTGAAAGAAGAAAAGAAAAGGTGCAGAGGGCGGCAACCATATTGGTGTCGATTCCCAGTTTTTTATTCCTTGAGCATTTTGCTTTATGTCGTGATTATTTTTTGTTTAATGAGGTGATTAATTCATCAGTATCGATGTGAGTTTTGCCACTGGGGTAAATGTCTCCTCATAGTCGATCCCATATGATTGACTATAGATACATGCTACTAGTCTCGCTTTATATGTCTCCAATATCCCATCTGCTTTGAATTTAAGAGTATACACCCACTTACAACTGACTGTTTTTCTGCGCGGTGCTAGATTGCTAACCTCACATGTCTTATTTTTCTCAAGTGCTAAGTGCAAATTTCATGGCTTCGACCTAGTGTTTCTGCTGTGATGCGTAAATAAAACTTTTTGGAACTTGATGTAACTAAACTTTTAATACAAAATTATGATAGTTGGACGATAATTAATCATAAGAGATAAATTGAGAAATTGGATAATTACCACATAATCTTTTACCTTTCCGAAGGGCTATGGGAACGTCCAAGTCTTCACTTCCTTTTTCTTCTATGATTTCCGTTGAATCTGAGGAAGGTTCTCTCCCTTGGTTCGTGGCGTCTATTGGATTGGGCATGACTATATTTCTCTACTCTTTTATATACACTTGCATCTCCTTTTTTTTCTTGTGGTTGATCATTTTTTTCCAGTAGTATAATCTCCATATATCTCATCACTCCTAATGTCTATTAGGAGAACTGTATCTTCAATGTTGGAATCCGACAAATCGGTAGGGTTTTGGAAGAAATCACTTGTAATGTCCATTAGGAGAACTGTCTCTTCAATTCTCATATATATGAAGAAAAGGAAAACTTGTCCCAACTTTGATATGAAATATTCATTGTTTTGGTAATTAACCATGCAGTACATTGTCGTAAGTGAATGAAAGTTTCCTCTGACTTTTTCATTACAGGATGATGTGAACGGTACTTGTTTTCCCAGGTTGTCTTTGTGCTTGAAAAGTTGCATATCTTGTGGGAACCGGTGCTTGTACCAGCCATATATAGGAAAGCTATGTGCAATATTTTCGATCGTGTTTTCTCAAGAATAACTGAAGATATGCTTCAACTGGATGACCTGGGGGCTGAGGAGACCCTTCAGGTTATTTTCGTTGGTTACAAGAACTAAGCTTGTCTGATATTCTTCATCATTGTTAATTGTGTAGTTTTAGTTTTCTGCTAGTAAGTAATACTGATATTTCCTGCAGCTTCAAAGGCTAATCTTCGTCATACTGGAGAATTTATGTACTTTGTTTGAGTCTCTCATGGATAACAACGCGGACGAAGAATCAAGTAGTGACATATGGCTTCAGTTGGAGAAGTTGATACCTTCATTAAGCAAGCTTCGTAAACTAGCAGGTCTGCTCATGCCTTTTGGAAGTCCAGCTTTTCAGTTGGGTTTATTGATGGCCGAAAGACCTGATCTCCTTGTTTTCCAGATATGTTAGACTTGCCGCTTAAATCGATTACATTGGCTTGGGAAAATGGATCTCTTGTTAGTTCTGGCTTTACAGCATCGGAGGTAAACATTTGATTAGTTTGCAAAGAGACTACAACTCTCGTGATAGCGGGTTAGAAATTTCTATACTTGATAAATGTTGACGAATACATCCTAAGAGACTATTCAGTGAATTGAACGATGTCAGTGGTTGACACAAAATTTTATCCATTGTATTGTGGAAGAGACTCACTAAGATTGCTTTCAACTGGTACTCTCTTTTATCCAAGCAACAGCAGCAACAAAAACTTGAACATAACCAATAAAATCTTCAATTAATATCTGACATCTTTCAGAGAGATAAATTTTCATAAACTTTATAATATTCTCAAATGTCAGTTCTCTCTGTCTCTCAACCCGTTATATTCATTCTTCATCAGTAGTGGAAATCAAACTTTGTTTTTCTTGAAGAAGAAAGAACTTGTGAATCATATTAATATTCTAACCGAATCAAATGTGCTTTTGTGGAGCACCTCATCTAATAAATCGAATTTTCTTGATATGTTCCTATGAGTATTTTCCTCCTTGCTGATTCCCTAAATAATGTAGATATCTTGGTGCAGTTCCGAAAATGACATAATTGAGTACAATCTTAGAAAGCATTATCAAACTTGTTCCTTGAGAAGAAATGAGAAACATGTTCATTGCTCTTCTATTAAATAGTTGATCCATCTACTTCTTGAGGAAACCATCCAGTTCAGTTGGTTGCTTTCACGAAAATCAGAATATGAGAGTTTGAGACAACAAATCAAGTATCTCGTATCTGGACCATTGGCTCATTTTGATTTCGAAATGACCCTGGATTTATGTCATATAGACACTTTTACCAAGGTGTTGCACCCATGTCCAACACTCAACACCTGTATATTTCACGCCCCTAACTCACCTTTCCTATATTAATTTTTTTAGTGCTTCATGAATATTGACCGAATATTACTTTACAAGTGAGTTAACTTTTGACAAATAGTAATATGGATGGATACCCATATTGGCATCTTCTAGCTAATAATTTTGTGAGATATTATCAATTATTATGCAATAATATGTATAAAGTATAAACAACAACTACAACTAAGCCTTTTCCCATACTAGACGGGGTCGGCTACATGGATTCTTTGTTTCCACTGAGCCCTATCATGTGCCATGTTAGCAGGTAACTCACAATAAGCTAGATCATTCTTTATTGTTTCTTTCCAACACTTTTGTGGTTGTCCTCTACCTCTTTTAATACTTTCTAAATTTAGTTTTTCATACCTTCTTATAGGTTCTTCTTTTGATCTTCTTTCTATATGTCCAAACCATCTTAAACGATATTCTCTCATTTTATCCTCTATTAGTGTCACTCCTAATTTGTTTCTAATAACCACATTATGTATGTGGTCTTTTCTTGTATGATTAACTGTCAAACACATCCTTTGACCTGTCATCTTTTCTTGTATGATAACCACTCATCCATCTCAATATCTTCATTTCTGTCACACACATCTTTTGTACATGTTGATGATTAACTGTCAAACACTCAGAACCATAAAACATGACAGGTCTAATTGTTGCTCTATAATATTTACCTTTTAACTTTAATGATATCTTCTTATCACATGAAGGAATGATAGGAAAAAGTACCTTGGTGTGAGGACTCATGAAGGAATGACAAACTTCTTTGCAGTTAATATTGGGTTACATCAATGATCAACTTTAAGTTCATACTTATTTATAATGGTGATTGATGAGTTAACAAAACATATTCAAGATGAAGTACCTTGGTGTATGTTATTTGCAGATGACATTGTATTAGTGGAGGAGTCTAAGGAAAAAGTTAATAGAAAATTGGAACTATGGAGAGAAACATTAGAAAGCAAAGGCCTCCAACTTAGTAGAACAAAGACAAAATATATGGAATGTAAGTTTGATCATTTGGTTAACTCAGAGGACATAGAAATTAAAATTGCACACATTGCATCCCCCAAAAGGAAAGTTTTAAATACCTAGGGTCAATTTTTTGGAGTGATGGAAGAATTGATAGAGATGTTACGCATAGAATTAATGCTGGTTGGTTAAAATGGAGAGGAGCATAAGGTATTCTTTGTGATAAGAAGATACCATTAAAGTTAAAAGGTAAATATTATAGAGCAACAATTAGGCCTGCCATGCTTTATGGTTCCGAGTGTTGGGCAGTTAATCATCAGTATGTACAAAAGATGTCTGTCACATAAATGAAGATGTTGAGATGGATGAGTGGTCATAGTAGAAAAGACCGTATACATTATGAGGTTATTAGAAACAAATTAGGAGTGACACCATCACCACCAACAACTAAGCCCTTTCCCATACTAGACGGGATCAGGTACATGGATTCTTTGTTTCCACAGATCCCGATCGTGTGCCATTTAGCAGTTAACTCACAATAAGCTAGATCATTCTTTATTGTTTCTTTCCAACACTTTTGTGGTCGTCCTCTACCTCTTTTAATACTTTTCAAATTTATTTTTTCATATCTTCTTAAAGGTTCATTAAAATTAAAAGGTAAATATTATAGAGCAGCAATTAGGCCTGCCATGTTTTATGGTTTTGAGTGTTGGGCAGTTAATCATCAACATGTACAAAAGATGTCTGTGACAGAAATGAAGATGTTGAGATGGATGAGTGGTCATACAAGAAAAGACCATATACATAATGAGGTTATTAGAAACAAATTAGGAGTGGCACCAATAGAGGATAAAATAAGAGAACATCGTTTAAGATGGTTTGGACATATAGAAAGAAGATCAAAAGAAGAACCTATAAGAAGGTTAGAAAAACTAAATTTGGAAAGTATTAAAAGAGGTAGAGGATGACCACAAAAGTGTTGGAAAGAAATAATAAAGAATGATCTAGCTTATTGGGAGTTAACTGCTAACATGGCACACGATAGGGATATGTGGAAACAAAGAATCCATGTAGCCGACCCCGTCTAGTATGGGAAAAGGCTTAGTTGTTGTTGTTGTTTGTATATCTTCTTAAAGGTTCTTCTTTCTATATGTCCAAACCATCTTAAAAGATATTCTCTCATTTTATCCTTTATTGGTGTCACTCCTAATTTGTTTCTAATAACCTCATTATGTATACGGTCTTCCCTTGTATGACCACTCATCCATCTTAACATCTTCATTTCTGTCTTTGGCATCTTTTGTACATGTTGATGGTTAACTGCCCAACACTCAGATCCATAAAACATGGCAGGTCTAATTGCTGCTCTATAATATTTACCTTTTAACTTTAATGGTATCTTCTTATCACAAAGATTACCTGATGCTCTTCTCCATTTTAACCAACATTAATTCTATGCGTAACATCTCCATCAATTCTTCCATCACTTTGAAAAATTAACCCTAGGTATTTAAAACTTTCCTTTTGGGATATCCAATGTGTGCCAATTTTAATTTCTATGTCCTCTGAGGTAACCAAATGATCAAACTTACATTCCATATATTCTGTCTTTGTTCTACTAAGTTGGAGGCCTTTGCGTTGTAATGTTTCTCTCCATAGTTCCAATTTTCTATTAACTTTTTCCTTAGACTCCTCCACTAATACAATGTCATCTGCAACACACATACACCGTGGTACTTCATCTTGAATATGTTTTGTTAACTCATCGATCACCATTATAAATAAGTATGGACTTAAAGTTGATCCTTGATGTAACCCAATACTAACTTCAAAGAAGTCTGTCATTCTTTCATGAGTCCTCACACATGTTTTTGCACCATCGTACATGTCTCTTATAAGGTTAATGTATGTCAATGGGATACATCTTTTTTCCAAAGTTCTCCAAATAACCTCCCTTGATACCCTATTATAAGCTTTTTCTAGATCAATAAATTTCATGTTAAAGTCTTTCTTTTTTGCTCTAAAATGTTCCATAAGACGTCTCAAAAGGTGAATCGCTTCAACAATAGATTTGCCTGACATGAAATCAAATTGGTTTTCTGTTGTACTTGATAGTTGATACTTGTCTTAACCTACGCTTGATAATTCTTTCTCACAATTTTATAGTATGGCTCATTAACTTGATACCTCGATAATTCACACAATTTTGAATGTCTCCCTTGTTCTTATATATGGGTATAAGTGTACTCGCTCTCCATTCCTCAGGCATTTTTTGATTTCTCCATATTTCATTAAATAGTGTTGTGAGCAAGTGATTTCTATTTCTCCTAGTATTTTCCAAACTTCTATAGGAATATTATCCGGTCCTACCGATTTACCACCCTTCATATGTTTAAGAGCTTCTTTGACTTCATTCTTTTGAATACGTCGTTAAAAATTGTGGTTTATATACTTTTTTGATTTGGCTAACTCTCCTAAGCTAATACTAACATCTTTATTTTCATTAAAACAACAACAACTAAGCCTTTTCCCATACTAGACGGGGTCGGCTACATGGATTCTTTGTTTCCACAGATCTCTATCGTGTGCCATGTTAGCAGTTAACTCCCAATAAGCTAGATCATTCTTTATTGTTTCTTTCCAACACTTTTGTGGTCGTCCTCTACCTCTTTTAATACTTTCCAAATTTAGTTTTTCTAACCTTCTTACAGGTTCTTCTTTTGATCTTCTTTCTATATGTCCAAACCATCTTAAACGATGTTCTCTCATTTTATCCTCTATTGGTGCCACTCCTAATTTGTTTCTAATAACCTCATTATGTATACGGTCTTTTCTTGTATGACCACTCATCCATCTCAACATCTTCATTTCTGTCACAGACATCTTTTGTACATGTTGATGATTAACTGCCCAACACTCAGAACCATAAAACATGGCAGGCCTAACTGCTGCTCTATAATATTTACCTTTTAATTTTAATGGTATCTTCTTATCACAAAGAATACCTGATACTCCTCTCCATTTTAACCAACCAGCATTAATTCTATGTGTAACATCTCCATCAACTCTTCCATCACTTTGAAAAATTGACCCTAGGTATTTAAAACTTTCCTTTTGGGGAATGCAATGTGTGCCAATTTTAATTTCTATGTCCTCTGAAGTAGCCAAATGATCAAACTTACATTCCATATATTCTGTCTTTGTTCTACTAAGTCGGAGGCCTTTATTTTCTAATGTTTCTCTCCATAGTTCCAATTTTCTATTAACTTTTTCCTTAGACTCCTCCACTAATACAATGTCATCTGCAAATAACATACACCAAGGTACTTCATCTTAGAATATGTTTTGTTAACTCATCCATCACCATTATAAATAAGTATGGACTTAAAGTTGATCCTTGATGTAACCCAATATTAACTTCAAAGAAGTCTGTCATTCCTTCATGAGTCCTCACACATGTTTTTGCACCATCATACATGTCTCTTATAAGGTTAATATATGTCAACGGGATACCTCTTTTTTCCAAAGTTCTCCAAAGAACCTCCCTCGGTACCCTATCATAAGCTTTTTCTAGATCAATAAATATCATGTGAAGGTCTTTCTTTTTTGCTCTAAAATGTTCCATAAGACGTCTCAAAAGGTGGATCGCTTCAATAGTAGATCTACCTGGCATAAATCCAAATTGGTTCTCTGTTGTACTTGATACTTGTCTTAACCTACGTTCGATAATTTTTTCCCATAATTTCATAGTATGACTCATTAACTTAATACCTCGATAATTTGAACAATTTTGAATGTCTCCCTTGTTCTTATATACAGGTATAAGTGTACTTGCTCTCCATTCCTCGGGCATATTTTGGTTTTTCCATATTTCATTAAATAGTCTTGTGAGTGATTCCTATTTCTCCTAGTATTTTCCAAACTTCTATATGAATATTATCTGGTCCTACCGATTTACCACCCTTCATATGTTTAAGGGCCTCTTTGACTTCATTCTTTTGAATACGTCGGTAGAAATTGTGGTTTATATACTTTTCTGACTTGGCTAAATCTCCTAAACTAAAACTAACATCCTTATTTTCATTAAAAAGATTATAAAAATAGTTTTTCCATCTATTTCTTATATCATCATTTGCCACTAGAATTTTTTCATCCTCGTCTTTTATGCATCTAACATAATTAAGATCTTTAGTTTTCTTATCTCTAGCCCTAGCTATCCTAAAAATATCTCTTTCACCCTCTTTTGAGTTGAGTTTTTTATATAAGTCCTCCCAAATCTTAGCTTTTGCTTCACTAACGGCCTTTTTTGCTTCCTTCTTTGCTTTCTTATAAGCTTCTAAAGTTTCACTAGTTTTCTTAGCGTAATGTAATTTGTAACATGCCCTCTTTGCCTTGATTTTATTTTGTACTTCACTCCACCACCAAGCTTCTTTTTGTGCCGGTACACCTCCCTTAGATACCCCTAACACATCTTTCGCCACTTTCCTAATATGTATAGCCATATTATTCCACATATCAGAGGGTGTGCCAACATAATTCCAAACATCTCCTTGAAGGACTTTCTGTTTAAATATATCTTCTTTCTCGCTTTTGAGGTTCCACCATTTAGTCCGAATAGCTCGATGCACTCTTTTCTTCTTTGTCCATTTTTTTATTTGTAAATCCATAACTAAAAGTCGATGTTGGGTGGTTAAGCTTTCTCCTGGAATTACCTTACAATCTTTACAACACGCTCTATCTTTTTTTCTACAAATAAAGTAATCAATTTGTGTTTGTGATAAGCCACTCTTATAAGTAATTAAATGTTCATCTCGTTTTTTGAAGATTGTATTGACTATAAAGAGATCAAATGACATAGCAAAATTTAAAATTTCCCTACCTTCCTCGTTTATATCCCCATAACCAAAGTTTCCATGAATCCCTTGATATCCTAATGCCTCTTTACCGACATGTCCATTTAAATCTCCTCCTAAACAAATCATCTCCCTTTGTGGAATCTTTTGAAACACCTTATCTAACTCTTCCCAAAAAACTGTCTTTATACTATCTTCTAGTCCTACTTGGGGTGCGTAAGCACAAACTATATTCAAAACCTCTACTCCTAACACTAATTTCAATGTCATGATTCGGTCACCATATCGTTGTATGTCTACTACACTCTCCTTTAAATCTTTATTTATGATAATACCAACTCCGTTTCGGGCCTTTTCTTTACCTGAGTACCATAATTTAAAACCTGTATCCTCTATCTCCTTTGCTTTTTCTCCAACCCATTTTGTCTCTTGTAAACATAGAATATGAATCTTTCTCCGAATCATAGTATCTACCACCTCCATTAGCTTACCCGATAATGTTCCAATATTCCAAGAACCAATACGAATCTTATTATCTAGGACTAGCTTCCTTACCCCCCGCATCCGTCCATAATCAAAATGCGGAGACCCTCTCTGAAAAATTTTCACTACATTCGGGCGGCAATGTAGCGGGACTAACTTCTTTACCCACACCCGTCCATGATGTGGGAACCCTCTCTGCAATTGATTTACTACATTCAGGCGAAAATGTAGTGGCCCTTGCTTACTTCTTACTGCATTCGGGCTCTGCAGCACGTCGCTAGGCGGGGACGCCCCAAAGGAATGCTCATAATTTTTATAATCCATGTTGTAGAAATCCGACGAAGTTTTACGCTGGCAGTCGGAAGCCTAACACAACCCTCCTCCTTTATCCGGGCTTGGGACCGACAATGCAAGGGTGATCCCTTACATGGGTGGAGTTATTTTCATTAAAAAGCTTATAAAAATATTTTTTCCATCTATTTTTTATATCATTATTTGCCACTAGAATTTTTTCATCCTCGTCTTTGATGCATCTACAACAACAACAACAACAACTAAACCTTTTCCCATACTAGACGGGGTCGGCTACATGGATTCTTTGTTTCCACAGATCCCTATCGTGTGCCATGTTAGCAGTTAACTCCCAATAAGTTAGATCATTCTTTATTGTTTCTTTCCAACACTTTTGTGGTCGTCCTCTACCTCTTTTAATACTTTCCAAAATTAGTTTTTCTAACCTTCTTACAGATTCTTCTTTTGATGTTCTTTCTATATGTTCAAACCATCTTAAACGATGTTCTCTCATTTTATCCTCTATTGGTGTCACTCCTAATTTGTTTCTAATAACCTCATTATGTATATGGTCTTTTCTTGTATGACTACTCATCCATCTCAACATCTTCATTGCTATCACAGACATCTTTTGTACATGTTGATGATTAACTGCCCAACACTCAGAACCATAAAACATGGCAGGCCTAATTGCTGCTCTATAATATTTACCTTTTAACTTTAATGGTATCTTCTTATCACAAAGAATACCTGATGCTCCTCTCCATTTTAACCAACCAGCATTAATTCTATGTGTAACATCTCCATCAATTCTTCCATCACTTTGAAAAATTGACCCTAGGTATTTAAAACTTTCCTTTTGGGGAATGCAATGTGTGCCAATTTTAATTTCTATGTCCTCTGAAGTAGCCAAATGATCAAACTTACATTCCATATATTCTGTCTTTGTTCTACTAAGTCGGAGGCCATTGCTTTCTAATGTTTCTCTCCATAGTTCCAATTTTCTATTAACTTTTTCCTTAGACTCCTCCACTAATACAATGTCATCTGCAAATAACATACACCGTGGTACTTCATCTTGAATATGTTTTGTTAACTCATCCATCATCATTATAAATAAGTATGGACTTAAAGTTGATTCTTGATGTAACCCAATATTAACTTCAAAGAAGTCTGTCGTTCCTTCATGAGTCCTCACACATGTTTTTGCACCATCATACATGTCTCTTATAAGGTTAATATATGTCAATGGGATACCTCTTTTTTCCAAAGTTCTCTAAAGAACCTCCCTCGGTACCCTATCATAAGCTTTTTCTAGATCAATAAAAATATCATGTGAAGGTCTTTCTTTTTTGCTCTAAAATGTTCCATAAGACGTCTAAAAAGGTGAATTGCTTTAATAGTAGATCTGCCTGGCATGAATCCAAATTGGTTCTCTGTTGTACTTGATACTTGTCTTAACCTACGTTCCATAATTCTTTCCCATAATTTCATAGTATGACTCATTAACTTGATACCTCGATAATTCGCACAATTTTGAATGTCTCCCTTGTTCTTATATATGGGTATAAGTGTACTTGCTCTCCATTCCTCGGGCATCTTTTGGTTTTTCCATATTTCATTAAATAGTCTTGTGAGTGATTCCTATTTCTCCTAGTATTTTCCAAACTTCTATATGAATATTATCTGGTCCTACCGATTTACCACCCTTCATATGTTTAAGGGCCTCTTTGACTTCATTCTTTTGAATACGTCGGTAGAAATTGTGGTTTATATACTTTTCTGACTTGGCTAAATCTCCTAAACTAATACTAACATCTTTATTTTCATTAAAAAGATTATAAAAATAGTTTTTCCATCTATTTCTTATATCATCGTTTGCCACTAAAAGTTTTTCATCCTCGTCTTTTATGCATCTAACATAATTAAGATCTTTAGTTTTCTTATCTCTAGCCGTAGCTATCCTAAAAATATCTCTTTCACTCTCTTTTGAGTTGAGTTTTTTATATAAGTCCTCCCAAATCTTAGCTTTTGCTTCACTAACAGCCTTTTTCGCTTCCTTCTTTGCTTTCTTATAAGCTTCTAAAGTTTCACTAGTTTTCTTGGCATAATGTAATTTATAACATGCCCTCTTTGTCTTGATTTTATTTTGCACTACTTCACTCCACCACCAAGCTTCTTTTTGTGCCGGTACACCTCCCTTAGATACCCCTAACACATCTTTCGCCACTTTCCTAATATGTATAGCCATATTGTTCCACATATCACAGGGTGTACCAACATAATTTCAAACATCTCCTTAAAGGACTTTCTGTTTAAATATATCTTCTTTCTCGCTTTTGAGGTTCCACCATTTAGTCCGAATAGCTCGATGCACTCTTTTCTTCTTTGTCTATTTTTTTATTTGTAAATCCATAACTAAAAGTCGATGTTGGTGGTTAAGCTTTCTCCTGGAATTACCTTACAATCTTTACAAAGCGCTCTATCTTTTTTTCTACAAATAAAGTAATCAATTTGTGTTCGTGATAAGCCACTCTTATAAGTAATTAAATGTTCATCTCGTTTTTTGAAGATTGTATTGACTATAAAGAGATCAAATATCATAGCAAAATTTAAAATTTCCCTACCTTCCTCATTTATATCCCCAAAACCAAAGTTTCCATGAATCCCTTGATATCCTAATGCCTCTTTACCGACATGTCCATTTAAATCTCCTCCTAAACAAATCATCTCCCTTTGTGGAATCTTTTGAATCACCTTATCTAACTCTTCCCAAAAAGTTGTCTTTATACTATATTCTAGTCCTACTTGGAGTGCATAAGCACAAACTATATTAAAAACCTTCGCTCCTAACACTAATTTCAACGTCATGATTCGATCACCGTATCGTTGTATGTCTACTACACTACCCTTTAAATCTTTATTAATGATAATACCAACTCCGTTTCGAGACTTTTCTTTACTTGAGTTCAATAATTTAAAACCTGTATCCTCTATATCCTTTGGTTGTCTCTTGTAAACATAGAATATGAATCTTTCTCCGAATCATAGTGTCTACCACTTCCATTAGCTTACCGGATAATGTTCCGATATTCTAAGAACCAATACGAATCGTATTATCTAGGACTAGCTTCCTTACCCCTGCATCCATCAATACCGAAAATGCAGAGAGCCTCTCTGTAGTTTATTCACTACATTCGAGCGGCATTGTAGCGGGACTAACTTCTTTACCCAAACCCGTTCATGATGTGGGAACCCTCTCTCCAATTATTCACTAAATTAGGAGTGACACAAATAGAGGATAAAATGAGAGAATATCATTTAAGATGGTTTGAACATATAGAAAGAAGATCAAAAGAAGAACCTGTAAGAAGGTATTAAAAACTAAATTTGGAAAGTATTAAAAGAGGTAGAGGACGACCACAAAAGTGTTGGAAAGAAACAATAAAGAATGATCTAGCTTATTGTGAGTTAACTGCTAACATGGCACACGATAGGGATCTGTGGAAACAAAGAATCCATGTAGCCGACCTCGTCTAGTATGGAAAAAGGCTTAGTTGTTGTTGTTGTTGGTATCTTCTTATCACAAAGAATACCTGAAGCTCCTCTCCATTTTAACATATAGAAAGAAGATCAAAAGAAGAACCTGTAAGAAGGTATTAAAAACTAAATTTGGAAAGTATTAAAAGAGGTAGAGGACGACCACAAAAGTGTTGGAAAGAAACAATAAAGAATGATCTAGCTTATTGTGAGTTAACTGCTAACATGGCACACGATAGGGATCTGTGGAAACAAAGAATCCATGTAGCCGACCTCGTCTAGTATGGAAAAAGGCTTAGTTGTTGTTGTTGTTGGTATCTTCTTATCACAAAGAATACCTGAAGCTCCTCTCCATTTTAACCAACCAGCATTAATTCTATGCGTAACATCTCCATCAATTCTTCCATCACTTTGAAAAATTGACCCTAAGTATTTAAAACTTTCCTTTTGGGTGATGCAATGCGTGCCAATTTTAATTTATATGTCCTCTGAAGTAACCAAATGATCAAACTTACATTCCATATATTCTGTCTTTGTCCTACTAAGTCAGAGACCTTTACTTTCTAATGTTTCTCTCCATAGTTCCAATTTTCTATTAACTTTTTCCTTAGACTCCTCCACTAACACAATATGTATAAAGTATATTTTTATATATTGCCGTGTTACCACACCTATGATTTTTGAAAATTGCTGTGTTCCGTTTCTGCACCGGCAACTGCATGCTTATCCATGTGACAGCCATGGATGATAGTGATGCTATCATAAACATGATCCATCTATTTCCTACTTTTTGTGCTTCTGTTGGATTATGAATTTATAATTGATGAATTTCCATTGATGCACTTCTCAAGAAAGGATCTCAAATAGTAATCACTCAAGTCTTTTATTTCCCATTATAAGTGTTGATGCGATGATTGTGAAACTTCTGTTTCTGTAGGTCAACAAAAATTTCCTTTTTCATATTCAAAGTAGTGGAACTCTGTTCATATACAAAAATTTCGTCTCACTTCACATCTGTTCTGAAGTCCTGCATTCCATGTTATTCACGTACAGGTTGAAAATTTTATCAAGGCAATATTTGCAGATTCACCTCTAAGAAAGGAATGCCTCTGTAGAATTGAAAGTGCATATTCCTGAAATATCAAATTCTAAAAGCAACGCTGGTTTAAAGTCGGTACAACGTTGGTATGATAGGTATGTCTCTCAGCTAAAATGGATTTAACTTATTTGGCCTGGGAGTTCTATGTTTACATAGTTTCTGCTGCATCATCACTGTATCTCTTGTTGGTCATAAAGATTTAGTTAATTTGGTTTATGTTAGGCTTCTGACAGCCAGCGTAAAATTGTGTTGGACTTATTTACCATGGATTCTACAAATTATGATAGGGCTGTGGAAACAAAGAATCTATGTAGCCGACCTCATCTAGTATGGGAAAAGGCTTAGTTGTTGTTGTTGTTGGTTTGTTGATTTCAACTTATTGCCTTTTCCAGGCAAGCATCTTTTTGTTCCAAGCTACTTGCCATGTTTGCAAATTTATGTGAATCATGTTAACCTTTTCTTTTTTGGTATTCCTGTTTCAGCCTACACAGCGCATCTGTTTTTTTTACTTGTGTTACATAAATTGTTAAAACGTTGTCAAGATGGACGCAAAGTTATCCATGTGTGATCATGGTTCATGATGCCTGATTGGTTCTGCAGATTTCTCCCAATGCTGCACATAGAAACACAGCGACACATCTGTTGCATTCCTGAGGCGATCTTCTTCACCCACTCACCTGTTTCTTACAGATGGTTTATGGGCTCCGGCATTGGATCTTAACCCGTAGGTTAGTTCACTAGAGTTGTACAGTGTTCCTCAAGTTTTAATAGTTGTGAACGTGTCTTCAGGCTTATTTGTAAACATTGTTGTTGCTGGCCTTTTATCTTGTAATGTGTTCCTTCCCATTTATTTTCTTTAATTAATTGTGCCTTTTTGTGGGTATTGAAAAGTGTGAACCTTTTCGAATGCCAATTTTATTATGTTTCTTAACGTACTTATAATTCTTTGAATATCTGGTTGTCATCAACATTATATCAGCATGTGCTTTTTTATTCCCACTTTTTCTCTCTCCTTTATTTTCACATTGCCAAATATTTTATCTGCATGTTCATTTAAACTTCCAACTTTTGGCTGTAACAACTGCTCTTCGCATGTTGAATATTGTTGATTGTTCACACTGCGATGTACAGGTCAGCTTAAAGATGGAACCCTCCCCTAAGCTTCTTCCAGTCCGTAGCTCTTTCCTGCGATACTTTGTATTTTGTTTAAATACTATCTACTGTTCTGTTCGGCTTGATCTGTCATAAAACCTTGAGGAATCACCAATAAATTTGCATGTCTCCTAATCTAACCCTCTCAAGGTCATAAATAAATGAGATGAAAAATACTTTTTCTTACAAATACATACTAAATACATCTTACAAAGCGGGCTTAAGCAGCCTTGGCAATTAAGGAGGGGGTTGGTTTTGCTTCCATTATGTACAAAGGAGGTTTAAACACTATCTACTGTCCAGTTTCTCTCTCATTCAATAACAATTTTACAGAACCCTTTACCATAGTAGTTCCACCACCGATTCTACACGAGCGTTGGAGTTGTTGACGTCCTACCTTTAGTTCTACACTACTCTTGACAATGTTTCTTCCTATTTTTGTGTGTTTCACTTTCAATCGTGATATTCAATCTATATTCAATTTATTTTTATCATTTTTTATACATTTTCGTCAATTTTGATCTGTTTTCAACCTAATTCAATTCCCTGTACCTTTAATACACATTATTGAAAGCCTTTCATCAATCTAGCAATCAATTATAAAAAAATAGATAAAAAATATCAAGTTTTGGTTAAGTTTCATGTGAGGTAGGTGTCGGTGGTCGGCAAAGAAGTTTCCTTGATACGTGTCTTTACCAAGAGACGTGCTTGTAACGTGTCACCTCTTTATAAGTCGTTGCATCTTAGACGTGTTTGTTTTTTCAAAGGGACACAACTCAGGTGCAACTCTTTGGAAGTAAAACCATATTATGTGTAGCTCTATTCTAAGAGATTTGTGATGTGGGCATGTCACCATCAGATTCTATACGCATGAAAAGTGTGTTACTTTATATTTTTTGTTATATTAATCGCATTATTCTTAATATGTTGGATGTCAAAGAAATCAAATGACAATGTTCATTGCCGTATAATACATATGATGACACTAAGATTGATCAAAGTGGACCGAATAATTGATTAAAACGGATCGAATGAAGCATTTGTTTGTTGGTTCAATGTGATGGTGCATTTCTTGAATGAGAGAATGATGAATTTGATTATGTAGTATTGTTTATTACAATTACAATATTCTGCAGTTGGGATAATGTGGTACAGTTGATAAGAGTTGTTGGGGGGAAACACAACAATGTTATCATCATTTTTTATCAAAAAGTAAATGTGCGAGAAGCAAAGTACGGTTTGGGTGTGAAAGAAGTAACAAATACAAGAGTAAGAAAAGAAATTGATGTTGAAAGTTGTTGGACTGGTAGAAAGAAGGTGAAATGTCCATTCTTACTTATAAGAGAGTCAAACCGATGATTTGTGAAGATTGAATTTAGTTAATGGTACATGTAATCACTTTGTAGCCTTGTATTTGGAAGGACATGCATTTGCAAGTAGATTGGATAGTGATGAGTAATGCATGACAAAAATATGAGCAAAAACCATTATAAGATGAAACATATTTTGTCATAATTGAAGCATCTTGATAATATGAATGTTAGTATGATAAGACACGTTTACAATGCGAGGATGAAAATTAGGAAAGATGATATGAGTGATCGAACTGTTATACAATAGTTATTGTATTCATTAGATATTCACTAGTGTTGTACTTGGCATAGGAGGATACCATATTATGATATTACTAGTGATATTATGTTCTCACATCCTTAGTTAATTTTGTTGTTACTTTTATTTTTAATGGTGTTGGAGTTTCATTGTACATACAAAACATACAAGTATGAGGTGTTTTTGGTTATATTCATTCATATATATATATATATATACTAATAAGATTGTTTATTTGTTTCTTTCACAAATATAAGTTATTTTTTTATAAGTTGTAGCATTTAAGTCAATAAATAAGAGTTTTTCTTTGGTATTTGCGTTCGTGGGTGCAAAAAAAAAGAAAAATTATGTTTTGGTATTGAAGTGCATAAAAGAGTTGTATACGCCAAACAATTTTTTTATATAGTTTGCAATGATGATACTTATGAATGCAATTGAGATCATATTCTTAAAGGCATTACATTTTCTATGTAGATGTCATATTGTGAAGAACATCGAAGGATATATTGTTCGATTGACGAGAAATAAAGAAATAACTATCGCATTTAGTGGCAGTTGTAAGGTCATTGAATTAGTCAATGAGAGTATGTATACGAGGCTTTGGCTATGATGGAGATGAAGTAGAAAAATGTATTAGTCGTACTTTCTTATGTTAAGGAACAATGAATGAGTACATATAAAGAAAGATCGTCTTAACAAGAACGGAGAAGATGGTGCATTATGCCACTCAAACAACTAACCGGTAAGTATGGTTGTTTTCACATATGTACGTTACATTTTTTTTCAAATCCCATATTGGTTATAGTATGTTGGTCGATAGGGTTAAGGTGCACATTCACGATCAAAAGGCTTTCTTGGTAGTTTCATTGGGCAGTTCAATACTATATGAACCTAGTTCTATTCGTTGATATGATTATAGGTCACGTAACTAAAGAAGTCTTTTGAGGAATCGCGAACTGTTAACATTTATTCTGTTGATTGTACATAAGAGATGATAAAATTTTTGAAGAAAAGAGTCTCATGATATTTACTTTATCTAATTGTCAAGGTGATGAGTCGTACGAAAATAATAAGGATTGATCTTTATTCATGTCAATGTATACTACGATGGTTGAATGGATTGCCATATACTTACGAGATTAGTATATTTTTTAATAGTGAGTCTTCAACTTTCTTCAATTGATCAATTATGATAGACGCTTGACATGAAGGTAGATTGACTTTCTTCACTTGAGTATGAAGATGAGAATAAAGAAAGGTAACTAAGATGCATAATATTTTGATCAACTATTAATTCATCTTAATATAGAAAAACATAACAAGTTTATTGACTTATTAGATGAACATTTGAATCCTCATTATATTACACTCGATGAGCCACCTCTTCGACGTTCAAAAAATTGACCTTCTAGTAGTTCTACTAAAAGGGAGAAGCATAAAGAGATGAGTGCTACTTAAGAAAATACTAATAGGAGTCAAGGACGTGAGTGTGATCGAGTGCATGGCGTATCTCTTAGATGTGTTTCTTCTATCGATAGTTTTGATCCTATATCCTATGTTGCAGAGGATTTCATGTCTCCACATATTGATACATCTTGTGATTGAAATATTACCAAAAGGTTATATTTTGGAAAATATAACAAGAAACATACCTTGGTTTATAAGTCTGGGTGAATATTTTTAGAGATGATAACTGTGGGTACTGCGTTTCTGGAGAGCTTTTAGGAGAGGGTGAAGCCCATAGAGCGTGTTTTAGGGAAGTCGCACGATATATATATATATATTATACAATCTTTATAGAGGAGGGAAGTGTCAGTGTTGTTCTTTGATACATTGCGTATTGGAAGGATAGTGAGTGTCCTGAGTACTAGATGTTGATGTCTCATATGGGTTTAGGTCATAACGACGGTGTGGAATATTGCATTAGTACAACTCTCTAGGATTGAGTCGATAATTTTCTTCCATGTGTGATATATGTACTATGATGAATCAATATAATATTTTCTGCAATAAGTTAATTATATTTTTTTATTTGCATTGAGGTATATTGTATTGAGTTTGATTATTTATTTTATTTATATTTTTTATAGATACATATCTTAGATGGATTTCTGATGTTGTTTATATTTTCATCCTCAGAGCTTACTATTTTGTGCGCGTATTGCACATTATCTTGAACTAAGAGGACCGAGAGTTGCTAATGTATAAAATGTGAATGATGATTGACAACTTGTGTATTAAGTTGCATGTTCTTTTTATGTTTTGATTGTATATATTGATTATTTAGTTGCTTAATTATTTTTTTATGTTTTAATTGTATAAATTTTTGGCATGTGATGAAGGAGGTATCACGATCGTTTCATATTTATATATGTATATATGCTTAGAGATTGACAATCAAGGTTGAGGAGGACAAACAAATGTGTTTGTTTACGTACATGTACATTACACATACATTCATTGGGTTATACACACAACATAAAATAAGCACATTTATTCTTCATCACGGTTGGGCATGTAGTCAGCCATCATTTTGTATACTATCTTACAACAACGTCTGGAAGTTCGTCACGTCACGATGTAACGACAATGAACGTGGATACTGTTTTATTGTTCGAATTATAGATCTCATTATTTGCGAGACATTATCAGCACACTTCAATAAAAGTAAAAGAGAAGTGAATACTTGCAACAAATAAAAGTGAAAAATAAAGAACAAATAAAAAATTAATACATTACCTAATTTGCCGTTGTGACGTAGTGTGACTCCCCGGTGTAGGATGTAGGTTTTCATATTGACATGCAAAATTTATCAATAAGAATGGATGTGTCTATGTAACATATAAGCTCATATATGAATTATCATATTTACGTGTGTATGATCCTACACACCAATGTGTTGTCCAAGGTAATGTGAATTATGTGAGTGTCACTATGCATCTTGCAAATGATACTCTAGTTTATAGACATGGTTTTGTTAGACTATGCTATGATAAGTTTTAATGGTTCAATCAAGATATGTTAAAAATGATCATATTGATGAGCAATTCGATATGATATATCCAAACATTGAAGGCATTTGTGATATAGGGACAAGTGATAAATGTCGTTCATGTATCTACAACAACAATAAGGCTGCAAAGTGTTATGAGAAAAATGATATATCAAATGATATCATTGTATATAGTAACATTCATTGTGTAACAAATAATTATTACTAATCACATACTTCATGAGCCTCCATCGAGTTCAACTGTCCATGATATGTAGTAAGATGATGAGAAAGATGATTCTTGTAAGTGATACTGCTCATACACCTAATGGCATGAGATTAACATTTAACCTACCATGGACGGTTTCTAACTCTAAAGTCTGGAAAATACTCGTAAATTCATGCTTATAATATATAAAAAATATTATTTTATCATTGAAATAAACAATTAGTCTGATATTAATTTATTACTAAATTCAAATAAACATAATATGAAAACTCATAGCTACAATAAAGTGCTATGACTATTAAGTTAGTGTGCTTCTTTACAAGAAGTTAGGAAGTAGGCCAATGTTGCTACACCCCAAGCATACTCGTCCACGTTTGGTAACACAAAGGCCAACAACTAAACTATAGAAACTCATACCTTATCTCTTTACTTATCTTGGTACATTGTACACCTTATGTGATATAACAAGAATGATAATGCTTTTTTATCAAGCATAATTCTCTTCTATAGGCATGCACTCCGAGTATCTCGAACTCCACACTTACAGACTTCATTTACAATTTTACTTCATCATAATCCATTTCCATCAATTTAATCAATAATATCTATCTTATCACCTCAATCGTATGTATAAAAGCTACAAGACAACCACCCATCAAAATGCGTAAAGTCTCAAATCATTATTAGATATAATCATCTCACCTCATGGCATATGAAAACTGTTAGTATCGAGTTGTCATCTCTCAATGAAAGTAGTAAGCAATGATTGATTGAAAGTTTGGAGCAACAATCCTCCTTGAATAATCCATAACGTTGCACAATATTCTGTCAACTACTTGGTATGATAGAGCACTTTTGTCATGGGGAAACTGCCACCAGACATGCTGACGGGCTCTCTCGGGACCGACGCTTGGCCTCGGGGCCAAGCAAACCTTAGCGGATTTCACTTTAGTGTTGGAGTTTGGTCACTGACTCCCAAAACGGAGCATGAGAGTCCTTCCCCCGAGTGTCAAGTGTGTCGACGCCTTGATACTGAGAGACTCACTCACTCAAACGAGGCAATGTGATCGCAAGTGCACGGAAACTTGAAGGCAAAGAGAATTTTAATAGCAGACGAGAGTGCGTGCTCCCGACTTCTCACAAAAATGATGACTCAACTCTCGTGTAGCATTCAACAACCTCTATATATTTGCACATAACATTTGTTACAAATATATCTAAGATATTTTACTTATAATTAACAAAATGAATTATATGCTCCTACCAAATCGTATATAAAATGTGTTATGCAAAACTAAGGAGCAACTCTAGGTTCGGGAGAACGACATCATCGTCACCCTCTATGCAATACTCATGAGGACAAAGTTCTAAAGGTCCAACTTTATCATGGTATCTTGAAGAAGCTACCAAATAATCCATCTAAAACTATGTTTTTATCGTTGGACGATTCAAATTTGATGACTTCATGTGCCTTTGTTCATGTTGTTATCGTGATTGCTTGCTATATGCTAACCCGATATATTTTACTTTCTTGGTAATACTGTAGATGTGAATTTTGTTTCAGAGCCTATGTAGAGACTTAAAACTCAATTCAAAGCTGCAATTGCGCGAGCGTGTCAGCTAGTTTGCTAAAAACTAGTAAAGTTTTATAAAGTTTCTGACTCTTTGACGATTATGAGTAAGTGAACTCTTTTCGCTGTAAATCTTCTTCAACCGATGCTCAAGGGTCGATATAGGCACTTTAAAAGCTGTTTGAGATCTTGTAAGTTTTTAAAATCAAATTTCAATTTCAAAAGATTTGCAAAAATCATGAACCTAATTCTTGACTCAAAACACCTCAAGTCCTGAAAAACATAAACTTGTTTTTTAATTATTTTGAAAATTTTCTGAACTTTAAAAAATCTAGTGTGATATGGAGATTCACAAACTATTTTGATTTTGATTTTATGTGTTATAGATATGTGCAATTAAATCTGAGAATGTCTCTCACTCTAGTATTCGGGATAGATTTATGACAAAAACACAAAGACTTAGAAAATCGATTGTATCTCGGCACTGAGATCTCTGATTTTATTTACGGTATTTCACAATCCCAAATTTTTTGAACATTTTATGGATAGTGGACCTGTGTGTAGATTGGGTGTGCAAAATTTCATCACATTTAGAGAAGAGAATAAGGAAAGAAAAATCATTCGTTTGACATATGCAAAATGTAGAAAACAAAGTTTCAGTTTCTATAAAGTATGTGAATGCATTTCAATTGAATTGAAAGATAATCTATAACAATTAAAATGTAAAGAACTGAAGTAAATTAAGGAAATTATCATTATAGCATAAGTATAATGGGGATTAGGGGATATAAGATCTTACAATATATACTCGGGTAGAAGGAACTAAGAATCAAACACAAAATGTATCAACAAACATAAAGAAAATTTGATAGCATAACCCTTAATTATTATATCAAAGATGGAGACATAAGCTCCTTAATTACAACTCCATTAAATTGAATGAAAGAGAAGAAGAAAATATTGAAAAGAGAAGGGAAGAAGGAACCTAAAACTTGGAAGAAGCCTTTGGTGGCTGGCGGCTTGAGGAAGATGGGCGACGCTTTCTCCTTCTTCTTCCTCTCTCCATCTCTTTCTCTTTTTCTCTCTCTCCCTCTCTTGATGTAGGAATTTCTCTCTCTTTGATGATCCCAAACCAGTACTCTAAGAATCCTATTTATAGTTTTCAAGGGGGTCTCTAGGGCCTTCCATGGGTTGGAGTTGGTGCTTCAATGCAAGACCCAATTTAGGTTTGATCCAAATGAAATTTTCGGACTTTTGAATGCACATGAGGCAGGTGGAGCATGGAGAGTGGTTCCCCTTGAACCAACATGGGCTTGGTTGAGATCTGGTTTTGCTTGGGTAAAATTTTGCTTAATTGGATTTGACCTGGCCCTGCATCGCCTCCTTGCCTGATTTGAGTCTACTTGCCTTTTTTATTCTATTCATATCTTTTCTTGGGAAATACGCCTCCTGCAGAATCGGGCTTTGCTCCGACTTGGGATAGATATCTTGACTTTCTTTTTGAAAATATTTTGAATATTGGATTTTCAAATTTGCTTTACAAAACCAAGGGGTTGTGGTTTTCAAGATTTTCAAAATGCTTTCTTTTTAAAAGTGATGCTTGGAAATTATAAAATTTTCTAGGAGACTTTTTAAAATGATGGATTTTTAAATATACGATGGTTTAAGAAAGAAAAATTTTAGGGTGTTTATAAATACCATAACAATACAACCTTCTTTTCGTCTGCCTTGATATGGTACATCATCATCTCTTTGAGTCATTTCCTACTACAAAATATAAAATTTGAGATTTAATTTGAATATAAAAGAATGTGTGCAATAAATAACTAAGTGCATAAACAATAAATTAAGAGACACGACTTCAATGCATTCGACAGAGCAGAGGGTCGTGGTCGAAGCGCGTCAGGGCATGCATTGTAATGCGCCCAAAACGCGTTCATGGAGGCAGCGAAATGCGACCTTGGCGTGTTCATGGTGGTTAAGAAACACAGTTCATGTACGTGAGCTCATCACTGTCGGACATGCCTCGATTTCAGCACTCACCATATGGTGCCGCATCTCAACCACCTCTTTTCCTACCGAGTGCTTGAGCTTGCCGGTGAAACGAAAAATACCCATTTTCCTTTTAAAATAAAAAATATTTACCAAATAATTAACAATGTGAGCACAATCCCTTCAATACTGATCCGATCCTTGAAGAAGGAACGAGAGCATAAGCAATCGGATAGCCAACTTCAAGTGGATCCAGCGTGTTTGTTGTCTTGAACGTGATGCAAAATTTGTTAGCGTAAGACTGATTGGTATAGCTGTTATCCAATACTGTGTTTGCTCACGTAATATGATATTTATTTAGCAATTCCTTTAGCTGATAAAAGATCTCAGATCAATTCATGACCTTTAGTTCACTTATTTATTAGAATAGTTTGCTTTCTCATATTCTTACACTTGAGAAAGAAGCACGGAGGATGGACTTCCGTTTGCCAAATATCGTTTCAAAAGATCTTCTCTTCATGCACGTTGATTCTTCTGTTTCTTGGTAATTAATGACTGTTGAGCAAAATCAACAAGGAGAGAGAGAGAGAGAGTTTATGGCCATTAGCTGGAAGAGTTTAATGAAAGTTGAAACTTGTCATAAACTCAACCTCCTAGAAGTCTTTTCATTTTCTAAAAAAAAAAAATTTATGTAGAAGCCTTTTCGTGTTGGCTTTGACAAAAGAAGAATGTGATGTGGACATATTTTTGAAGTCTTAATAATGCTTATCCTTTCGCATCAAGGGAGAAATAGATGGAGATTGAGTACCCTGTATGGTAGGCTGCAAGGCTAACATTGTGCACAAGAAGTCATTGTCGTGCAATAGAATTTATGGCTACGCAAACCACCGGGCTGATATCATTAATTGTGCTAACCCTGATATGAAAGTTATGCAGGAAAATAATCCTCACGACCTCTCTCTAAACTTAGATGCTGCTGAAGCTCCATCTACCAATAGATAATACTTGATATCATCATATACGAAGAAATTTTGATGGCTTTGATCTTCTGGGGTATTTTAAGATGAGAACCTTGTGGCCGATGCCAATAGGATCCCAGCGGAATTGTTTCGAAGTAGTGCTGCTCTGTAAGATCAAGTATTTGGAGTTTGTCCATAAAGATGGCTGCTCCGCTTGGATGATGTTGAATTAATAATCAACAGATTGACTAAATCCATCGCTTTGTCTATCATAATAATATGTATTCTGAAATTTTGAGCTAGGTTACTTGGTAGACTAGAAATTTTGATACAAGAGCCAGTGTAGAAATGCTCTGAACATGAGCTTGTTATTTAAGCAAGATATTAAATGTTGTATACATGTTTCTTTATGAAATAAAAAATTGCCTTCATGGTGCAGGTGGTGATTTCGATCCATGGGGTGACATTGGTGCATGTATGCGTGTGTTAGGCTTCTTCCCATTGAGAAGAAGAAAACTTTCCTTCGTTAAGCTACCGTCAACTAGTTAGCCTAGTATAGGAGCCGAACTGAAAACCACTTGTTTTGAGCCTATTCATGTAGGGGGTTGTGAGCCAAACATGAGCATGCGTGGTATGAGCAAAACCAGATCCGAATCACAAACAGTTCTTTTCATTTTACAGCCCTGTCTCCACATGTATCAACCAGTGGGAGTGGAGATCCGAAGCTCTACCTGCTACATCCATGTACTATAATCATTAATTTCATGCGCAGCTCATAAGTGAACTCAATGATGGGACCATACTGGGTCTGTTCTGGTTTAGAACTGCTGGTTCCAGTTTAATTCCTAAATAACATGAAACCAGTCAAGATCATTAATAAATTTGGTGTTAGAGAAAATTTAAAATCATATGGAACCAGCGGTTGGAACCAACCTGGTTTCAGTTACATAGAAGGTAGAGAACTGAACCAGGTGGTTGCTAGTTCTGGTTCCGATTTGACTGGTTTCAGTTCCAGTCGGTTCCTAGCCTGGTTCGGTTTCACAGGCATGACGGCCCACTGTGCTAAGTTATCGTACTGCCCTACGGTTTAAAACGTATTTCGGTGCATGCTCTGGTGCTCGGACCATCAATTCCAGTCAAAGGAACAAGCAAGAAAGTGTGAGTTTCTTAGTTTTTGTGCTATGGTTTTAAAAACTGGCTCCGGTATGCTGGTGGCGTTCATCAACGTCTTTATTTATTAAATCGACCGGCTTCGTTGACGATTTATAACTGCATTTTCATCGTCACTACTGAATAAATTTAAAAGGGGATAGAGAAACGGCAACCGCCATTCATCAACTTCTATTTTCTCTATATGGTATGTGGTACCATCATTTTCCATCTTAAGCATATTATGTCATACAGCATGATGATCTGTGATTCTCTCTGTTCTTTCTATGCCAGGAAGACTTCATCAAAGTGTATGTTGTAAAAATTAATTGCATCGTCACAGTGATTGATATGAAGATGACGGACATTTTACCAGAGGACAATAATGTAGGCTTCCAGATATCATATTTTGTTCTTCAATGCAAAGATCACCCATTTTCAGGGCATTTTATTTATTGAATTAAGTCAAGACCAAAATGGTGTTTTCTCTACACTTTTATGAACACACTGAGAGATTATCATGATCATAGTTGCAATCAAATGCATCACGGTTACGTTTCGTGTTTCTGGGTCTTGGTACTGGGTATCAGAGTCCGGGAGCTGGCTGAAAGTGGCTTGTATTATCGAGGAAACTGATCACAAGTT
This sequence comes from Brasenia schreberi, assembly GCA_036023115.1. Lineage (NCBI taxonomy): Eukaryota > Viridiplantae > Streptophyta > Magnoliopsida > Nymphaeales > Cabombaceae > Brasenia > Brasenia schreberi. The sequence goes on from JAYKKT010000072.1 coordinate 11,146,736, forward strand.
TAACAAATAAACTAGTAGGGGTGCTGAAAGAAACACACGAACCGATCGGAAATAGCTGCGTGATGCATCACGGTTACGTTTTGTGTTTCTGGGTCTTGGTACTAGGTATCAGAGTCCGGGAGCTGGCTGAAAGTGGCTTGTATTATGGAGAAAACTGATCATAAGTTTAACAAATAAACTAGTAGGGGTGCTGAAAGAAACGATTAAACCGATCGGAACCAGCTGCGTGGTTTAGTTCTTTTACTTTGTTGGTTTTAGGCTGTTCAATTAGAAAAAAGTTTTATGGTTTTGGTTCATGGTTTGAAGATTAGAACCAAACCAATACACACATACACTCTCTTTATAATTAAAGATCTGAAGTATTAAAATATTACGACAAGAGAATTGTAATTGATATTGTAAAATTAATAGACTTTAAACTTTTCTTAACAGAGAACCATGGTTTGGAACCAAGCTAAACCAGAACCTATGGTTTGGTTCAGTTCTAAGATTTTATAATGATTTAGTTTGGTTCTTAAAAGAATGCGAAATAATTATACCGTTTTGGTTCGAGTTTGAGCTTAAAATGGACCGCCAACGTCAAGAAAACCAGTTTCTTTTGGTTAGTTGCTAAAACTAGGGGTGTTCAAGGATCCGCTGGAACCGAACCAAACCAGTAGTTTAGTTCGGTTCTAGATGCCAGACAATTTGGTTTGGTTTGGTTCTAACAAGAAAACTAATTAGCAGTTTGGTTCATGGTTCTAGTGCTAGAACCGAACCAAACCAAGTATAAGATAGACGGCTTTAGTCCCATATCAAGCCAGGAATGGAATGAAGGATGGGTTGAGAACTATAAAAACCATTGAAGGACAGAAAAATAAAACAGTTTTCTTGGCCCTTTTGCTAATGTCAAGTGTAATATTTGATCTTATCAGTTTAATATCTGCTGGTTGGTCATTGACCATATGATATTAATTTTTTTTTAGGGTAACGCCCACATTTGCTTGCTTCCTAGCCCTTTGAGGAACTCGTATCCTTTATTATTGGATTTTGTTTTGTGTGAGGGCACAAAGATTCAAAGGTATCCTTGATCCAGTTTTGCACATATCTTTCATGCACTCAGATATGGTTCTTTCCCCTCATTTTCTTATAAAAAACCGTTTGTTATAAGTGTGATGCTACGCTTCTTCCCTATTACTTTGGTTTTCATGATAAAATATTAAACATATTATGGCTTCACAAATGACAAACATCTGCAGGGGTGTTTGAAGAGGACACACACAGGCACAGTGACACAGATTCAAGTATGCATGGTTTCCCCTTATTTGATGTTCAATTGTAAAATTCCTAAAAGAGCAATCCATCAAAATGGTGCTGCCAACTAATATTGCAAGGATGGAATCTATCATGATATAGAAATTTCACGAATATATCAGGTGAGGTGCGTGAAAGATCAAAGGAAGTTGATACGAAAATCCGATTTAAAATTCTAAGCAGAGCAAATTGATCCTCTAGCTCATAGATAACCTTATCGACTCCACCTTAACTGAGAAAATTCAAGAAGTTGAACGAGTATCTTTGCAAAATTTCCCATCATGGGTGCTAGAAAATCAACTCTAGCCCGTAAGATATAGCGTCCACCTAATTGATGGAAAGAATACCGAAAGTTTAAATGACCACTAATAATTTTTGTTGATGGCTGATGGATCTTCGATTATGGACGAAAGCTCCAAGACGGTGTTCAATATTCACTACTTTAGCCTTTCTGGTGGCAGATTCAACTGATGGTCTTAAAAAAGGAAAAAAATTAATAAAAAACTGTCAAAAACGACAAATCTGATCTTGATATGAACCACATCAAACACTATTGCGAGCAACAATCCATGAAGCCAACGTAACTGTGTGTGGGCTGTGTTGCACGAAAACAGAAATGGGACACCTCCATTGGTTGGTGAGGATCAAACATATTATTCTAGTCATAATTCCTTTGCTGGGTAAAGCATTAAAGTCTTTGCTTACTCATTATTATTGAGAATTAATGTACATGATGCTAGCACTAAGCTTGTAATTCACTTCCCAAGGACCAAGAGATCTATATATAGACTTCTCAAGTTTTGGAGTCACCCATGCATCTAAAAACAAGAATTGAGAGAAGCATAGGAAATTCACTAGAAGGTTTCTTCTGTGATGGCTGTCAAGATGGCTTTCATGACTTTGGTGACTATGTTGTTGACTTTGCAGAAGAGTGCTGATGCAGTTTCTTGTGGAGATGCAGTGAATGCTTTGATCCCCTGTGGGTCGTATCTCTTGGGTGCTGGTGCGGCTAGGCCAAGCCCTAGCTGCTGCCAAAGCGCCCAGAAACTCAATGGGCTCGCACCCACTACAGCCGAGCGCAGGTCCGTGTGTCAATGCCTCAAGCAGAGTGCACCTTCTTTCGGTGTCAACCCTGAGAGGGTTCGAAACCTCCCTGGCCTCTGCAACATCAAACTCAACGTGCCCCTTAGCCCCAACGTTGACTGTAGCAAGTGACTCCTCTCTCTCTCTGATATATATATATATATATATATATGTACATGTGTGTCATATGCAGAAACGGACATAGCTCTCTCTCGCTCTCTCATTTTCACGATAAAATACATAATTATGATGATTGCTCTGATGGAAGAGCTGAAACAACATTTTGAAGGAAAAAAGAATCTGGAAAGCTTTATTATTATTCAATATTTGCTTTTAACTATGTTATGAGTCTAAAGACTGCTTTCTGTATATTATTATGCAGGGTAATTTAAAGGGCACCTAATGAAGTCGTCTCCATTGGATTGGTGTAGGCTTCTCTATATGTTACCGATTAAGAGTCTCCTTGCATCAGACTACTAGCAGATAGAAATAACTAATTCACATGTGAAACGTGCAGGACTATATATTGTTGCAATCTGTAACTCCAGTTTCAGTTGAACAATGTAATATTGTCCCGTGTTCCAATACGTGATTCCTGTCTTTTAGGTGTCTTTTGTGATCTCAGATATATTTGATAGTTATGTTCATAATGGTCTCTCTCTCTTTCTCTCTCTCTCTCTCTCTCTCTCTCTCTCTCTCTCTCTCTTGTGTGTGTGGCACACATGCACACACGCATACAACACACGCATAAGAAAATAGTAAATTTTCAGTCACTTTCAATGGTTTGAAATTTCATCTGTTCAATGGGATGCTCGCGTTCTCAAAATCATGGGATCAACTCTTCGATTGTCTGGTTGAAACACAACAAAAGGTTTGAAAATTTACAGCCCTGCAATTTTCATATGTTTGAAACCTCGGTTAAGGAACTGTGAAATTTGCCAGTATATCAGTGAACCAAAGTTATTACTTTCAACAAATTGATTATGGTAAACTTATTACACAACTCTGGCAGGAAACCAGCAAAGGCATATGTTATAGTCTAAGATATTCCTTGATCGTTAAACAACAAGAGTGCGTAATATTACATCCTATCGTAGAAAATATTATTTCATCTGTAAAGTAGGCACACGCATCGATATCTAAGCCCATATAGGAAAAAGAGGCACATAGATATGGAGTTCTATACCGGGGGTCTTCCTAATTGGCCATCAAATCAGCAAACGGAGAACGACATAGCAGCTTGATCATGAAAGGGAGCAACCATTTATTCTGGACCTTTGCCGGCTCGATTATTCTGCTCATATTGGCAATGGGTCATCACACCTGTTATCTTGAAAGCTATGGATCCAAATCAGAACTCTTCCTCATGTTCTTGGAATCACGAATTTTGAGGGTTGAACCCTCTTGGAATGTCATAACTGTTACAAGATAAGAAGAGTGACCATTGTAACAGCTAGACTGACCATAACGGATGACCGTTACCTAAACGGACGAGGGCCGAACCGTAACGGATGACCGTTACCCCGAGATTTGTTCCGAACAAGAGAAGCCGGAGGTGGATGAATCCGGGATGAGGAGGAGCAGGCTGCCTATAAAAGGCAACCATCATAGGTCGAGTGAGACACTAAAAACACAGACTCTGAAAAAACAAAGAAACACCTAGAAACTCATCCCATGAAAGCCCCTGTGTGGAACCTCATATCCTCTCTCCAAATCCGCTGTGTACAGAGGAGATCGGCAGAAACTGAAGAAGGAAAGGCAAACTGACCGGAATCCGCCACCGCCACCGGAGGTAGATTCCTTCAATAACTTCGACTGAAAACCATATCTTCTTATGAAGGTTCAGGAACCACAGGTAATGCAAACGCGCAGAAAATGATGATGAACCCTTGATACCAATGAAATGGGCAAAGGGTGCATGTCACAAATTACATTATGCCAATAAGACTAACGAAACTTAGGAGGTTTATAAGAAAGTAGTAAAACAAAAGCTAAATTTGGGAGGACTTATATAAAAAGTTCAACTCAAAAGAAGGTGAAAGAGATATTTTAAGATAGCTAAGGCTAGGGATTAGAAAATTAAGGCTCTTACTATTGTTAGATACATCAAAGATGAGGACGAGAATATTCTAGTGGAAGTGATGATATAAAAGTAGATGAAAATTATTTTTATTAGCTTTTTAATACAAATATAGGTGTTAATATTAGCCTAGGATAACTAACCAAATCAAAAAAGTATCGAAACCATAATTTCTGCCGATCTATTTAAAAGAATGAAGTCAAAGAGGCTCTTAAACTTATGAAGGTTGATAAATTTGTAGGACCAAACAACATTCTTATATAAGTATGAAAAATTCTAGGAGAGACGAGTGTTACTTGTCTTAGAAGATTAGTTAATGAAATATAAAAAAACTAAAAGATGCTTGAGAAATAAAGAGTATAATTATACTCATATACAAGAACAAAGAAGATATTAAGACTTGTGTGAACTATCGAGGTATCAAGTTGATGAGCCATGCTATGAAATTATGGAAAATTATTGAATGTAGGTTGAGGTAAATATTGAGTACAATATAGAACCAATTTGTATTCATATTAAGAAGGTTTATTATTGAGACTATTCATCTATTAAGATATCTTATAGAACATTTTAGAGTAAAAAAGAAGAACCTTTATATAATATTTATTGATATAAAAAAAAACTTGTAATAGGGTGCCAAAAGATATTCTTTGGTAACTTTGGAAAAAAGAGGTATTTCAATGATATAAATCAACCTTATAAGGGACATGTATGATAGTACAAAAACATGTATTAGGACTCATGAAAGAAAGACATTTCTTTGAGGTTATTATTGGATTACATAAGAGATCAACTTTAAGTCTATATTTATTTGTATTGGTCATTGATCATCTAACAAAACAAATTCAAGATTAAGTTCCTTAGTAAGTATTATTTGTAGATGACATTGTATTAGTGGATGAGTCTAAGAAAAGGTTAACAGGAATTTGAAAATATGAAGAAAAACATTAGAAAGTAAATGCTTTCAACTTAGTCGAACAAAGACAGAATATATGAAATGCAAGTTTGGTCATTTGGTTACTTTAAATGACATAGAAATTACGATTGACAAACATTGTATCTCTTATGAGGAAAGTTTTAAGTGCTTAGGGTCTGCTTTTCAAAGTGAGAAAAATTGATGGAGATGTTAAACATAAAATTATATGGGTTGGTTAAAATGGAGAGGTAAATCTAGTATTTTATATGACAAGAAGATACCATTAAAGTTGAAAGGTAAATATTATATAGCATCAATTCAACCCGCTATATTTTATGGTTCTAAGTGTTGGGTAGTTAATTATTAACATGTACAAAAGATGTTTGTGGCAGAAATGAAGATGCTAAGATGTATGAGTAGTCGTAGAAGGAAAGATCGTATATGTAGTGAGGTTATTAGTAACAAATTGAGAGTGATATCAATAGATGACAAAATGAGAAAAAATCATTTAAGATAATTTTAACATATAGAAAGATGACCAAAGGAAACTAAAAAATGTTAAGAGGAAGAGAAAGACCACAAAAGTATTGGAAGGAAATAATAAAGAATGATTTAACTTATGTTGAGTTAAATGGCATCACACATGATATTGTTCTATGAAAACAAAGAATCCATGTAGCCAATCCCACCTAGTATAGGAAAAGGCTTAGTTGTTGTTGTTGTTGTTGTTGTGAGTATTATTGGTCAACTATGTATCAAGATTGCATTAATTTTACAAAAGGATGTCAATAGTATCACTGTTTCTGCTCCTTACAGAAAGTGTTTGTAACATTATTACATTCAATCATCAAACTATGACTATTTTGAGGTTAGGATATAGACATAATTGGAAAGATCCATACAAAATCATCAAAAGGGCATACTTTCATCATAATGACAACAATTTAGTTTACTAAATGTGTTGAGGCCTTACCATTGAAAGCGGTGACTCAAGATGATGTGATCAAGTTCATCTATGACCATATTATCTTGTGATTTGGAATTTTGCAAACGATTATGATCGATCAAGGGTCAATATTTATAAGAGAAAATGTAACGCCTTTTCTCGAGAGCTTCGGTGTTAAATTGCTACATTCAACCCTCTATTATGTACAGGTGAAGGTTCAAACTGAAACTACTAACAAGGTGATTATTGATTTAATTAAGAAGACCCTCGAGAACAATCTACGGAAATGACACAAGGTATTATCTGAGGTGAGGTCATTAACTTGGTTTGGAACACATTTGTTCTTATAGAAAGAAGGTGCCCGTTTTGGTGCCCAATATACGTCCCATCGTGTCATACCTAACACCCATGTCTGAGGGCTCTATGAGGTGATGCATCTCACCATTCTCCTTTTCAAAAGCATTCCATTAGCCCACAAATCCATCTACATGGAAGACATTAGGGTACTGGTTTCATCTCATCTGCGTAAATATCGCTCATACATAAACACAAATATACCTGTATGTATGCACATATACACGTATGTATGTCTGTGTAGACATGGTCGGTTCTCAGGTTTTGAGGTAACTGGAACCGTCAGCTGACAGTTCCAGTTACCTCAAAACCTGAGACTTTAAATGAGTTCTGATTATGGTTCAAGAACTACTGGCTTTGGGATGGTTTTGGTTCAAGACTAGTTCTAGTTCCATGAAAGGTGGAACCGAAACCAAATTGAGTAATTTCTGGTTCTGAGCAGGTTGCAGGTATGGTTTTACAGTTCTAGTTCTAGATGGTTCTTGGTCCAGTTTGCTTTCGGTTGGAACCAATGGGCTGGTTTGGAATCACACACGGCATATGTATGTTTTTGTGTGTCAATATATATATTGGATGTATCTGATGTTGATAAACCAGAAAGGCTCTACTTGAAAAGTTTTTGACTATGTACAATAATTTACATGCGCATACCATGGGCACTCCCAATACAATCTCCACGATAAGTTGGCCAGCAATTCTATAATATAATCAATATCGAAGATGAGATTCCTGTGGAATTGTTTAGTTCAATTCGCTGCTTCACTGGCCTTCTCCATCCCCACTGAGAGCTGTTTGGAATTGAGAAGCAGGCTTATGGGAGACCACTTACTCGACTTGTTTTAACAAATGCTCTATCGTCATGTGTGAGTAATAGTGTAGCCTCATGAGTACTTGAAGTAGCTTATTTGATGCAACCAATCTTGCATCAAATAAGTTATCATTCCCTATTTAATCTCACGGGACAGTGGCTTGTTATAAGACAATCTTACAACAAATCCTTCCACTTAGCTTATTTTAACATGAGTTCTTCGCTACATTATTGAGTTATTAGTGATCATTCGGCTCAATCTTATGTCAGATTAGCCTTTCATAGCAAACAATTATGTCATTTATTCTTTTTCTTTCATTTACTTGTGAGGCCTTTCTCTGTGCTTCTGAATTTGTCATCATCTAATTTTTTTCTTGAACCTTTTTATGTAATTCTGCTTACTGACTACAAATGTTCATAGCACTCGGACGATGCATATCTATTTTATTTTATTTTCTATCAGTGCTCCATAAATCATATGCCTTTTATTTTATCTTTTGTGGGAAAACAAATTAGTCTCCCTGTTCTGCCTGGTCTTCCTTACAATAACAAGTATAATTACTACCTTAACTACATAGTGGTATATGTACCATTTATATTGTTACTTTATATGTATACAAATACTTTATGCAACCTCATATGTAGACATGTACAATTTGAAACCACACCGCAGTTCCAACCGAAACTTCGCCCAGAAGCCGGCCGAAACAAGAACGAGGGGAACCCCTTGTTCAGTTTCAGTTTCATCTTCTATGGAACTGAAATTGGACCTGAACTGGAACTAACAGTTCAAATAATTGTTCGAACACTTTCGTATTATTTTTATTGAAAATTTTAATATTTTTTAATCAAAACTAGAACTAGAACTACCTGGTTCTGGTTTACCCAGATCCAATAGCCCGGGGTGTTACCCAGAACCAATGGCTGGGGGGGTGGCGAAGGGCCTATTCCACCATTTATGGTGGGGGATAACCATGTATAGCAGCTATGGACTCGATCATACCATGTGACTTTTTCATCGACTTTTCGACATTCTGGTAGGGCAGCCACCCCACCTTTCCTCAATATAGATCCAACCAAAACCTGACATGTGTAAATTTAGGTTAAAGTTTTGACCAGATAAACTTTCAGTTCCTTTTATTTTAATATTGACAATCATTTTAGTTGGATGCAATTTTAGACCTGACCTTACAACTCAACCCCGAAAACCCATGTCCATGTCAGCTGTTAGCACTCTAGGTCGTCAGGGCCCGAATGTTCCAAAAGTGATATGACGCAAATCAGGTTAGGTCCAGATGGAGGGACCGACCTGAACCCAACCGGAAAGTGTGTTCGTGTGTATATATACATATATTATATATGGGCTGCATATGGGTCAACCTGATTTTTACCCATCAAATGAGCTGACCCGTTAAACCAAACTGCCACCCCTATATTTTAGTGCAAAATTTTCTTCTTTTGCTTGTTTTTAATTGACAAACTAGTATGCGGCAGACCCCTAGCTGCCATATGCTCGGCTAGGTATTGAACCATGTCCTCCATGGAATCTATGCTTTCTACTCACACCCCTAGGGAAGAGAGGCATGGCTTCTTGCACGAAAATAATCTTTATAGCAATGACGCAAGTAGGTCCACTAACATGAGTCACCGAAGATCGTGTACACTATCTACATGGTGTTTATCGATCTAATTAAATACGTTAATTATCAGTCCCAAACTCCGCTCATGCAAGGGATCACCCTTGCATGGCCGGTACCAAGCCCGAATAAAGAGGAGAATCGCATTAGGCTTCTGATAGCCACAGTAAAAATTTGTTGGACTTATCTACCATTAATTCTACAAATTATGATAGGACTATGTAGAAACAAAGAATCCATGTAGCTGGCCCCATCTAATACAAGAAAAGACTTAGTTGTTGTAATTGACCATTCCCTTTGGTTGGAAAAGGTAGGAAGACCCAATGGTGCAGACATCACATCATCATCACTCACACAATGAAATCATTGGGAAAACGGTTTACCATGGTAAGAATTGCTACCTATGCCACATATAATGATCATATAAAGTTATGACCAACCACAAATACAAGCCAATCAAAATATCCTGAACAATTGAATTTTCAACTTATCATCAAAATATTAAACTCATAGCCAATCTTATTTATCTCCAAAAACAATCACAAAAACTTAGTTGAAATTAGTGATATTAATACGGGTTCTTTGACAAGTATCTTAACTTGCAGCAAGTGCCTAGGCCTGTAAGCAAATCTCGACTTAAAAATAGCTTCACTGGTGTGTTATAAAAATGTTAACAGTGTACCTGAAATTCATTATAAATCACAAGCGTAATTAGATAAAACCTTTATCTTTAGTCATATAGCATTCCTATTCAAAGCAATTTGTATGCTTAAACTGCGTTCATATTTGTGAACAGTCATCAAATGATCCATAACCATGATGCTACTCCGACTACCACTCATTTTACTACTACACCTTTATATCGATTGGCTAATACAACTAGCATATGCTTATCGTCTACGGTATTACGTGAGTCTTAAGTTCATTGATTCCCATACTATAGTATTCAACAAAACTTATCAAATATTTTCTCTCTTCAAATCACAAAATTTAGTCTAATTAAACCTTAAACAAAGAACATAACAAGTAGTATAAGATATTAATATTATTAGAAAATAAAAGTATAAAATTGAGTCACCTTTATAAAGTACAAATACAATCTTAAACGTAATCATTATCCCATAAAATTGGCTTCACTCACAATTACCATGTACTAAATAAGAAAATCAAATCCTAAGCCTTGATTTCTTCCCCTATCAATTACCATACCACTATCTCGATGAGTTTGCCATAGCTTAATCATTCTAATTCTAGCTTAAGTACCCGAGCTCTAGTATTCATCCTTCCTTATCCAAAACTCATCATTCAAATTCTCCACTACATTTTTAACTCCAAAATTAATTAATTAAAGTCTAAATTCAAACACCATGACTTTAAATTGAGTGTTGTAGTTCCAACATAATTATTTTGGCTCCTCATGACCCCCAAATAGTATTATCGTCTACACTTAATTTATCATTTTATCTTTTACTTGTTACCAAATACTTCAACTTACCTCAAGGATCAATTGGGTTCTAAGAACTTCAATAATCATAATTATTCTATTACTCAAGTATCATCAACCTAAGATTTAATACCACTCTTGTTGCCGTGGGCCCCACCAAATGATCAATACTTTTTGAACCATTTGATGTGGCTCTCAACTTGTAGTATGAGAAGATAAAAGTCTAACTCAATAGGCTACAAAACAATTAGACAACAAATTTTCTGTAGCTAAAATCTAAACATTTTACATCTGACAATTGATAGTGGGGTACACCAAATTCTAATAAGATAATTAAAATACAATTCCTCAACCCTACTTTTTATTACTATGCTAACATCAAGCAATCTCGACCTCATCTCTACTTGTCACTCAAGCATGATATGATCTTTAATATAACCTACAAAAGAAATAATAATAGGGAGTGAGCAACAATGACTGCACTCCATAGGTGGATCACGGACACAAATGTACTATAGACATGTATATTTCAAATTATACCTAACATAGAAATTCATCTCATAGTTCAATCAATATCATTATTGTAAACATGCATGCATAATCAAACACACATCAATAATATTGCTTTAATTTCGATATTAAGGCCAATACCATGTCCAACCACCACTCATGTTATAGGAATCCCCTAAACCTCCATCTTTCCCAATCTTGTGGCCTTCAATGACGCCTTCAATAGTCCAAGATCCTTGTCTCACCAACTCGTTAGGTACAACCCTTTGGGTTTACAAGGCAGCGGTATCTGAATGCTACATACATAAGGTCATCCTTTTCATACAATTAAGTTTGAAAATCAAAGTATAACGTATACATCCACCTAGGACAACTTCTTAGGCTTAATATATCCATTTAGGACTACCTCCTAACCTCAATGCATCCATATTAATTAATATCATATGTTCAATGTAAATATCAAAAATCACACATCTACATCCATCATGAAACCCATTTTATTTAAAAACAATTTACTACTCTCGCTGGCTTACCATACTAGACCCACATATCCCGGCTACCATGAGCTTACCATACTATCTTACAAATATTTCAATCAATGAGTTTATCGCATGTTTAGAGTATTATGAGTAAATAAGTACTTCAAACTTTTATGGTCTATTAATACTCTAAATATGACGCCATATAAATAATGTTGCTAAGGTAAAAAGTATGATTGCTAGCTCCAAGTCATACACTAGGTAATTTACCTCGTGTCTTTTTAGTTGCCTTGAAGCATAAACAACCACTTTGCTATATTGCATCGGTATGTATCCCAAGCCTAGTAATGGTGCATCGCAATAGACCTCGCTTTTTTCTTGATCGACTAGGATGGTCAGCTATGTCACACGGGTGTGGGTGCGGGTGTGGGATACGGCAAATTTCAAAAATTTTGAGTACGGCGACACGGTTAGGGTATATAATATATTCAAGCTACAACAAGTGAGACATCAATTAACATAAGTATATGACAAAAGTAAGTACACAACTTTATATTAAAGCAAAACACATAAACTATAAACAACTACTAATTTCATCATAATACACAAATCAATCTTCACTATCTGAACCCATTTATCCAAAAAGACTCGAACTTCAAAATCGATACCAAATTTTGAAGCGTGGAATATCCACATAAAAGGAAGTCAAGAAGGTCTGCTTTGAGATATTTTTTTACGTTCATTGGCGGAGTTTCATAGGAGATGATGGAAGACAAGCTGAGAGAGCATTTTGGAAACTATGGTGAGGTAACTCAGATGGTCATCATGGGAGATAAGGTCACGAGTCGACTAAGAGGCTTCAGTTTCATCGTCTTCATGAATTACTCCCTCTTTGATCGGGTTCTCTAGGATAAATATACCATAGACGGTAGAATCGTGAGTTACAAAAACAAAATTGTATTTTTTTTTACCATGTCGCACCGACACGGTGTTGGTGTCGCACCCGTGTCGAGGTCGACACTCCACCTCTTAGAAGTGTTCGTGTGACTTAGATGGTTAACAATGTTGCACTAATCAATCTCTGCTTCACTTCTTGGAAAATTCTTCTCATAGTTTTTTGTTCAAACAAATTTCTATTCTTTACAAAGAAGCCCAGTGAAAAGTTGTGCAATACTAAAAAACCCTCTAATGAATCATCGGTAATAACTTGCCAACCTTAGGAAACTATGCACCTCTGTGATATTTTGGAGCTTAGTGTTCGTCTAATTATCATCCATAGCGGTTACGAACTTTGTAAGTTGATCAAACTAATTGATGTACTCTTCGACGAGTCAAACATTTTGCTACAATCCATCAAATTCCACATTTAACGTGCTTGTCGAACTTCCCAATATATTTGCTATGGATATCTTTTGTACATCTTGATCATTAACTGCCCAACGCTTAGAATTATAAAATATAATGAACTTAATTGCTTCTCTATAATATTTACCTTTCAACTTTAATAGTAACTTCTTGTCACTAAGAATATGTGATATACCTCTACATTTTGACCAACTTGTTATGTACCATCTCCATTTTGGTTCTCCCTAACTTATAGTACCACTAGCAAGACCTCTCTCTCTCTCTCTCTCTCGTCTTCATCTATATATATATATAGAGAGAGAGAGAGATTAATTCATAAAACCTAAATAAGGATTTGTTTAGTATATAATGTGGATTTTTATCTGTTAACTATATCCAAACCAAACTCAAAAGAATTAAGATTGGTTTTTAGAGTTATTTGGGAGTCGATTAAAGTCTCATTTGGATGCAATTGAACGGTTGAGTCCATAATGTAATCTAGAATATTGATATTATATTTTTTATAATGTAGGAATAAAAAGTAGAGTTATTTGAAAAGATATGTATTATAGAAGTTAGACCCTATAGAAGCTATAGGTAGGTAGGTGATGTTCCTTGTAGGAACCCCGGTTTGTGTTCGGTTTGGCCGACATGACCTGGTGCGGATCAAATGCATCGCAGTCAATCGAGTCTTCTTCGGTCTCCATTCCATATACCGAAAATGCCATTTTCGGCCACTTCAATTCTAGCCGCTTCTACGGAATGCTCCACCACTGCCAAGCAGCCTGTTTGTCATTGTCGCCACCGCTGTTCGCCATCATTATCACCCAAAAACATAAGAAAAGGGGGAGAAATGGCGGAACCCTAGAAACTTGCTGGAATAAAAGACCCCAAAAGGGTCAGTTAACTCACACTCTTTCTTTGAGTTGAAATGTCACCAACAACAGGTTTTCTTGATCGAAAAACTCGGAATAAAAAAGAGACAAACAGAAGAATCCTCGTATTTTCGGTGAAAATCCAGCTTCCTCGTCCCCTCTCAACAGCAAAATCCTCTCTCTCTCTCTCTCTGACATCACCCGGAGCTCCAACCTGGGAGATACCGTGGCGTTTGGGCAAGGAGACTGTAATCGAGTCTCATATGGGTCCCGGATCCAGGTCGGGTCCCTAACGACTCTATGTGATACCCAGGTAGAGTCGTTAGGGACCCGACCTGGATCCGGGACCCATATGAGACTCGATTTCAGTCTCCTTGCCCAAACGTGCATCTATGCCGATTCTTGGCCATCGCCTACCGGAGCCGAACTAGTTTCTCATTTGACAAGAAGACAACTACTTGAACTGAGGTCAAGAAAAAAGGTTTAAGTAAAACTGTGCTCACTAGAGTTCTTTTTTATATATAGGCAGACCTTTACCAGATAAGTGCGCCCTTGGGTATCAAACTCGAGAGGTTTAAGCTTGAACGTTCTTTTGGTCGAGCCCCAACCAGGAAAGCAATGGCTCCTCGCGCTTCATCAAGTGAGATGCATGACTGAGAAATTCGTATCGTTGAGATTTCATGTATGGTTTTTCTTTTTCTTTTTTCTTTACCTAAATCATGTGGCATACCGCATCTTGCCAGCCCTCTTTCAAAGACAGAGAAACACAATAATCGTAGGTTGTGAAAGTCAGGAGATTTAATTACCACTCATTCGTTTGTCAAGTAAGAAGAATAAGTTGGCCGAAACATGATGTGCATTTTAGCCCACATTTAGGTCGACTAGCTCCACTTGGTTAGTGTAAAAATGACATTTTTAGATCATGTGACTATAAATAATATATCAAACACCAAAAATGTGTCATTGGTTGGTTCAAGTGGTTCGACACAATTCCTTTTAAGTAAGGTCTCGAGTTTGAGTTTGCAAACACAGAAAACCAACGCTGGGAGAGCTTTTTAACCCCTAAAGTGGGTCAACCAGGCTCGAACCGGATTAAACAGGGTCTTTCTAGGCTTCCGGGTACCGATGGTTCAGACAAGAAGAAAATGCAAGTCATTTAGGCTTGAAGCCTTTAATATGTCCGGAAGAGATGAATGAGATCATGATTTCCCACCTGATTTGATCCGTGGCCCCAAATGCGTCATGTTCATGGCACCAACAACGACTGATGTGATGTGCTCCATCAAGATTGGCGTTTCTTTCAGCCATTTCTTGTATACAGAGACGAAAACAATGGGTGCCCTTGAGTCTTTGCTCGTTTTATATTTTGTTAGGAAAACATGGTGGTGGAATACAGTCACTTATAGAAAAATGGAAGTAATGAGTTTCCCTTCACATCTTTCCTTGTGCGTTGCAGCTAGCGTCTTAAACTGCTCTTTCACTCTAATAGAATTTGGGCACAGTGGTTTTCCATGTACCACGGCTCGGAGTTTTCAGCGCTTAATTTTAGATTTTACCACCAATTTCATGAAAGATAAACAAAATTTACAAATTACAATTACCAGACCACGGGATGTGCTTACCAGCAGCAGAACAAAACCATTGGCAGTCTTTCTTTTTCTACGTGCCCCCAGACTCACATGCCCCCACCTTCTTGGCACTATAAATAATTGCATTATCCGTCCCTTCCCTCCCATCCCACAAGCCAGTTGTTGCAGATCTCTCCACACTCTCCGTCTTCTTCTTCAGCTTCTCCTCGTCGATTACATTTTGTGATAGGCAATGGCTTCAAAGTCTTCTTCTCGCAACGTGGTTTCTTCTCCACTGGAGATAAATAGCATAGGGCATCTTGATCAGAAATTAGCTGTGGCTAAGCGCTATGGACATGGTACACATTTACTGCTTCTAACTTGTTAAGATGAATTTCTTTTGATCTTTGTAAGACGCTATTATGCCACAAGTAAGTTTCGGGGTCATTGTTACGTCCTTCAGAACAAAAGAACCATAAAGAAAGAAATTTTTCAAACTCATCTTTCTATTTTGTCAATTTCTACTTGTTTTTCAGGATGTGATTGCTGTGAAAAGCAGAGCTTTATGAGTTAGTTTTTACTTTTTCACATGTTTCTAGCTTTTTGCTTTCCTTTCCTTACGGAATGTCTAGACAAAGAGACACGCCCAAGAAATATAACCTTTTTCATGGACTCATTTATACGTCTTTAAAGGGTTTCAGTTAGTTTGATTCACTAATTTGTTTCCTGATAAATATTATGTGGTTTGAATGTGAAAGAGGGAGTCGTCGCCGGAGCAAGGGCAGCTGTGGTTGCAACTGTAGCTAGCGCAGTGCCTACTGTAAGCTCTCTCTCTCTCTCTACACACAAACACGCACTCATTCACGTTATTTTTCATTTATCAGACAATTTTCTGATTTGGTGTTTGCATGCATGGTGTAGATTGCAAGCGTCAGAATGTTGCCATGGGCAAGGCGCAACCTGAATCCCACTGCGCAGGCCCTCATTATTTCCATGGGTAAAGTTTTGGCCTCTCTCTGTATATATATATATATATATATATATATATATATATATATATATATATATATATATATATATATACCTATATATATAGGTATGTGTGTTATTTTGTAGCAAGGACGTACTGAGATTAGATGATGCGCTAATTGCGGATTTTGAATTGCAGTTGCTGGTTCCGCATACTTCATTGTTGCTGACAAGACCGTCTTGGCCACCGCGCGAAAGAACTCTTTCAATCACGTTCAAGCGTGAGGAATAAATACCGTTAATATCAATATATATTTCTTTTCATATGTATCTGAATATTTTATGCGAGTACGTTGTCATTGTAAATTCTTTACCACTTATAAATGATGTAAACTTCTTTTAAATATTAGCGCTCCCAAAGTAAACAGTATCGGCATCTCTCTCCTTATATAAAAAGCATGAATTCATGATCACTGGAGTACGATCTGATGGATTTGCGCTCCAGTGTCATTCGCTGCGATCTTTTCAGTGGCCTTACAAATTAAATTTCAGTAGATGCCTTCTTATCTTTAGTTGACAAGAAGTTAAAATCCAGCTTGACTATGGCCCGGTTTCTTCTCATCCGTGTTGAAAGATCTTTCTCGTCAAGAGCGTTGAGCCGAGAACCTTCAAATCACCTCTTAAGCAAACTGTGACCCGCACGATGGGCGGTAGGATTATCCATGCCAACTAGGGTTTGATCTTGGCCATCAGAATGGGTGGATCAGATTTGATTCTTGTGTGGCCCTCTCTAAGCTCAAGCCCTGTATTGAGATTCTTTTGAGGGATGCCACTTACATTAATCCATAAAAAATATATGGATTAATTTGTAAAAGACGTACAAGTAAGTTCTTAATAATTGAATTAAGTGTTGTTTGTCCAATTAAGTCCTTGAATTGAAAATTGTTTATTAAAGTTGAAAGTTCAAAATTTTAAAGTCACATGTAGTTTCAGTTTGAAGGAATAATCTCATATTATATATATAACATGGGTTGAGTTGGGTTTGGGGTTTTGAGAATTATTTTTCGTTTTCGATTTCTTTTTGTATAAGAAAGTTTTGACTTTACCTCAAATGACCTTTTTCTTATTAGAAAAATGTGTGGAGATAGTTATGGATGTGAAGAGGCCTAACTCGAAATAGGGTTTCTAATCCATACACTGTTTGCCTCTATATTGTTTCATTTTCTTCATGTGATTATGCTTTGTCGTTTAAATGGTTGGCGATTTAGGCGCGGTCGAAGATGACTTAAATTCTTATGATCATTTTATTTTGTCAAAAAGGTGATGATACTCACGTGTGCCTTGATAGATAACAGGGTGCTGATTTTTGTAAATCTAGTTCATGAGAACCCGATCGAGTGCATGATTTGTTTACTTTATTTTGTTTATATTTTTGAGTTTGCTTAGGCCTTTCATTGTTTCTACAGCTTTTATTGACATGGGAATCTTAAAGTTCATGTAGCTTATCGGTTGTCTCCAACATTATTGGCGTTCAAATTTAAGTTTATGTCATATATATGGTCAGGATTGTGTTAAAATAAAAGGGCCATCCAACGATATTGGTGAAAAGAAAGCAGCAGTTAAAACCACAACCAAACCTTAATAGGCCCTAATTCAATATGGATGTATATTACAATGAAATATGGCAATTGATTTGGTTGCTTCTAAGACCACAACCAAACTTTTTCTTTGGCACTAATTGGGGTACGCTAGTAGATTCATAATCGCTGTTGAGCTCGATTGTGTGTCGTATTAACATGTAGATAAGCTCTAGCTTGTAACTCCAGATCAACAAGATCATGTTCTATTCGTTGCATTGAATTTCCCTTACACATGTCAACCTGAATATATGACATAATAGCAAGAATTATTCGATAATTTTGTTATAAATATATTATATATAGTATTTTGTTCATAATTTAATCCAAAAATATAAGCTTTAATGACTATATATAGTGGTGTTCCCGCACACAATTTAAAAAAGATATATTATGTATATATTTAGGACAAGTTTTTTGGAAAGGTAAATCCAGAACCCTGAAAGAGTCTCAGCATGTCCTACCACTTCGGGTAGCAATTTTGGACCCCACTCCACAACCCAACATGGACCTGACCATGAAATCACTCTCTAAGTTGGGATTGAAGCGTCCTGGTTTGGGTCTGTGTCAGGCCAAAGAAACCCTACACATTGTTTTTCTGGGTCCGAGTCAACGTGAACCTGATGTGCATGTATTATATGTTTACTTATTATATACCGAGTGTATACACCAAACGTATTTGTTGTACATATTATAGATATATATTACATATATAAGTCCACCAGCACCCAGAGAGAGAGAGAGAGAGGTATTATACATATCGGTGTCAAAGTTGGGATGTCCCCGATCTAATCCGAAAGCTGACCAGGTCTAGAGAAAATGTCCCCCAAAAAACGGGTCGGCTCTGGGTCGCTCACTGGACTCGATTCCCACCCCTATCTAGACTTCACCCCCATCAGAGTACTGAAAGTGTTGGGATGTTGGGAAGCAGAGTCTTGAGGGTAAGCGCTCTTAATATAATAATTACTTGGAACGAGGTAACATACGACTTACAAGTAACAAGTTTATCAAAAGGATATATAATGGCAGATATTGATTAGTTTAAAAGTAGGGACATGACCATTATCTAATGTAGTGACGCTATAACAACATGATTGCAACAAGACAAGTTTCAACTTGACTTCTTAATTTGTTATTTTTACAATTGGTTAGGTAATATCCGCCATTTTAAAATCCATATATTTTAAACACCGTCCCAAATTCGTGTGAGAATATTATAAAATTTCATGTCATATTATGTGATAGCTGTTGGAGCCTCACGCATCTTGCCAAAGCTGTGGGTCCGACGTGACAATATCAATTATATATATATTTGATACTTTTCCTCATTCGAGGAAAACTAACATCAACATGTAGGGGTTAGGTATTCCCCCTTACCACAAACACACTCGCACATGCACACACAGAGATTTCAAAATGAAACCCGACTATTTCAAATCTGTAACCAGAACTAGGTCCGGGCTGGTTTGGTTGTGGTTCCAAGTTCCTAGCTAATCGAAACCGGATATGTACCCAAAGATGAAAGTCTCAATTTGTCCTTTTTTCTTTTTCCCAGCATTTTTTAGAGGGTCCAGAAACTAGATCAAATCTTGAGATGAATTTCATCCCACCTAATATGGGAAAGGTTTTGTTTTTGCTTTCCAATTGGTAGCACTGCATTATTTTTCAAATAATCATTAGCGTTCAACACCTAAGCATGTTTTGTAATGAGATTTATAAGATCCAAACATGAGTTGGTTCAGAATAGGCGTTATTAAAAAAAATAGTTCCAATAAGGTGAACCTACTTTTGATCAAACCCCAATATGACCTGATCCAACCCTCATCAATCGACCCAATTTACCACCCCTATGGTCATGCGGGTTTGATATCATTGACATCTTTTACAACAAGGTTGATACAAGTCCACTCTAAAAGGTCATGATTGTTAAAATCCATGAAACTCTTTTAAAGATCCAACATTCTTTTGGAACATCTAAAAGTTAAATTGATTTATTATATTTTTCTCATTGACTCTTCATTAGTCCCTTGGAGTTTTATGTGATAGTGCAAAATTGGATCATATGCTCATATTCCTTTTCTTAGCAAATGTCCTCTTGTTTCATACCTCTCTATCCTTACTCCTCTATAAAGACCTCTCTCGCTGTGGTCATCTATCTCTCTTTACCACATGCTCCATGGGATCTCTCTCTCTTTGTGTCCTACTTCAAGGGATATACCAACAATGAAGTATAAATGAACATATCAACTAAATGCATTTATCAGATGATGACCAATCACACTAGATATGGCTGTTGTGCATTGAACATGCTTTTGATGCTTTTGTTGAATGTGAGGGTGATGGAGTTGATTATGTACTTATATTTGAGACAAACGTAACGTTTTGTAGTTAGAATGAGTTGATTTTGTATACAAGAGATGTGAGGAATGACAACATCAGTGTTATAATGCTTTGGTTGAAACAAAAATGTAGAAAATGTAAGGTATGTCTTGGAGGTCAAATAATTTTCCAATATAACGCAAGAAACAAGTTGACATGGAAAGTAGGAGTTAGACTAATAGAAAAAGGTGAAATACCCATTTTACTAGACAAGGTGAACTAGATGGTTTTTGGAAATAAATTGTGGTTAATAAATGCATAATCATCCATTAAAGTTGTATCTCGAAAGATATGTATTTGTAGGTAGATTGATTGCTCTTGAGTATTGAGTGACAAAGAAGAATGACAAAAAAATTTTGGAAGTACAATCATAATCTTATACAATTGAAGCAACTTCATAACTTAAATGTTAACATAACAAGAAAATTTTACAATACAAGGATGAAAATTTAGTCGGAGGAAATAGGTGATCAAATGGTTCTCTAACAACTTTTTGTATCAAACTACTACTACATGGAATCTAAAGATACCATATACTAACTGTGTAAGTGACATCATACTTGTCCGTCCTACTTCAATTAAACTTTTATGTACTTTTTTAAAGGTATTAGAGTTTACAACTAATAAGAACTTTTTTATGGTGTTCGCATTCATGAGTAAAAAGGAGATGATAATTATGTGCAAGTGATGAGATGTATAAATAGATTATTTACCCCAAATGGATTTCTTGATATAATATACACCAACCATAAGCTGACGTTAATGAATGCATTGAGATTGTTTTCCATGAGTTAACATATTTCTTATGAAGATATCACATTATAAAGAAAATTGAAAAGTATGCTATTTTAGTGAAGTTGGAAGAAAGTTTTTGAGTTAGCATATGAGAGGATTTATACCAAGCAATTACTATCATAGAGGCTATTATGAAAAAAATTTCCTCTCGTGCTTTCGTAAGTTAAAAAATAGGTTTGAAAAGATAGTAATGAAGTACACCATGTATATAACTAGCATGTATATAATGTCTTTATTATGATATATGTATATTGTTTATGGGTTTTGAATGTCAAAATGATTATAGTTTTGCCGCATAGGGTCAAGAGTGCAAGCACAATATTGAAAGTATTCATCAATCACTAAACTGAAAGTTAAATATAGTATATATATCTAATTCATTTTGTTCTTTGAGTTATATATTATAGAACTGAAGAATTTGTTAAGGACTACCTTACCATCAACAAGCATTACCTTGCAACTTTTCTTGTGCTGGTTTATTTGGAGAGAATAGTCATATTACAAGTCAGACTTAATTGCAAAAGAAGTGAACTATGAATTTTTTTTGTTCCAATAGCAAGTGGGTTTTAATTGTGGTTATCACAAGGTTTACCACACATTCACATGATCAACATTCTTATAAAAGATTAAACACAATACAATTATTATCAATTTATAGGAAATAGCAATCATGAGTACTAAGTCAATGGGAGACATTTAGGAAAGAGAGACATGATAACCTCGTACCCATCAGGACTGTTTTGTGGAGGTCAAGGCATATTTTGATGTGTACTTTTGAGATTTCATAGGAGAGGGTGGTGTCTATGCCATTTTCTATCATATTGATGTGATTGATTTGAAACCAGCTCGACAGCTCCAACAAAAACAAGGTCATGCTAGGAACCACCTTAAACCATAACCAGTGAAACTACACCCACAACAAATAGTTTCAAAGCACCAATTCTATAAGTTTTTTATTCATTTTTCAAGATTTTAAAACTTTTTAATTTTCATCTGGTTCTGGACAATTTAAGATTGAAACTGAAATCGAAACTTGAACTGGCTTGGTGTTGGTTCGGTTCCGATTCTTGGTTCCCAGAAAACTGGAACTAGTTGTTTAGAAATGACAATTTTATTTTAACCAAAACTAACCATATCTATATTGGGAGATAATCCATGTAGATCCAACAAGTTTATGATAATACTCGACATGGGTTTATCATTGTTAGTTGACACAATGTTGCATTAATATATCTTTTTAGGATTACATCGATAATCCATGAGCGTCATAACGAATAACCATCTATACAAGACGTGTGGTATATGTGCTATCATAACTCAAATACATATTTGTTAATGATGATGGCATCCTTAATCTTGTTGACATATCTAGTTTCACTAAGACCAAAATTTAACATTTATCTTTGGAGTTATATTGTATTTTCTTGTAGATACCTACGGTTGATGGATCTCCAATATCACATATCCTTTTGACTTGAGAACAATTTCAATATTAATGTTTTGTTAATTGAGATTTATACTTTCACAAACATATTGATATTGTTTGACATTTTGGATTTATTAGTTTGTGTACTATTGAAATTTGTTAATTTAGTTGTAATTTGTGTCATTACTATATATAGTAATTTGTTCATAAAAAAGACTTATCAATTCAATTTTGTACTTGCTCGATGTCATTTTACTTGTATACGCGCTTATATATATGTTCCACTTATCAAGATTCAAAAACATTCAAAGAAATACATACATTTAATTATTGAAAAACATGTCCACACCCATTAGTGAATATACTCGCTAGGAAGTTATCAAGCACTGTCAAACAACATATTTGTTGGCAACACTAATGAAGGAGGTCAATAATAGTAGAATCCCTCAATAACGGTTGTGGATATCACTACAATATCTACGCCATAGGTATTACCACCTCTACAATATTGGCAATATCACTACAATAACGATTGACAATTATTTTAACACAACTTGCTACTTTAAAATGCTCCCCGCATTTATGATTGAGAGTGGTGAAGAGAATCGGGAAGTTGGGAAGCACAGTCATGATTTTAACGCTCTTAAATTAATAATGACACAATAGTTTATAAAACCTGGAGATTTACCTTTATATACAAGATACGCTACCTAATCATGTGATTATAATACAAATTTAATGTAACGAGACAAGTGTCAACTTGTGTTCAAAATTTTTCATTTTTCCTGTAGGACGTTGGGTCATCATTCTCATTATAAAATCAATATGTTTTAAATCAGTCTAACTGCATGTGGCACTGTTATAAATATCGCATTATATCATAAATAATTATACTTCTGTTTCCTAATATTACAATATTTTTGATACACAGTATGTACATTTATTACCAATTTTTAATAATTATATTTTTGTGCTACATATTATACACATTTTATTATAACCTTTTTTTCTTTTGTAACAAGAGAAGGCCGAAGGCAGGTATGCCTGCCCCAGGTATCAAACTAACCACCTTCATCCTGTCGGTCGAGTCCCTTTACGGGTGAGCTAACATTACGAGTGCTTCAAGACCTACTTATTGATAATAATCTTTTATTATGGTATTTTGTCATTGTGTTACCTATTCTTATGATTATTAGAGAATATACAAAAGATATTTTAAAGTCTCTCTCTCTCTCTCTCTCCCTCTCTCTCTCTCTCGCTGTGGGGCTCTACGTAAGTAAGAAAGGTTTCATGGAACGATGAAAAAATATGTTCATCCATTTGCTAACATAGTCATATCTTGGATCTTCGGCATATACGATACAAAGCAATTTTACGCCCAATTTTTACAAACCCATATTCAAACCTTGTGTAAGTTTCAACTTGTTAGACCAACGAAACCTTCTCATTAACTTATGAGATCTTCTTTCATGGGTGACATCAAATAATTTTGCAAGCCATATCATATGCGTGAGATCCCAATACATTGCAATTTGGCACCAAAGGTGCGTTTTTTTAATAAGGAACACTCCATTCAATCCTAAAGATTGCAAGATTTTATCGTTGATGTGATCCACTTTCTTAAATAAAAGTAACACTCCATGCAATCCTAAAGCAAGATTATCTCGTTATAAAGGAACTTCATAGAAAATAGAATTTGTTCGTACTTAGGGGCTCAAAATCTTGTAATTATGTAGTGCTTATTGCAATAAGGCTCCATGAATGGGAGAAAATTCATTGTCAACAAAAGCCAAAACTAGCACCCAGAGCGTTAGCTCAATAGCAGGGCGCTCTGGCGTTGCTGCTGGTGGGGAGTTCAAGTCCCAGGGGGTGCATGCGTGTGTGTGTGTAAGGGTTCGGGTTCCTCTTGTAACCCAAAAAAAAAAGCCAAAACCAAACATTCTCTGGCATTAACTGCGGTGGGCTAGAAGAATTCTTGGTCACCATTGTGCTACATCTAGCGTCATAATTTCATTTAACTTAAAAAGAGGAAGAAAATAATTTGTGGTTTCCTTTCAATAGACCTTACTTTACCACTTTTACGTTGGGTTTTCTTATTATACGTCACAACCGAAGTTTTAATGTTCTTATTATCTACTTAGTTTTTCTTTTCTTTTTTCAAGTTATAAATGAGATTTTTCAAGGAAATTTTAATTTCTCATGAGATCTTGCCAGCCGCATGTTCTCTTTCCGTTCAAAACTTACAATGAATAATGCATCAGACTATGCTATTAGCTTGTTTTTGTTTTTAAGTGTCTGCAAAATTATCTCTTAAATAAAATAAAGTAAGAACAAGAACTTCACTATTGGATTCAGAAGCTCTTCTAGCTGAATTAATAATGGTCGCTGGTTTTGGATTGTGTGTTCGTCCACGAAGAAGGCTTTGGATCTACGTTAAGTAACAAAGGCAAGTAGGATGGCCTACTTTAACGAATTAATGTACGTATGAACAGCATTTTTTGAAAATATCATGTTTTTGCCTAGTTACTTCCTAGTTGTTACATTAAAAAGAGGCCTTAAATATTGCATGTATAATATCTAAAGTTTTCAGGATTTTCTTATTTATCAAATTTTAATTTGGTTTATTTTGTAAGCAAAAAGTTTAAAACTATTTTGGCCCATATTCATATACTTCGAGCATAGATCCCAATGCATGACATATCCATGAATTTAAACCGCTCGTTAATAAAACACACATATAAAACAACAACTAAGCCTTTTCCCATACAAGACGGAGTAAGCTATATGGATTCTTTGTTTCCACATAGCTCTATCATGTGTCATGTTAATTATTAACTCATAATAAACTAGGTCATTCTTTTCTTTCCTAGACTTTTGTGGTCGTCCTCTACCTCTTTTAATACTTTCAATAAAACACACACACACACACACACACATATATATATATATATATATATATATATATATATATATATATATGTTGAGGCCTAATTCCAGACACGAGTTTGACTCTCGCGAGGGTTCTTTTTACATAAAAAATTGGCTTTTAACTTATTTCAGAACGGTTCTGAAATTGGAACTGAAACCGTTCCGAAACCGATGAGATCTTGGGTTTCAGATAACCCGAAACTACCAGTTCCCGTGTATCGGAACATGTTTAGGTACTACGATCCTCTCCATGAAAAAAAGAAGAAAAATAAAGTAGGTAGGACCCTCTTTATATAAAAAAGAATAAAGTGGGTGGGACCTCCTCTATGAACGAAAGAAGAAAGTAGATAGGAACCTCTCTCTGCCGTCTGATTATCATCGTACATCTTATAATGAAGGCCTTAAATTTGATCGACGAACCTGACGCATTGCCTTTCAGTGAGCATTAAAGTGGTGTAATTGAGAGGACGCGCATAAAGAACTGACTAAACTGAGCACGGGCCAGTTCCGTTTGTTTCCTATGCGCACCGTCCTTCTCTTTAGCGAGATTACGAGCTGAGCCCCGCTCTGGGTTGCATCCGTGTCCGTTTATGTGTCGTGTCGAGAAGCCTAGTTTGATAATGAAAAGAAAACGATTTCCAACGTGAGAGGAGGACTTCTGAAGAAGGACCTCATATGAAATAGCAGTAAAAGTTTGGGGATGAAAAAAATGTAACATTATAAAGGGGAGTCTACTAAGCTGGGCCAAAAGGGTCAGCATCATGGGGCGCACTGCGTCCTATCAGTCTCATTCAAAAACAAGGCAATGCATCTTAGAAGAAAACGGTAAATTAGTCAGCATGCTTCGGAATGTTGGTGTGTGCCTCGCTCAGCTCTCTCTTTCTCTCTCTCTCTCTGAAATAGCAGTAAAAGTTTGGGGATGAAAAGAAAATGTAATATCATAAAGGGGAGTCTACTAAGCTGGGCCAAAAGGGTCAGCATCATGGGGCGCACTGCGTCCTATCAGTCTCATTCAAAAACAAGGCAATGCATCTTAGAAGAAAACGGTAAATTAGTCAGCATGCTTCGGAATGTTGGTGTGTGCCTCGCTCAGCTCTCTCTTTCTCTCTCTCTCTCTCTATATATATATCTAAAGAGAGAAACTAATATATGCTCATATGAAAATTTGGTTGAATTTAATAACACTTAAAAATGCCAACAGTGTTTATATGTATATATACCGCTTTTTAGATAAACTATGGGTACTATTTAGTTTGTTCCTTTTCTTACTTTGAAATTGATCATTACATATAATAAAAGAAATGGGGATAGTGGTACGGGGACAGTAAAAGCTGTCTAGACCCTTTTTTGTTTGTAATTATTTAAATAAACAGGAAATTAAAGTTTGATATTTCCCTGACCACCGGAACTCATTACCAGTGGGAGGGAAAAGCAAAACCATTGGCTTCGTGGTTCTTTCACCACCGGCCCCCAGAATCACAGCCATTCCTCCTCATCCGCACTATAAATTTGCACATTTTCCTTTCCATTTATCCACACAAAGCGATTGGCGATCCATCCCATCTTGATCTTCATACACAATCCCATCTGTTTCCGGCTCCTTCCGTAATCAACCCCAACCTTTGTTAAATCTAGACAATGGCTACTCAGTCTTCTTCCTCTGTTCGTAACGTGGTTTCTTCTCCACTGGAGACGAACAGCATAGCTCATCTTGATCAAAAGTTGTCTATGGCAAAGAGCTGCGGTCATGGTAGTACATCTCTCCGTGTGTGTGTGCGTGTGTGAAATATTGCTTCTGTTCTTTTAGTAAATTAAATGCGAAGAGATACTTAAGTTAACCACTAAGTTTTAGCATGTCATTTCCCTTTCTATGACGAGTTTCATTTCATTTCTCTGATATCTATGGTTTGGTTTGGATGTGAAGAGGGAGTACTTGCCGGAACAAGAGCAGCGGTTGTTGCAACTATTGCTAGTGCTGTGCCTACTGTAAGCTACTTTCTCTCTCTCTCTCTCTCTCTCTCTCTCTCTCTCTCTCTCTCTCTCTCTCTCTCTCTCTCTCGCATTATCCTACCTGTTATCCCTCATTCAATTTGTGAATATCTGGATGCACGATGCAGCTAGCAATTGTGAGAATGTTACCATGGGCAAGGCACAACCTGAATCCCACTGCACAAGCCCTTATTGTATCC
Source organism: Brasenia schreberi (assembly GCA_036023115.1). Taxonomy (NCBI): domain Eukaryota; kingdom Viridiplantae; phylum Streptophyta; class Magnoliopsida; order Nymphaeales; family Cabombaceae; genus Brasenia; species Brasenia schreberi. The sequence goes on from JAYKKT010000072.1 coordinate 11,174,396, forward strand.
TTAGGTAAAAGTTTGTTCTCCCCTTCTTTTAACTGACTCCATTTTTATCAGCCTCGGATTGGTGACGTCTGGTTTTGTTCGGAAACAAGCTTTTGGCTTCCCTTGAGATTTAAAATCTTCCTAGTTCACATGTTCGGAAGTTCATTTATTCTCTTATTTATATTATCTAGGCCAGTGGAGGCGTAGTTTTATTCCCCCAAAACCTGGTGCCCAGGTTTTCATTGTATATTAACGTCCTTATTATTAATTGCAGTGGGTGGTTCCGCCTTCTTCATTGTTGCTGACAAGACTGTTTTGGCTACCGCGCGCAAGAACTCCTTCAAACAAGTCTAAGCATGAGAAATTACAAATATAACATATAGTATCATGGACTAGTTTCCCTTGAAATATCAATGTAAATGGTCTCTACGTTTAATGTATATTTATCTTGCTGCTGTTAAGTTTCATAATTAAACAAATGGTTCTATGCCATGTTTCATGGATCTCTCTCTCTCTAAGCTTCACACCTAAGAAAATGGTAATGCCACTTATGCCATTTTCATAAATCTCTCTCTCTCTCTTTCCGTGTGTTGTGTTGTTGTCTCAGGTTTGATGTTCAATCAAGCTATTAGGTGGTGCATTGCTTACTACTAATAATTCGTTGTCCCCAAATTAAATTAATCCAATTTTTCATTACATGTCGCCCCAGCCGTTGAGTTGCCCGTGTCGTGTTGTGCTCCTTAATTTTTTCTCTCGTTCATAGGTGCCGTGAGGCATTTAAAGTTGTTGGGCACTACCCTGTTTGCAACTCGCAACTCTCCAATTATTGGCTATCACAACAATAAAGTATTTCAGTAATTCTTTTACCGAAACTACCGAACTACCCTGAAACTTGAAGTCGGGTCTCTTTCATTAACATAACAATAGATATTTTAATTTGTTTTTTATTTTATATATGTAAAAATACAAATGTGCTTCGGATGGTTAGGAAGGTTAGGTGCGTGACAATATATGCTTCAATGAATGACTAATATATAGTTTTTTATTTTATATATGTAAAAATACAATATCTTTAATATATATGTATATATATATATATATATATATGTATTACACGGGGGACAATGATACCGATTGGGTGCGTGACAAGAACAATCCGAAGCCAACAGAAGGAGGTTTATTGTGTTTCGGATGGTTAGGAGGATTCTCAACGGAAAGCAAATTCTGCAACAACATCAATTTCACCTTGTGTTAAAATTATTATCATAAAATTTTACAAATTTGGAAGCTCATGAAATCAACATTGCGAGTTTGATTTTACAAATTGAAAAGTCGACTATGCTATGAAAACACTTTCTGATTCAGGGAAAATTCCCAAATATTGCTTGCTCCTACATAAACCATGATCTTAAAGTAATTTTAAAGTACGTAAACCATGATCTTAAAGTAATTTTAAAGTATACTTAAAAGTAATGAATGACCAATTTTTGTCACACCTAAGGTGCATGCCCTGTTTCAGTGAACTCTATGCTGATTCGATCGACATGGTACTACGAACTCAAGCCATAAGATGACTAAAATTTTTGAGTATAAACTATAAGTGCCTCAAAAATTCAATATTATTTAGTTCTAATCTCAGCATCTAAACTTGTATAAACCTACAAACTAAGTACTGCTATTTACATTATCTACAAATTAATACAACATTTTCTAAAACCATTAACTTTTATCTTTTTATGTAATTTTGCACGTGGCTCAACTTGTAATTTAACCTATAAAATATCAAAATGGTGGAATGAGCAAGATAACAGCTGGCCATAGCCGTTATGTAAGTAATATATAACCCTTTATATTGAATATATCAAAGGCAATTATGCTCCGAAATAATAAGCATTCCACATTTCCACCAACATTGGGTGACCATCGTCCCATCCTTTTTCCTTAGTCGAATGTCTAAGTAGTAAAACATCACAACCGAATCTGTACAGACCCCACATACAAACATTTCTTACTCTTTATTATTATATAAAAACTTTACATTAGTACCATGTGGTTAATAAAAAATCCACTATACCATTTACGCCGTCGACATGACGTCTAATGTTGTAAGCATAAAATACTGATGTAGCACATTTGCTTATTTGGTGTTGAAGTAACATATATCTATGACACAAGTATTAACAAGTCTGACATATGTAATGACCTGGTGCTAAATCTTTAGTTTAGTATCCTATGTATCATAGAAACCGACTTTAGTATCTTATAGTATCTTGAAAATTCATTTCAAAATTAAATTTCTGATATAAATCAACATTTATATAAAAAATTAAATATTTAACTAAGTACAATAATTAATATTTAAATGAAGCTTAACCATGAAAATTATAATAAAGAAAGCTTCATTAAAATATTTAAAACTTTATTCAAAATTAAATTATGAGAATAACGTTACTTTAAAAAACAATTATTAATGTATGTTGATAAGTATAATCATTGATACGAGAATAAATTTTATATTTTCGTGGGCATAAAAGTTAAAATAGATTGAGTTGATGTTAACCACTATTAAGTTAATAGGCCTTAAAGTTAAGTTGATATTAATGACATGAAAATCAAAATTATGCTCATAAAATCAGTATTTGATAATTAACATTTAATAGTATGAAAATTAATTTTTAATGACACAAGTTAATTTTCAATATGTTAATATAAATTAATATGTCATATCATTTGCATGCTTTTGAACGTTGGTTTATTTACTTTTAAATTAAGGTGATTAAGGTAAACTAATACACAAACTAACAATTAAGTATTTAAATAAATTAAATTTATTAAGATAACTTATTAAGTAATATTTAAAGTAAGGCAATTAGGATAATTAATTTATATTATTTTGTTTTTAATGATAAGTTGTATTAGTAAACTTATGTAAATATTAATTAATAGTTAACATTTAAATATCTAATTTTTTAGTAATAACTTATATTAATAATTTGATATTGAAATAGATCTTGAAGATATTAGAATGTACTAAAATCGTTTTTTTATTATACTACAAGGTATTCAACTAAAAATGTGGCATCATGTTTGGTGACAATGCTACGTTAAGAGAAGTCAACATCATATCAAACATGCTACATGGATACTTTATATATATATATATATATATATATATGTATGTATATATATATATATATATATATATATATATATATATATATATATATAGTATATATATATATATATATATATATATATATATATATATATATATATATATATATATATATATATATATATATATATATATATATATATATATATATATATATATATATATGCATCTACATACATTATATATATATTATTGCTATGTCAGCATTTTTAGTCCATCACATTAGACGTCATGTTGATGTTGATGGCACTGACGTGCATGTACTCTCACGACCCGAACATTGATTGCTAAAAATGAACCCAAAATTATGTGTTCCCTCAAGTAAAAGGACTTTAAATTATGTGAACTCATAGAATACGTGCCTTAATTTGACAATTTTAATACTAGTGCATGAGTCAAGCACCCACTCTCTCATTGTCTTGTTCCTATGCGTTTGCCACGTGCATTGCATGAGAGAGAGAGAGAGAGAGAGAGAGAGAGAGAGAGAGAGTAACAGTGGGTAATTCCAATACTAAACGATTACATATATTGACGACGTCTTCTGCATTGTAAATTCTGTACATAAACCAGGGGCTTCAACTTTTGGTTTGGGCTAGGAATACTAAAGGTTCTCTCGGTCTCACAACTTTCACCACAACAAATGTAGGCTGCCCGTGAAAATACCATCAAACGCGCCCTCGGAAATTCAGCATTTTGTTTTAAAGGACGATTCTGTTACGATAAGGGTGGCATTCTTGGCAACCCTATCTGGTAACGGCTGGAATAACAGTCCATTACCAGAGATAAGGGTTAAAAGAGAAAGTAAAGAATAACTGTCGGACGGTTACCAGATTTTACGGTAACCATTCGGATTCTGCTCAAAAGAGGAAAACCCAACATGAAAAGTGAGGAGACAATGAAGAGGCAGATCAGTACATAATATAGAAAACATATACAAAAATTGATACAAAAAAAGGTATTTTCGAAAAAACCGCTGTAAGGAAACCTCGAAACACAGAAATCTCCATTTCCGCTACTGAAAGGAATCGAAAGACATTTGACATAGAGACGCAGACCTTTCTCACAATCAAAAGCAATAAGAGTGCATCAGTCGACTCCGATTGTACACTGGTATCAGGGCCTAACAAACCCTAAAAAAAAAAGAGAAGAAGAAGGGGAAGGTAAGCACCTATTCTGAGAAAAAAAAAAACAATGAAAAAAAAGAATAGGAACGAGACAAAGAAGGGAAAAGGAAAGAAAAGAGAGAGATCGCGACGGCACGACAATGGCCAGAATAAAGCCGAAGCAAGGCGACGACCAGAACAAAGCTGAAACAGGGAACGACCAGAGCAAGGCAAAAAAAAAAAAGACTGATGACAGGGCAAAGCCAAAACAGGCCAGAAAGGCAAGAGAAACCCGGCCAAAGCGCCGGTTGTCGGCCGTCGGCCCCTCTCTCTCTCTCTCGAACTATCTCTTTCTCTCTTTCCTTTTATTCAGACCCGAAAGCCGCCAGCGATTTCAGAAAACTGCAGGCTGAAAACGGCGGTTTCCTGAATTGCCTACGGTTTTGAAAAACTGCCAACGTCGGGCTGCGGACTAAAAAGTTTGTTTTGCCCTGGTTGGTTTTCTTTATTTATAATTCTATCACTGCACAAAATTATGGAATTGTCCAGATATTTTTGAGTAAAAAGACTATTTTACCCTTTCTGAGCAAAAAGTCTGTTTTACCCTCTGACTGTTTGTGAAAATTATGAAATATTGGGCTGCTATTTTATGTTTATGCCCTTTTCAGTTGAGATAATTTCAATTCTACCATTCAGTCAAAAGACAGGATCGCCCCTATACTTTTAAAAAATTATAGTTTTAGCCTGAGCGTTAAAATTACAGTTTTAACCCCAATCAGTCACGAATTTTACAAAAATACTAAAGAATAATTTTACAAGTTTGTCCTTAGTCCTTTTCAAAAATTTCAAAAGAGGACAGATAGTTAAAATTATGAATTTACCCTTAGTATTATTTAAGGGATACAAAGGCAGAATTTTTTTGGGAAAATTTCAAATTTGTCCCAAAGATCTTATGAAATTATCATTGGTTTACTTTTATGATATTATGCATCGTTCTAACATGATTCCTACTATGTCTCCTCTTTGTTTTATATTTGTTTCCTTTTTAGACCGTTTGATTGTTATTATTGTCAAACACATAAAAATTAGCTCTAAGATATGTGTGTCTGAGTTGACAAAAATCAAGAAGTTGAACAGTCTTAACTTCCAAACATGGAAGAGGAGAATCCCACTAGTTGTAACACTTGTAGGTATTGAGTATGTGTTGAAGGAAACCATGTGTCCACCACCTATCAGATGCAAGTGAGCAATAAGTAGAAATGTATAAAACATTTCTAAAAGATGATACTATAGCAAAGGCAATCACGTTAACCTACATAGAGGATGACTTGATTAGGGTCTTCGAATAATACGACACCGCGAAAGAGTTGTTTAACTAAATAACAGCTAAGTATGATACAACTGTAAAATTGCATGTGCAGTTGCTACTACAAAAGTACAACTACTTCATAACGAAAGAAGGAGATAATGTAATACAGCATGTAAACCATATGTTGGTAATGGCTAAGGACTTAGCCGTAGTAAAATCAGTTATCCCGGAACCGATGCAGATATCTATCATACTAAACAGTGTACCCCCGTCATGGAACATGATCACTACTACCTTCATATTAGGGCCTGAGATTAACCTTTCTGAGTTGCCCCTAAAACTAGCAATAAAACAAAAACACATGGTCAAAAACAAGAAAGAAAAGTTGCTAGTACTGAAAGATGAGATAGCGTCTAGCTCCAAAACCAACTAGAAGAAAAATAAATCAAACAAGAAGTTTGTCAAGAATAATAAGAAAGGCGGTCAAAATTTTAAGAAATCGCAGGAAACCGCTTCTCGGGTTCGATGTTTCAACTACGAAAAGATGAGACACTACAAAAGGGACTGCCGCAATAAGAAATGTAAAAGAAACAACCTACAACGCGGACAATCAGAGAAGCAAGATATAATGTGCATGATTTTAGAATGCTTATATATGGACCACCAGTGATAGGTTGGTGGATAGACTCAAGAGCTACAAGGCACATCTCGAAGACCACAGAAGGGGCAATAGAATAACAAACGAGCCAGTTGTTATTTACTATGATAACAATGCAACAATTACTCTTATCAAGAGTAGAGCTGATTGCTCAAAAAGCAAGCATATAATGATAAAATACCACTATGTTTATGATATGATAATGAGAAAGGAAATATCCATCTCATATATGCCAATGAAAGATATGTTGGCAGACCCCTTGACAAAAGGCATAACAGAGGAACTATTCTCAAAACATGTTACAAACATGGGGTTTGAGGTATGTTTAATTGTTGTATAGGGAAATAACTACACTACAGATAAATAGTGTTGTATAGGTAAACAACCTTACAACTGATAAATTATTTTAGAGGCACATAACTACACAATAGGTATTGATTGCAATGGTAATGAGGAAATGACATCACTAGGTAAACCCTAAAAAAGTGGGAGAAAAACCAGTATATCGATACACTTGGCTCGAATAGCTAAGTGGGAGATGTTACGGATAAGGATGGCCATTCTCGGCAACCCTATCTGGTAATAGCTGGATTGACCATCCAGTTCGTTACCAGATATGGGGGTTATTAGATAAGAGCCAAGAGTAACCGCTGGACGGTTACCAGATTTTATGATAACCGTCCAGATTTATCTGCTCAGAAGAGGAAAACCCAACTTGAAAAGCTACGAGACAGTGAGCAGGTACTGCTCTATAAATAGAGCAGTGCATAATACAGAAAACATATACAGAAATAGATACAAAGAAAAGCTCTCCTTGAAAAAACCGTTGTAAGGAAATCTCGAAACACAAAAACCTTCATTTTCGCTGCTGAAAAGAATCAGAAGACATTTGATACAGAGACACAGATCTTTTTGGCAACCGAAAGCAACAAGAGTGCATCAGTCGATTCCGATTCTATATATTCTTCTTCTAAACTCCTTGATTCTTGTGCACTTAAAAGTATGTTCCTACTTTTCTCAGTTTTATTCTCATAAGAGAACTTCTAAAATTGACTTACGTATAGAATTTCAGGAATTATACAAATTGCGCAAGCGTCAACAACAATTTCACATCTATTGAATGGGTCATTGTGAACCGATGAGGCATCTTAAGGTAACATTATCTGCGAGTGCCACTGCTATTGGTAGATGAGATAAGCGAAAAAAACAGGAACTTTCGTCCCACCTTAAGAGACAAGGTATACGCAGTGCAAGTCATGTATGTTATGTTGTATACAAGACCATCAGTTTTGTTGTTGGTCTTCTATGTAGATATCAAAGTAATCCTGGTTGGCAGCATTAGGTAGTTGTAAAAAGGATTTTAAGATATCTGAAAGGAACAAAAGACTTGAATCTGTGTTTTCAAGGAGATGAACTGAAAGTGGTAGGATACTTAGACGCTGACTTTGCTGGGAGCAAAGATGACAACAAATCAACCTCACGACAAATATTTTTATTTGGAGGTCGTGTTGTTTCTTGGACATGTAAGAAATAGGGCTGTGTAGCATTGCATACACAGGAAGCTGAGTATGTAGCTTGTTGTATGGCTGTAACGAGTGTTGTTTGGATAAGCCGCTTCATACGAGATTTGAAGTTGAAAATAACCGACGAGCCAGTTGTTATTTACTATAATAACAATGCAACAATTACTCTTATCAAGAGTAGAGCTGATTGCTCAAAAAGCAAGCATATAATGATAAAATGCCACTATGTTTATGATATGGTAATGAGAAAGGAAATATCCATCTCATATATGCCAATGGAAGATATGTTGGCAGAGCCCCAGAGGAACTATTCTCAAAACATGTTACAAACATGGGGTTTGAGATATGTTTAATTGTTGTATAGGGAAATAACCACACAATGGATAAATAGTGTTGTATAGATAAACAACCATACAACGGATAAATTATTGTAGAGGCAAATAACTACACAACAGGTATTGATTGCAATGGTAATGAGGAAATGACATCACTAGGTAAACCTTGAAAAAGTTGGAGAAAAAACAGTATGTCGATACACTTGGCTCGAATAGCTAAGTGGGAGATGTTACGGATAAGGATGGTCATTCTCGGCAACCCTATCTGGTAATAGCTGGATTGACCATCCAGTTCGTTACCAGATATAGGGGTTATTAGATAAGAGCCAAGAGTAACCGTTGGACGGTTACCAGATTTTATGATAATCGTCCAGATTTATCTGCTCAGAAGAGGGAAACCCAAATTGAAAAGCTACGAGACAGTGAGCCGGTACTGCTCTATAAATAGAGCAGTGCATAATACAGAAAACATATACAGAAATAGATACAAAGAAAAGCTCTCCTTGAAAAAACTGTTGTAAGGAAATCTCGAAACACAAAAACCTTCATTTTCGCTGCTGAAAAGAATCGGAAGACATTTGATACAGAGACGCAGATCTTTTTGGCAACCGAAAACAACAAGAGTGCATCAGTCGACTCTGATTCTACATATTCTTCTTCTAAACTCCTCGATTCTTGTGCACTTAAAAGTATGTTCCTACTTTTATCAGTTTTATTCTCTAAGAGAACTTCTAAAATTGACTTACGTATAGAATTTGAGGAATTATACAAAATTGTGCAAGTGTCAACAGCAATTTCACATCTATTGAATGGGTCATTGTGAACCGATGAGGCATCTTAAGGTAACATTATCTGCGAGTGCCACTGCTATTGGTAGATGAGCTAAGCGAAAAAAACAGGAACTTTCGTCCCACCTTGAGAGACAAGGTATACGCAGTGCAAGTCATGTTATATACAAGATTCAAAAGTGACGATTGAAGCATGTACATTGGAAAAGAAAATCCAATGCAAGGCCACGTATATGCTGTGCAAGTCTAGTATGATAATCGCTAATTTTAAATTGTTGGTTTAATTTATAACTTAGAGAAAGCTCCTTTTGTAATGGTGGTAGAGGCTCTTTCAGCAAAACCCCATTGTGCATGTACTTGAGAAAAGTCGCGATATTACACAAATAGTATGCCTCAAAATTTAATTTCCTCGATACACTTTCAATAGTTGTAACTTTTAAACGTGACTTTTGGTTACTGTCCCTAGGAAAATTTACCTAGATAGCTAGTAGAAGCTAGCTAGAGCTTTTAGTACTAATTCAAGCTTTGCTGCCGCGTGCGTGAAGGGTTTCAACTGGCATGTTTTACCATCATTCACCGGGAACAATGGACTAGGGGCGGAACCTAGTTTTTCTTTTTAGGCATCCACAGAGAATACATTTCCTCGTTGCTTTCGGGGCTATAAAATTCCTCTCTACCCACTTAATGACACAGACCAAACCCCGGGTTTCTTATTGTTCTCCCTTGCCAAAGCTGCGGATTCCAATTTTCTTTTCTTAAGTAGTAATGGCCGGTGACACTTCTCACTCTACAGGAAATAGTAACATCTCTTCCCAAAGAGATAAGAACATTACTTTGGGACATTTAGACCAGAAACTGGCCATGGCTAGAAGCCATGGACATGGTATGCTTCCACTGATTTTCGTAACAAATACATATGTTTATATATATATATATATATGTGTGTGTGTGTGTGTGTGTGTGTGTGTGTGTGTGTGTGTGTGTGCAGTAGTTAGAACTTGAAATGGTCTGCTTTGAACTTGAAGAGGCAGTCGTCGCAGGAGCAAGGGCAGCTGTTGTCGCAACTGTTGCTAGTGCAATCCCTACCGTGAGTCTCTCTTTGTGTGTGTGTGGAAGCTAAGTTTCGACTACGGGTAACTTGTGCATTCTAACAGTATGTTTCCTCATGGCCACAAAGGAATCATCACAGATAAATGCTCATGTCGACTTTAAAATTATAATAATCGTGCTCCTATATCATACATGCAAAAGGCTATAGTTTACAACAACTAGGAAGATACGTCCCCACGAGGACCCCCCACATCTGGTGGCTCTCTGAAGTTGAACTTCCCTCAAGATCAAGATATTTCATGTTTAAAACCAGGGATACTAGTGCCACGTCCTACCCTTTTAAAGGTCGATTACGGTGAGTCCTCGATGCTTCTATTGGCTTTACGTGATAGAACTCTCACGAGCTCCAGCTATCCTGAGGAAAATTTTAGTGGAAACCAGATACTAATGGTTCGATTAGTCTTTCGCCCCTGTACCACGAAATATTTAAACATCATTATCGCTGCGGGCCTCCACCAGAGATTTGTATAATCAATTAAGATAACTCATTTATACAAAATTGCTGAGATAAATAAAAGTATATCGTAAAATAACAGAACAATGTGTAATGAAAAATGAATACAATTTGCCTTCTTGGAATTAAAGACATCTAAAAATAGGAAAATTTAAGTAGTCTGATTGTATATATGATCTATGATGCTGTTAGCAAGTGTGAGGATGTCACCCTTCTCTTCCTCTTCTTCTTCCTCCCCGTCCTTCTCAAAATTAAGAAAAGAAACTTCTTGCTCTGTTCAAAGGACCGATGAAAAACTTGTTTCTTCGGAACTCTTGCTTCGGCGAGTTGTAACACATGAATATTTTTAACGAGGTAAATGCCGATAAACGTAATCATTTATAAGTTTTTCTCTATATTTATACCATTTTTATTAGTTGAGACTCCACGAGGGACCTTATAAAAGTGGTCGACCTAGAATCATGCTCCCGGGTGAGACGGAGTCAGTTGGGTAAAATTCAGGTGAGGCAGTCCATATAAAGTTTCAAAACTTCAGAATACTTTCGGATTTTTTCTGATTTCGGGTGAGGATCCACCTCACCTCGCCCATGAATAGAGAAAGACCATCACTGATTATAAAGGTCGAATATAAGAGAAAAGTTTTCCAGGACTGGCACCTGAACAGGTTTTTCTTCTAAATGGCTTTCCTTTTCTGGAGTGATTAATGGAAAGAAGCGCCACTAACAATCAATAGAGGCAAACAAGCATGAGGAAGCCGAGATACAAAGTATTAATATAATGTTACTATTTTGAGTTAATATTAATATGCTATACGACGACTAAAAATTCATGCAACAGACTTCAATTTGTGTGAGAGAAAGTTTCGTCTCGGTTTTGCTTTTGATGTTAGCTTTGAGAATTACAAGCTAGTCTACAAAGTCGCTCTTTCTTCATTGTTGCAGACAAGACTGTCTTGGCGACTGCGCGGAAGAACTCCTTTGAAGACTTTCAAGCATGAAACGTAAACCAGAATTGTGTAGTTATGTTTTACCCATGAGTATCCTGTGAATGCGAATCCTTCCTAAGTAGTTACTTATTACAAGTTGTATGAGTTTTAGTCATGAAAATAGAAAAGAAAAAGAAAGATAATTACATATATGATCTTTTATATAGCAGTACAAAATGAAACTACAGCCGCTTCAGTTGTAATAATAAAAAATATAATTAACATTCTTAATAAATACTTATAATAAAGAAAATTAAATAATAATGGGCCTAGTTTGGTACAAAATAGCAGTGATGGAGAGAATTTGAATAAAACATTGAAATATGAAGCAACATTGAAAGGAGATGGTAGAATTTATATGCATAGACCAATACTTAATTCAAGTCGTGAATGTCAATCACGTCTTCATATGATGTTTAAAAATAAAAAAAAAATAAATTGTACTTCATAAATACAATTTATATAAATAAAAAATAAAAATATAAAGAGTAATTAGGCATGAGAAGCACGACTTATCTAAAATGTCGCATATTGGGATCGCGACGGAACGATCAAAAAGATAAAAATCAATGGAGTCGCCACCAATGTTTATTTAAATTGGGAAAACATTAGAAAAACCCTTTTATCGTAGAAAACTGTCTTTTGAAAATGAGTTTGAGTCGGAGTCGATTACGACATGGATAGTGAAGGTGTTAGCAGACTTATACCGGCCTGCTCCCAAAAACGGTACCTTATGTTAGTTGTGCAAATTTTAATAATATCAAATATATTTATTTTAACCTCTAAACAAAAGACTTTGTAATTATTTATTATTTTTTCATTTTTTATTTTTGAAAAGAAATAAAAGAAACAACCAAATTATGAAAATTTATTTTTTTGGCTTTGCCGAGAAATGGATTTCGCTCTCCTACGTATCTCCTGGTGCAATGGAGAACTCAAAGTCACGTAGATTCTTTATAAAATAAGTGTGGGTTGGTTGATTTTATTTAAAAAAAGATTTTATTTGAAAGTTGAATCCATTCTTGCACAGGATTCAGTTAGCACTATTGCTACTCAATAAACCCTTATGATCCAAATGACATTGAAGGTAGTATTCACTACTCAATCATCATCATTGGTCACAAATTGCATGGATCAAAAGATTTTTTTTTATTTTTTTTCTTACTCCTTCTCTTTTTTTTACCAAATAGTGTATCATTATTGCATTCACATGGAACGGGCAGCGTGCCTACGTGATTCAAACTCAAACCTCAATAGGCGGTCAACAATTCAATTTAAAGGAAAGAGAGCTTGAAAACTTGGGTAACAATATCGGAGAGCACATACCGGAGGACGTTTGGGGAGGGGTTTGGACCCCTGAGATTCGACTCGGGTCGGTGTGGAAGAATTTAGTTTCCGAAATTTGACTCATTTGGATGCGAGAGAAAGATCTGGTGAGATCCGACGGTCGAGTGCGGAGAGGATCGGGAAATTCAACGGTCGAGTGCGGAGAGGGATCTGGAAGTTCGACGGTCGAGTGTGGAGAGCGGGAAGTTCGACTGGTGAATGCGGAGAGGAGGAGCCGGAAGTTCGACGGTCGAGTGCGGAGAAGGAGAGAAGGAGATCACGAGTGCGGAAGGGAGCCGGTTCGAGTGCGGAGAAGGAGCCGGAAGTTCGACTGACGGTCTGGCGCGGAGAAAGGCTCAGCCGGAAGTTCGACGGTCGAAGTGCGGAGAAGGAGGCTGGGAAGTTCGACGGTCGAGTGCGGAAAAGGGATATGATTTCGATCGGTTTTGGTAGGGTTCCAATTTGAGGGTTCGACGGGTCTGGTTTCGGTTCTGGTCGAGTCCGATGGTTAGGTTCTGAGTTAGGTTACATGTGGTTTTCGGGAGAGGTTATGGAAATTGCTTGGGTGATGGGGATTATGGAGGCTTTGAAGATAGTGAGTATTTTGGAGGTGAAAGTGGGTCGGTTTGGGGGTTCGACGGTCGGGTATAAGTTGGGTTTTGAGGTGATTTCGCGTAATGGATGGTTGAAGGATGGTGGTGTGGGTTCACGGTAATAGTGAGAGGGATGGTGAAGGTTGGTATATGGGGATTCGACGGGCCGGTGGGGGTATGATGGCTGTTGGTTCGACGGTCGGTGCAGGATTCGAGGGTCCGACGGTGCCGGTTGGTTGAAGGGAAAGATCTGGCTTCTTGGGTTTCGACGGTCGGTGAGGGTGTCGGTGAGGATGGTAACCGGTGTTGGGTGAAGGTGAAGGTCGATACTTGGTGTGGTTCGTTCACGGTCGGTGAGGTGTCGGTGAAGTTGGTCGGTGAAAGTCACGGTGGTGTGGTTCGACGGTCGGTTTAGGGAGGTTGGATGGTTCGACCGAGTCGGATATGATGGAGTTTGGGGGGGTCGACGGTCGGTTGGTTGAGGGGAAGGATCCGGCTTCTTGGGTTTCGACGGTCGGTGGGGGTATGATGGATCCTGGTGTTTTGAGTTCGACGGTCGGCTTAGGGAGATTGGATGGTTCGACCGTCTGGATATGATGGAGTTTGGGGTCCGACGGTCGGTTGTGGGGTTATGAAAGTGAGGTGATGAAGGGTTTATGTGGAGGGAGATGATGAATAGTAGTAGAGTGGTTTGTCGACTGGGTTGGACGTGAAGGTAGAGAGGTGGTGTAGTGGAGGTGTGGAAATGAGGTGCGAGCTTGAAGATAATGATGAGACGATGAATATTAGTTCGCCAAAGTGAGGTAGTGAGATGAAGGTAATAAAAGGGAGATGGATTCACGGTTGGAGAGTGGATATTGGGTTTTCGGTGAGGCTTGAGTGGATATGTAGTATTCATTTCGGGTTGAGTGCGAGAGGGATTCGGGGTTGTGTGCAAGTGAGAATAGTTAGCGAGAAATGAGTTACATGACATAAATGCAGAAGGTTACTGTGCGAGTTCAAGGTGGAACAGTTGAAGTGAATGCTATTCCTCAAGGCAAAGGCTTCGTCTCCTTCTTGTTCCCTTCTCTCTGTCATCTCGCTGTGATGGTTGTGCTCTTGGAAGTTTATGGTGATGAAGGATTTATGTGGAGGGTGGGTGAAGGTGCTGTTCTTGGTGATGAGGGTGGTGAAAATGGAAGGTGTTCTTCTGGTTCTCAAGGTGAAAAAATGTGTGAAAAAAGATCCCCCTTTTTCTCGATGCTCTTCCCTTTTAAATACCTCCACCCTTTCATCATTTCTCCCGACATTTCCTTCTTTTTCCTTTGCGTGAGCCTTCCTACGTTGAGCCCCATTTTCTCCTTTATCGAACCTTTTCTTTTCTTTCCATCCTTTTAGCCCCCTTTACTCTGTTCTTGTATTTAATCAATGCCTCAACGATTAATGCATATATTCTTCATTTTACGTGCATTTAACGCTTTTACGTGGCATAAGGTATTAAATGCAATGCCCCCTTTAAAAATTTTCATTTTAAAATATTATAATTAAGTATAAAAATTTTTATAAACAAAATTGGGTATCAACATAAAATATAATAAAAAAGACATACAAGTAAGTCTTGTTTTCTAACTACGACTTATTATACGTTACTATCCTACTTATCCCATTTTAGAAATTAAATTTTAACTTACACTTATACAAAAATTTGAATTTCAAAGTATACTATTATGGTAAAAAAATCTCCATTTTGTAATTGCCTGAAATGCCAAAGCCATAGTATATATTTATACACAACTAGTTATTTGAACTGTGCTAGCTATTCACGGGTAGTATCCTTGCTTCTCGTCTCTGTTACTTTACTTTAATTAATTTCAGTTTTTAACAATATTTAATTTTACAGATAAAAATTAATTAATTTTAAATAAAAGATTATTCCTTTTATTAATTAAAGTTAAATGATTAAAGAACATTTATTAATCTTTATTAATTCAATTGATTTATGAGATAAAGAACATCTAATGATATATATATAGATATATCTAGTGAGAGGAATTTTTATCATGTGAGAAGATGAGAAATTTTGACCATACAACCATACATATAAATGATCAAAATTAAAAGTTACTTAAATGTCATATGATTACTTTAAAAATCACATATATTTATGTTCTAATCTTGACTATACATATAAGATTCAATGGTCAAAAACACTCCTCTCACTTCTCACAATAAATACTTCTTTCACTTAATACACATTCTATATATATATAAAGTCAAACAAAATAGATTGTCATAAACTAGAGAGTTAATAGTCCAATGTTCCAAAATGAATCTCGCCAAAACCAAGCAAAAAGAATGCCAAAATTGTTATATTATACATGATACAAATATGATATTTGATATCATATGATATGATAGTAATAATTTTTAGGCCCTTCCTTCATAATAAATATTATAACAAATCCTTCATAATAAATATTATAACAAATAATTTACTTCAGCTTCCTGATTTCATGGGATTCCCATTTGTTAGCGTCTCGACATTAACGTACTTTTTTTATTAAAAACAATATAAAAATGAAAAATATATGTGAATAACTTTACTCTAAAAAATAAGATAAAGAATGAATCTCGAGAATGCCAAAATTATTATATTATATATGAAGCTAGATTGTTCTTTATTGATTATTTTCAACACTTTTGTGGTCGTCCTCTACCTCTTTTAATACTTTCAAAATCTAGTTTTTGATAATTTCTTACCGGTTCTTCTTTTGACCTTCTTTCTATATGTCCAAACCACCTTAAATAATATTCTCTCATTTTATCCTCTATTGATGCCGCACATGATGTATTTCTAATAACCTCATTATGTATCCGGTTTTTTCTTGTATGGCCACTCATCCATCTCAACATCTTCATTTCGGTCACAAACATCTTTTGTACATGTAGATGATTAACTGTCCAACACTCGGAACCATAAAACATGACATGTCTAATTGTTGCTCTATAATATTTACCTTTTAACTTTAATGGTATCTTATTATAACAAAGAATACTTGATGCTCCTCTTCATTTTAACCAACCAACATTAATTCTATGCGTAACATCACTATCAATTCTTCCATCACTCTGAAAAATTGACCCTATGTATTTAAAACTTTCCTTTGGAGAATGCAATATGTGCCAATTTTAATTTCTATATCCTCTGAAGTAACCAAATGATCAAACTTACATTCCATATATTTTGTCTTTGTTCTATTAAGTCGGAAGCCTTTACTTTCTAATGTTTTTCTCCATAGTTCCAATTTTCTATTAACTTTTTTCTTAGACTCCTCAACTAACACAATGTCATCTGCAAATAACATATACCAAGATACTTCATCTTCAATATGTTTTGTTAACTCATTAATCACCATTATAAATAAGTATGAACTTAAAGTTAATCCTTGATGTAACCCAATATTAACTTCGAAGAAGTTTGTCATTCCTTCATTAGTCCTCACACATGTTTTTGCACCATCATACATGTCTCTTATAAGGTTTATGTACGTCAATGGGATACCTCTTTTTTCTAAGGTTCTCCAAAAACCACCCTCGATGCCCTATCATAAGCTTTTTCTAGATCAATAAATATCATGTGAAGATCTTTCTTTTTTGCTTTAAATTTTTTTATAAGACGTCTCAAAAGGTGAATCGCTTCAATAGTAGATCTGCTTGGGATGAATCCAAATTGGTTCTTTGTTGTACTTGAAACTTGTCTTAACCTACGTTCGATAATTCTTTCCTGTAATTTCATAATATGACTCATAAACTTGATATCCTGATAATTCGCACAATTCTTAATGTCTCCCTTGTTCTTATATATAGGTATAAGTGTACTCGCTCTGCATTTTTTGGGCATCTTTTGGTTTCTCAATATTTTATTAAATAGTCTTGTGAGCTAAGTGATTCTTGTTTCTCTTAGGATTTTTCAAACTTTTATAGAAATATTGTCCGATCCTACCTATTTACCATCCTTCATATGTTTAAGAGCCTCTTTGACTTCATTCTTTTAAATGGTAGAAATTGTAGTTTATATACTTTTCTTATTTGGCTAACTCTCCTCAGCTAATACTAACATCTTTATTTTCATTTAGAAAATTATAAGTGTTTGAAAAAGTATTTAAAACTCATGCTCTCCAAACATAAAGGCTGCAGATAAAGATGTGTCAGAGGTGGAAAATATCCATTTAGTTTTCTATTTTTATTTCTTTGCATCATTTTATGGGTAACAAAAAAAGCAAGATTATTAAGAAATAGAAAACTATATGTTGTGAAATTGTCCTTCTCTTGTTCCATGTTTTATCCTTTACATATATATATATATATTGTGTGTGCGTGAGGTTTTAGGACAGGAGTCTCTCTCTCTCTCTATATATATATAGAGAGAGAGAGATAACTTGGACCATCAACGTATCTAAAAATGACAAATCAGAAGATCTCTGCTTGGAAAGGTTTTGTCTATGTACAATCGTTGACATCTGTATACCGTGGGCATTCGCAACAAAAGCTCCACAAGAAGGTGTTGCAAGCAATTCAACATTCTAATTAATACTGAAGATGAGATTTACTATGAAATGTGTAATTCAGTTCACTGCTTATTCCGTTCCCCACTCATAGCTCTATAGTTTTTTGAAATTAAAAACAAACTCATTTTAAAAAATTTCGCAATCAGTAATTTACAGGTAACAAGTTCATGGAAAAGTAGCTTTTATGACATACTGATTAGTTAATTTTATACACTAAAGAAGATTGACCTTCACCTTTGAGGATACACCACCTCATCTCTTGATGTCCAAAGCACACCGATTGAAACGAGACAAGTGTGAAACTCGTCAGCACAAGAAGCTACGTGATAGGAGTTCACCGTAGAACCTTAAACTCAAAGATCCTGAGTTCCATAAGGAGAGTGCATGTATAACCAGTTTAGAAATGGCATGGCTGTTCTACCAAGAATTGCACGGTCCACGAAATTAGCGGATAATCGGAATCAGAGATCTCTTCGTCCGGTTATGGTTTATGGTATCCAGAAACTGTTGGGAAATTGAAACCAAAATTGGTGATTTCGAACTTCCACTAAATATGATTTAAATACTTTTTACAAAACCCATTATAAGAAGCACATCTGTAGCTCAATGATAAGGCTGTCCTTACCTACCGTTGTGGTTGGTGGGAGTTCATCTCCCCGATCATGCATTGTCTTTTTTTTTTTCAATTCTAATCCGGCTCAACATTTTTGGGCCGGTTATGAAACCGGAATCAAAACCACTTTAAACCAATGGTTTCGAAGTTGGAATTACTGCGGTTTTGGTTCAAGGTTCCACCTTAACTACAGGGCGTTATGCATGCCACTTTTAGTGTTTCTTTAAAGTTTCTACGCTTTCTTTGTGCAACCCAGTAAGTGCATCTTTGTTTAGGTTTTTTGACAAACAAGGTTTCTCTATTTATTTTAAAATTCACAAAATTTTTATGCAAAACCTTCTTATCTTGCTTGCTTTAATTAACAAACTCAGGTCAGGCAGACCCCTAGCTGCAATATGCGGACCACAGGTATTGTTGATTCATGGACTCCTTCAAATCTAAGCATTCTACTCGCACGCCTAGCCAAGAGAGACATGGCTAATTGGGTTTAATTGATTGGATTTGATTGAACAAGAATCCTCGTAGCTAATTCCACTGGTGTCAAATTTTGGTTTTGATTGACTGGATTTTATCTCAGCATATGGTCCATATAGTTCCCCAGGCACTGAGAAGACTTTGAATAATACTTTTATCTAAAAAATTTAAGCCCTTTGGAAAAGAGAATATTTTAAGCTTTAGGATCCCGTGGAATGCAACCTTTACGTAAAAAAATAGCACCTTCGATGCCAATGAAATAGGATCTTATTTATATAATACCGCTTGAATATCTGCCCACGGAAGCATTTTATTAGTTAATGAGAAGGTTTGGTTGGTCTAGCAAGTAGCAATTTAAACAAGGTAAGCTCATTGATATCTGTAAAGTAATATATATATATATACACACACACACACACATATATATATATATATATACACACACATTTATATATATTTATATATATATATATATATATATATATATATATATATATATATATATATATATATATATATATATATATATATGACTGTGATGGATGAAGATATTTTTCCTCATTCGAGTGAAACTAACATCAACAAGTTGGGGATAGGTATTTCCACTTACCACAGGCACACACGTGTTGGGTTTTCAAAATATCAGAACCGTGAATTCGTGGTTGAGGCTAGAACCGAACCGTGAACACCCTTACTCAGAAGTCTTAGAAGTAGGAGGGGGAGAGAGAGAGAGAGAGAGAGAGAGAGAGAGAGAGAGAGAGAGAGAGAGAGAGAGAGAGAGACATAAATAATAGAGACAGTAAAGTACTCCAGCTTTGTATCGTTATAAGAAAAAATCTAAAGTTTAGAGAACCACTTTAGAATAGGTGCATGGTCATGAAAGGAAAGGCCGACACTTAATGACAGCCTATTATCTATCAAGTTGGTGGGGTATTAGAAATAATGACACAAGAGAGACGCATTTAATGTGCTTTAGATCGTTAGAGTCGAGTGCAGATGAAGCTCTGATGAGGTGTAAGAAACACTATATTGGATGCTTCAACAGTGTCTATATGAAAAAATAAAATATTTTCTTACAACTTTTATAATTAAATGTTATTATGACACAAGATTGAGAAGAATACGAAGAAGAATCCTCGTGGCCAATTCCACTTAGTGTCAAGTTTTTGTTTTGATTGACTCGATTTTATCTCAGCATATAGTCCATATAGTGCACTAGGCACTGAGAACACTTCGAATAATACTTTTATCTACAAAAATTTAAGCCCTTTGGAAAAGAGAATATTGCAATCTTTAGGATAATGCTACCTTTACGTAAAAAATAGCACCTCCGATGCCCGTATCAGGATCTTATGCATATAATATGGCTTGGATATCAACCCATGAAAGCAAATCTCAGAAGTTAATTAGGATTAGTTGGTCTAGCAAGTAGCAATTTAAACAAGGTAAGTTCATGGATATCTGTAAAGTTATATATATATATATATATATATATATGTGTGTGTGTGTGTGTGTGTGTGTGTGTGTGTGTGTGTGTGACTCTGATGGATGAAGATACTTATCCTCATTCGAGGGAAACTAACGTCAACAAGTTGGGATTAGGCATCCCCCCCCCCCCCCCCACACACACACAGATGTCAAAGTGAAACCCTTTAAACCATCATCCTGTCGTGAGCATTTGTCACGTATGTACTTATAATTGATAGTATATCGCATGCAATTCGTTCCCTAGGATTTTTACATAGTTGTTCAAACACACACACACACGCAGACATCGATGTCAAATGAAGCCCTTCAAACCATCTTCCTCTCGTTAGCATTGTCACGTATATATATATATATTGATTGATATTGTATTGCATTTAATGCTATACTAGGTTATTTGCATGGTTGTTCAGAACGTATTTTGTATATTCCTTTTAAATACTGGGAAAAAGAGTTCTGATCGTCCAAAGCTATAAACTCCTGAGGCATAGTTTGAGCTCCAAGGCGTTTTCATTGAGTGATAAAGGTGTATCCAGGTATTGATATATGATGTCATAGTATTGTAAAGTCCTAATAGGAGTCAGTGGCCACTGGCCTAACCCACAGTTATACAGGAATCCATCTAATTAGTTGGAGGTGGCCCCTTCCCTTAATCACAGGGTATTTTAAATTAGGAACCAATCTTATTGTGTGTGTGTGTGCGCACGCGCGCGTATAGCTCCAACAACTATCACATGATATGATATGAAATTTATATATTATCATATGAAATTGCGACGGTGTTCAAAATATCAGGATTTTAAAATGGGGAAGATTATCTCACCAATTGTAAAGATAACAAATTAAGAAGTCAAGTTGACACTTGTTGCAATCATTTTGTTATAGCTTCACTACGTTAGATAATGGTCATCTCCGTACTCTTTAAACTAATTAATATCTGCCATTATATCTTCTTTTGATGAACTTGTTACTTGTAAGTTGTATGCTACCTCGTTCCAAGTAATTATTAAATTAAGAGCGCTTAGCCTCAGGACTGTGCTTCCCAACTTTTCAACAATTTCACTACTCTGATTCAATGGCGAAGGAGAGTGCTTTGGAAGTAGCAAGATGAACGCTTAATGTAATTCATACGAAGTTCACTATGTTGTGGAATATGTGGACCACTTTGGATCGTTGGATCTCATTGTGTGACTACAGATGCAAAGTGAAGTGCTAGATAGGGGTGGGAATCGTGTCCACGGTTTGGGTTTGGGTCGAAAGTGACCGACCTAGAGCCGACCTGTTTTTTCTTGATGACATTTTCTCTAAATACAGACCCGACCTGATCAGCTTTTGGATTATATAAGCGTGCCTTTAGCTAATGGTAATCTCCCCAATTTTTAAACCAATCAATATCTGCCATCGTATTCCCTTTTGATAAACTTGTCACGTGTAACGTGTACGTCCAAGTGATTATTAAATTATGAGCGCTTAGCCTCAAGACTCTGCTTCCCAACCTCCCAACACTTTCAGAACTCTGATACAATGGCGACGGAGCGCTTTTTGGAAGTAGCAAACTGCACTTAATATAATTCACAGGAAGTTCACTATGTTGTGGAATATGTGGATCACTTAGGATACAAATCTCTCTGTGTGTGCGTGTGTGCTGGTAGACTTATATATGTAGTATATATCTATAATATGTACAAGGAATATTCATCGGTATATACACTGCGTATATAAGTAAACATATAATACATGAACAACAATTTGTGGGGTTTCCTTGGCCTGACAATAGACCCAACCCAGGGCACCTCAATCCCAATTTAGACAGTGATTTTATGGTCAGGGCCGTGTTGTGGGGTGGGTCCGAAATTGCTACACCAAGTGGTAGGACATGCTTAGACTCTCTCACGGTTTTGAATTTTGGTTATCCAACACCAGCATACCTTAAAACTTGTTCTATATGCATGGAGATGGAGGAATATGTAGGGTTGGTAAGTTCTTTATAAGTTCAAACAACCTCCAATATAATGAAGAGAGTCAACCATTCGATCACAGATCCTATTCAACATCTTAAGAGGCATATAATTAGACTTATAATAAAATTATCGAATACTTCTTGCTATTATATCATATATAAGTATTATATTTATACATTCTTTAACAAAATTTTGAAAACGTTTTTAAAAAAATTGTTATTTTTAGTCTCTCCTCCACTTTTATTCTCCTTCTCGATGTGCCTACCCTATCTGATTTCTTTCTAGGTTCTCCCCTACCCTTCCTTCGCATCTATTCCCACTGCCCCTTCTCTCACCCCACCTTCTTGATCTCTCATCTCTTCCCCCACCCCCATCCATCAGCAATAGTAAAAAACCCTAACTTTTTCCTGTACTTAACTGAGTGCAGACTTAACTAAGTATTGAATTTAGTTTACGATTATCATGTACCCATCCAAGGTAATTCAAGAAAATTACGGCTTGTTCATGTGGGCACATTTGATCTCAAATGACACAGAAATGTACTGGCAACATGAAACACAACAAGAAAACTAAACGCAGACAAACAAACACTAGACGAAGAGGTAGATTGAAAACAAAAGATCGGGTTATATTCAGGTTGACATGTGTGAGGAAGATTCAATGCAACGAATTGAACAGAATCAAAAGATAAAACATGATCGTGATTATCTGGAGTTACAAGCTAGAGCTTATTGGTAGCTACATGCTAATACGACACAGGATCGAGCTCAACAAAGATTATGAATCTACTAGCGTACCCCACGTAGTGGAAATTGTCTTCAGTCTACAATATTCTTTTTAAATAAAAACATTTTAATCTAAAGATCAAATGAATTCCTAGACAAGTAGATGCAAAATGGTTACGGGGTGGACCCGAGGAGATGCAATTGTTGGAGCGGATCTGAGACTATCTTTAGTATAAAGCCTCATTATGGCCCTCTAATCAAAATAGTTAACAAAACTGCTCTCTCTCTTTCCTCCCTGTTCTTTCTCTATGTTTTTCTTCGGTACTGTTTGCCGGTGTTCTTCGACCGCCTAGGTGACTGAGATGTGATCAAAGGCATCTTGAGTGGAGGTATGTGCTCTCACTTATGCGATCAGTTTATCCTAAGACAAAAGTGTTGGTACCTATGCATACTTATAGTGGGGTGTTGATTTCTCGTAGGAAAATCCGTGATGGTGACTCGATCAAATAAGTTAATTACTCATTTTATTTTATTTTGCTTGTTCTATGCTAGGTTTGCTTGTGGATTTTCATGGATCTATGGTTTTTGTTGATGTAAGCATGTTTATGTTTATTATATATTACCTGTTTATGCATGTAATCCTACAATTTCTTCTAATACTCTTAAAGAAATTAGTAATGGTAGACATATCTTAATATGCTACTCTCCAACATAAGGTCGACATGACATTCATGTCATAAAAGTTTGTTAGACACTCACTTTAAATGTCGGCAACAACTTATGAAAATGTAGTTGACTATGTTAATATTGCTTGAATTTATTGAGTCAGATTGTCTCCAACCTGATGATTATGACCCTAAAAGCTCAGATAAAATCACCAACTATAAGGAGGACACTTTGTGCCTTTATTATATTTTATCGGCACTATCAAATATTTTATTCGACATATACAATTATTCCCTTTCTACAACAACGAAAGATATGTGGGGTTGTCTTGAACAGGAAATACAATACTAAAGATCTTAGTCTTCAAAAGTATTTCATTACCAAGTTTTTAAAATATCAAATGGTAAAAACAAAATTTGTGACTAAGCAGGCATACGAGTTTTAGTTTCTATGTCATGGTCTTAAGGAAGTTTAGTTGGAGCTTCTTGATAAATTTATTGCTATATCTATTATTGATAAGTTTCTTAAGTTTTGGGGGTTCGATCTAGATCTCAAGCATAAAAAGGTAAGATGATCCTAAATGATCTCAAGATAGACATAACAATAGAGGAAGATCATCGAAGTTAGAAACTAGTTATGTGTATTGATAGCACCCCTAAACTCAACTTTACGATCGAAAAGAAACAATCTAGTGATCAAAAGAGAAAACAGTCAAACCAAAAGCCAATATTAAAAAAAAGCCAAAAACAAACTATGTTGTATTTGTGGTGAGGTTGAACATTGGGCTAAAGAATGCCTCACCAAGAAAGTCATGAAACCTACGGTCGTTGAGAAAGCTATGTTCAATATGATGACTAGTGTACCTATAGTCAGTGATGAGAATCCTTCTCTTAAACCCAAAATCTTTTATGTTTATGAGCAACATTATTTGATTTGGACGCTAGGGCAAATGTGTTCATCTGTGCTTATTGGACATTGTTTTTGTCTTACCAAGCTATCTATGATAGAACCATAATCTTTGGAGATCATTTGAGTATTGATATTAAGGGCGAAAGGTGTGTGGATTTTAAGTTTCTTTTAAGAAAAGTCTTGACTCTTTATGGAGTTTGACATATTCATTTGATTCATCGTAATATTTTTAGTAGTTTTGTCAAAGTTAGGGATGGTTTAAGATTAGATTACAAATATAATAAAGTCATAATTACACCACTTAGTACTGTATTTCTTTTAAAAGGGATATTTGTGTGATGTAAAAGATTTGTTTAAGATTCATGTGAAATTGGTAATTGATTCTTTTATGAACGTTAATGATAATAAAACCTCTTGTTTTTTTTCTATTGCTTTCAATATTGAATCATCTCATTTATGTCATAAAAGGTTGAGTCATATTAATTTTGATTTTATGAAATGTATAATGAATTTGAATCTTATTAGTAAGACTATCATAGATAAAAAGCATAAATGGAAAATATGTATGCAGGCGAAACAACCTAGGAAACCTTTTTATATGGTTTGATTGAAAATCCAAAATACTAGATTTAGTGCATATTGACATTTGTGAATTCAATGGAATGACAACTAGAGATAACAAAAGATATTTTATTATGTTCATTGATATTATAGTAGATATTATTATGTTTACTTGCTTAAAGGTAAAGATAAAGCTTTAAAAAGATTCAAATTTATAGGAATGAGGCTCAAACTATTTTTAGATCATATGAAAAGGATGACAATTGTGAGTGTGACTATGAATTCATTATTTTCATATCAGAAGACTCTAAAGAAATACCTGAACCAATAAAGAACAAACGTATTAGGACAATGACAAACTTTAGAAGTCACTTTATTACTTTCAATAGTGAGGATAATCTTATCACCTTACAATATGCTATAACTTCATAAGAGGTTAAGTTTTGAAATGAAGCTATTACTGATGAAATTCAATCAATTCTCTTGAATAGTACTGGGGTATTGATTGATTTACCTCCTAGTTGTTCTAGAGTAGATTGAAAATGAATCTTTAAGAAGAAACTGAATACGGACAGAACAATCAATAAGTATAAGGTTAGGTTAGCTATTAAGGGATGAAATAGAGTGAGTACGGAACACAATTTGAATGCTTATAGTATTGATATCCATACACAAATCATCAAATATAAGTGAAATTTGTTTTAATTTATAAGAAAATTTATATGGAACAACCAAAGAATTTTGTGATTTTATTGGCTTTCTTTTCACCAATATCGTTGGATGGTCCTTTTATTTTAAACACAATCCTGATCCAATCCTGAATATATATGACTTGAACTTATCTTTGAACGCCAATAGTTCGTTGGTTCAAGTGATGTGACGATTGCTCCTCTTAAGCGAAGTCCTGATGTGGAGGAGCCTTGTGAAACCAGCGTTGCATGGGCTTTAATTTACCCCAATAGTGCGGACCTTGCTGAAACTGGATTGGATTAGTCAGGGACCTTTGGGCTTCTGGTTACCAGTGGAATTCTCGACAAAAAAAATAAGACTTCTTATTTTGAACTCTGTGAGAATCTTCTTTTTGTATGTCTTTCTAAGTACTTGGCTTGAGATTTGAAAGGGGGCACAGGAATCAAATCCGATTTACCCGTTCTGATGGCCAAGATCTATGCCTGGTTGGCATGGATAAGGTGAATCCTACCGTACATCCATCGTGGGGGTCAACGTTTGCTTAAGATCTGATTTGAAGGTTCTCAGTTCAACACTTGTTGAGGCGAAAGATCTTTTTAACACTATATATATATAGGTAGAGATGCCAATACTGTTATTTTTGGGAGGGCTAATATTCAAAAGAAATTTATATAATTTACAAGACAGAAATACCTAAAATGTTTTCAGCTATTATGAAAAGCCATAAATATATATTACATATATACTATATATGCATATACATGTATAAGAATATAATATATAATTATATAAATATGTAATAACTAAAAAACTAATCGATATATATCCTAAGTATATATAACACTAGGCAAGTATATACATAGTATCATGAAATATATATGTTTTTACCATAGATATATATGTGTGTGGAATTGAGTATAATATCTATGTATATTAATCATATCTACCTAATATATAGTTATATATGTAATGTATACATGGCATACATAAAGCTGAATCAAAAAAAGAAAGGAGCAACCAACAATTTCCAGTTTTCTACTTGTCATTTGCGCAACAAGCTCAAGAAGGGAGCACAATCCATGCAAAAACCAAGAATTTCACCTTCTTACTTTTTCATTTTATACTTTACCAAAGTGAGAAATACTATTCAAAGTTTTTCTTTTCAAGGCACCCTAAGAAAGACTATAAATAGAGTATTCCTCATCATTGTCAAGGAGCAAGAGAAGAAGGAATAAGAATTTGAGCCATCTATCTCTTTGTTGTGGTGTATGACCATGGCTGCCATCAATACCTAAGGGTTGGCAGACCACTTGCTAGCCAACCTCCTGAGTTCAACCTTTTAGTTTATTAATTTTTGCTTTCTTTTATTAAACCTTCATAGTTGTCTTAGGATTTCCTTTCATATATATTCAAGCCTTGGTCATTTAACATAAACATCACTTGCCTGTACTATCAAAAGTATTAGTTGATCCTTTTCTTAATCATCTTACATCTTCATTATCTAGTTTTGTTCTTACATAATTTAATTCTTGGTTAGGTTAGAATTATTTTACACATTAGATTTAATTCATGCATGTTTAAGATCTCGTTCTTCTACCCCTTTACATAAGTTTTCTTTTAAAATTTTCGTGTACATTTGGTTTTATAAAAATAATTATTTAAAATTTATGCACGTAAGTCTTGATTTTTTACAAGTTAGGATTTCCTGCAAATCAAGATCTTTTGCCAATCAAGATTTCTTGCCAATTGGGATTTTCTTCATCTTAACACTTTTTTTAATTAGTTGCATATCCTCTTATTGCATAATAGTTAATAAGGCACCATCTTCTTAAGGTTGATTTTAGCCATATTCATTCATAGGTCCATATCAATTTTAGGTCCTTATGCATTTAGAAGTCCATATCCATTTTAAAACCATACCTATTTAGGTCATATCCATTTTAGATCTATATCTATTTTAACCCATATCCAATTTAGATCTATATCTCTTGAGTTCCAAAATCAATAGGAATAAAGACTACCTTTTTGTGCTCACATCTCAATTCAACTGTGTAGGTATCTTTCTTTTTTATTAGCCATGAATTTTATAGCATAAGAACCCGCTCTTGCCCATTGGGATAAGAAGGTAATTGTGAAAATAACTTGATTTGGGTTCATAACACATAAAAAAAAGGAAATATGAGGTGGGACATTCTCGACTTAGTTTTTATATACTTCATAAAATTAAAAGATTGAATAAAGTTAATGGTTTCATGTAACTTAAAATTTATACACAATACAAGTGTTTCACTTCCCATAAGAAGGTCTTCTTCTTTTTGAGTGAACCCCCTCTCTTATAAGATAATATGGAAAACGGCATACCTTCACATATTTGACACTACTTACACATCATGTCCTGATTGTGTTGACAAGAGAAAACCTTATCGCTTCATCAGTTAAGCAAGCCATAGTCGAGTTCTCTTAAGGGGCCTTTTCTTACCTATTAACTTACATATTTACCTCTCTCTCTCTCTCTCTCACACACACACACACACATAACAATGAATTGCTTTGTGTTAAACATGTCAACTTCATAATGCCACAAACTGTTATGGGTTATGTTCGCGTACATCAGGGTGTGACGAAGAAAAAGTGAGGTGGTGTTCTAGTTTACCTGATTTGCACACAAATGCCAAAAAGATGCAACACATGAAAAAGCAACGCCATCACATGAATTTCGACCCCTAAATCTACCTACCAGATCCAACTTGCATGCTATGAAAAGTTTTTATTCACATCTATAAGGATGATTCTCACCAGTGAAGTCCAAGGAACTCTCTACATTTTTTGTATTGTGTTGATCAACATAAAAACCATGTAAGTTTCTGCCTTGGAGAATGATAATGGTTCTTTACAAAGAAGAGATCGACTTCCATTGAGAATTGAATCAAATACAAGGAAGCTCGTACAAAGAAAGCAAAAGTACAAGTGGTCAAAAGAATCAAACAACTTAACATATAATGACGTATAAAATCAGGGAATGAAAGACATTTGACAGATTTGACCGTCTAAACACTTCGGCAAGATTAATCTCCAATGCAACGTCTTCCGGAGAACGACTCTTTCCTTAGAGATTCGTGCATTGCATGCACACCACATATTGTCCAAAGAGTAATTGCTCCTAGCACCAAGTTGTCTTGCCATAGAGAGGTTTGTTTCACATTAGTAACAAAATGACTCCAACAGTCACTAAAGGACATCTGATCAGGATGAGAGGGCAGGTGAGAGAGGTTAACCTTTTTATAAAACTTGTGTAAAAACAGGACTTTTGGGTAGGAAATTTCACGTGTTGTATTAGGGCTTTATCATGGCCAAAAGGAATGTTTTATCATGAGAAATACTACAAAACCGTATATATGATAGGGTAGAAGATACAATGGTTATTTTTTTAAAAATAGTTTGTTTTGT
Organism: Brasenia schreberi; assembly: GCA_036023115.1. NCBI lineage: Eukaryota > Viridiplantae > Streptophyta > Magnoliopsida > Nymphaeales > Cabombaceae > Brasenia > Brasenia schreberi. The sequence continues at coordinate 11,203,812 of JAYKKT010000072.1, forward strand.
ATTATGAGAAAGATGACCAATTTTCATAAATAGATTTTTGGGTTAACAAAAGAAAAAAATTTCTTGAAAGTTAAATCAGTAAGGTTTCTCTGAAAAACTTTTCCTTCAAAAATAAAGAGTAGAAAATCAAGCTCAAAATATTCTTTCAAAGTTCTCTTAGGGTTTCGAAAAAGATATAAGCTTAAAATTTTGAAACAATGAAACTCATTTTCATCAAATATGTTTCAAAAGGACCAATTTCAAAATAACATGAAAATGATAACTGAATCTATTCTTTAAAATGTGGAGACTTCAAGAGAAGTGACATTGCCAAGGATGCATCCCTCTTTTCAACTGGAGGGTAACAATAATAGGTCCATAATGTTACCCCTGAGTCCCTTCTGAAACGTCCTCAAGGCACACATGTTGATAATTGAAGTCCTTTCTAAAGCCTCCTCAAGCAACCATACAAGTTTCTCTTAACCTAAAGACCTTCTAAAATGTGCTTCCATGAGAAAGATCTCCGTAGCACTTGCAGAAGGTGGCATGATGAAAGAGAGTGGCCTAATAAAACAGAGATGGAGGTGCTAGTACAAGCCTGGTGAGAATGTTGTTGCAGATGTGTAACTCATGTATACCGCTCGATGAGATAATGATGTTTCCTAAAACCTCCCTAAAACACAAAAGCCTCCAACAAGATCAAGTGAATACATCTGAAAAAACGCTAATAAAATCGGACTAAAACAAACTAGGAATTATAAATCATATAATACAAGAACAAATGAAAGACTTAGAATAAATCCACAGTAAAAGATACGAGGGAAGTGAGCCTAGAAATGAAGTAAACGATGTATAACCTAAAGATAAAGATGAGATGAGAAAGACATGATCACGAGAATCTGACCCAGATGGAGAAAACCCATTATCGGCATAGAATTGTCTTCTTGAATAATAATAATAATAATACTAATAAGGGACTATCATCATGTAAGAGCAATGTTAAAAGCATCTCTAATATTCCAAGAAGAAAATTGTGACCTCTAATGCCAAAGTGAATGAACTTAACTCTAAATATGACAAAAACAATTACCCAACTCTTAAGAAAATGTATGTATGTCATTAAAATGCCCCATAGATATGACTCAAAGTATGCCTAGTGTAATATAATATGGATATCAAATGCCAATTAGACAAGTAATGCCCTACTCAAATGTCATCATACAAGGTATGCATTTTAGTACAACCTAAAAGTAAAGAATAGAAAAGACTCATCTAATCTAGGTACTAAGACAATAACATACATGTCAATTCTTTATTGGTTTTTCAAAAATCATAAAAGTATTTTTCAAAATCAACTTCTCTTTGAATGAACTACTCCAAATAAGATTTAGAGGAAAAAGATAAAATCAATTTTAGCAATCAAAAACTTATTTTTCAAAACATGAGAAACATCCATCTAGTGACTCATAGACAAGTAAACAAACTAAGAGTCTCAACTCTGGGTGGAATGTGAATCCTTCCTCAAATGTAATAAACTGTCAAGAGTAAATATATATGTGAAATCTGGATCGGGTAGGAACAAATCAGACCCTATCTTGGCCCCATTAGCAAAAGCTGCAAATGATGGAGATGAAGAACCCTTCATAGCCATCGCCTGGCTATGTGAAGGGTGATGAAAATTGCCCTCCCACCACCATTTCTTGAGCAAGAGATTGAAAGAGAGGGAGGGAGAAGAACGTTGTGAGTTAGAAGAGGGACCAAAAACACATTGGAAAAATAAGGGAGCCCATCAATTTTTTGCAAGTACGTTTTTTTATTTATTTTTGATTTTCCCAATAATAACTAAAATAAATTGGCATCCCAAAGATGTGAAAGATGCATAGGCAGGAGGCGACCCTTGTGGATCATTCCCCGGCTCTAATTGAGTCAAAAATCATCTCCGTCATGGTTTTTGAGAAAATGGGCAAACCACTCCTTTCCCTCCTATTTCTAACAAGGCCGTTGATTATGGGCGGATGTCGCTAGGGGCAAACGGTTGACAAATTAGTGGAGAACCATTGGATGGTGGCATATGGGAAAGAACTAAACAGGAACTTCTAGTTTTAGACGACAAAATGGGTGATCAATGGGGTGGATGAACACAATATGTCATATTGGGCCTCAACATGTCATGTTAGGTACTAACGACACCAACCAGAGCATGGAATCAAGTATCCTCATATAGACATAGTTTTGGGCCTAGATCGGATGTGGAAAATGCATTTGAATCCAGTTTTAGTAAACATAATGGATTCAGATCTATTAATCGGATCCAGACAAAATTTCAAGGATCCAGATTTTATTTTTAGGATATTTCAAGACCGTTTGAGGTCCGATTTTGATGTGGTTTGAATCATTAGTTTGGTAAGTGAATGTAAAATATTAATAATATATTCTTGTCATGATTTATGGACTAAATAAAGGTGATTAGGGGGATTTGTATTAGGATATTTGGATCCATATAGAGTTTTATGTAGGTAGATGTGCTCTTTTTCCAGTTGCATGATAGAGACGGTTTTAATTGCTTTTAAGATGATGTATGAAATTACAAAATGATTGTTAATACTTTGAAATGCTTATACATGTGTTAGCTTGTGAAATAGAATTGAAAATATTGTATTGAGTATATGGATGTACATCATGAGTGTGCTTGTTAGTGAGTAAATCATTAAGGAGTATTGATCTATCTTTCATGATGGTATGGGACATTGTTGGATTATAGTTGAATATATTTGTTAATGCTAGCTCGTTAGTTTTCATTATAGGTACGTAAAATATTATCAGGCATTGATATGTTTTTTATAGTAGTGTGGGACGTCATTGGATGGTAGATGGTCATATTAGGTAATGTGAGGCCGTAGATGTATTGAGTTGTGTTGGCTACTTCGTTGGTTGTACTGGCAACTCATGCTAGGTTATATGGCATGCCTAAGATGAGGACACAAAACTAGTCAACAAGAGTAGAGAGTTTATATAAAGTAAAACAAATTTGGCACTAAATATGGATGTGTAGTTTGAAAATTTAAAATTGGACACATGATGTGGATGTGGAGAAATGAAGCTTGGGAGGTGGCCCTAGGTGGATCTCGTGGATCTAGGAGGTGGCTTGAGATCATTGTGTGTATGGATATTGTTGAGATTAATTGGGTGAATGTACAACTCTATTAGTGTGGTATCTGGATACTTTACTCCGTAAACCTAAGGGAATAGGCTTGATGAGCCAGTTATTTGATCGTTATTGTCCTTGGCTCGACATGCTGAGGGCATGGTCGGATGTCATGTGGCCAAACAGGAGGAGGGTTAGGGACTCATACAGCATGACTATACATGATAGAGGTCCTGAGATCAAAATTAAATTTGTATTATTGTTGAGTGCTTCGTTATGCATGTATGTTTGAATGATAATACTACTTTCAAATATGATATAGATTTTTTATTGCGTTGTATGGTTTAAAATCTATATGTCTTTTTCGTGAAGAAATCATATCCACCTATGAACATGGTTATTGTGTTCATATTTTATTTAAAAAATTTTAGGACCTAGTAAGTAGAGGTGGTGAGACATTTGGATCACTTGAGGAAAAGATTGACTTCCGCTGCGTTATGGGAGGAATTAATAGGTTCTTTGTAGGTTGACTTTTCTTTTTGTGCTATCATTGTTTGTTGGACTTTAAATTGAATATAAATAAATGCATTTAGATTTGTCATTTGATCTTTTGGGTTATGTTGTCATTGAATTGTCAACTGTTTACAGGATTCTGCCATGTGACATGGACGGATGATGTTTCTACACCGGTTGAGCTCTTGTGGGTTGTTATAATATAAGAGTAGGATATCTCGAGTATAAAAGATATATAACAAAATTTACTCAGTCTCTTATAGGATTCCTTGGATACGAAGGGAATTGAAAATAGAACTTTACTTTGCTTTCCTTTTTTCTTTAGAAATTTTCTTTTCCATATTTTTTCAAGCCATTTGGTTTTTCACTTTTCTCACAATATAACTTTTCAGCACATATACAGAATAGAACCAATGGTTTCAAACCTTCAGCCCTGAATCCACCAAAACTTCAAACCCAAACCAAAGATACCCTATTGCTTCTGTCTCCAGTTCATGATTTTGAGTCTGGTTTCATTCAGAAACCACCTAAAATAAAGATCCGGATTTCAAAAATAAGAACCACAATAAGGTTTGAAACCACTTATTCGAGTTCGAGTCCAAACTGGCCACCTCTAAGTGGGTAAGTAACATGGCTAGTCACTCAATGAGTGGGTCTACATGTTTCAGACCATAATGAACATCATTGACAATTATTTTAATATAACTTGCTATTTCAAAATGCTCTCGCATTCATTATTGAGAGTGGTGAAGAGAATCGGGAAACTGGGAAGCACAGTCATGACTTTAACGCTCTTAATTTAATAATTATTTGAACGAGGTAACACACGAGTAACAAGATTGTGAAAGAGATATGTGATGCCATGAATACAATAGTTTATAAAACTTGGAGATTTTACCTTTATATACAAGATACGCAACCTAATCTTGTGACACTAACACAAACTTAATGCAACAAGACAAATGCCAACTTGTCCACAAAATTTGTCATTTTCCCTTAGGACGTTGGATCATCTTTCTCATTATAAAATCAGTATGTTTCAAATATCGACATAATTGCATGTGACACTGTTATAATTATCGCACTATATCATAAAAAGAAAGTATTACCTATAAATCAGTGTACGTTGCACCATACTTTATTATATAGCATGATACTTATTTTAATAATATTATGTTTCTTAATATTACAATATTTTGTGAGACATAGTATATACATTTTGTTACCAATTTTTTAATAATCATATTTTTATGCTACATATTATACACATTTTATTATAACCACCTTTTCTTTTGTAAGAAGAGGAGGCCAAAACCATGTATGCATGCCGCGGGTATCAAACTGACGACCTTCATCCTCTGAGTCGAGTCCCTTGGTGAGGTGAAACTCTGAGTGCTTCATTACCTATTTACTGATAATAATCTTTTACTATGATGTATTGTCATTGTATTACCTATTCTCTAATAATCATATACTATGATACACGTTATACAAATTTTATGTAGTATCTTTTGATTTAAGATAATTCTTATGTTTCTTCATTTTTTAATAGATTGTATTCGTATTTAAGAAAACTACTTTATATAACTTATCATGCGATACACATAAATTTTGATATATACGTAAAATACGGGGTCTTATACAACTTTGAATCCAACTCCCACAGGAACTTCATTAATTCAATCTTCTTTAAATCTATATGTACGTGGACAGATTTGATATTTGGATTAGATGGAATTTTATTCGTCCTAACTATGAGTATTGTATTACTAATTTGTTTATATATGTCTTGATATATGTTGTAGGCATAATGGCCAACTTGGTGGATGAAGAAAACTGCCGGACCTCAACTTATGAGTCGGGAGTTACAAAATTAGATGATTTGAATGACTTGGCATCTTTCCAATATTTAAAAAAAAATATCCAAAAGAACAAGGATAGGTATAAGTAAAATGAACGATACATTAATACACTTGCTAACACTGACGGGAGACTATGGTTCAAAAGGCTTCTTCTCTCTCTCTCTCTCTCTCTCTCTCTCTCTCTCTCTCTCTCTCTCTCTCTCTCTCTCTCTCTCTCTCTCTCTCTCTCTCTCTCTCTCTCTCTCTCACACACACACACACACACGGAGCCTCCATCAACTGTAAGCTTTATATCCCGAATTTGGTTACCCTACTTATTGATCGAGTCATGTTCACGTTGCGTTATGAAGTTTTAAATGAGACTTTTCAAGGAAATTTTAATATGTTATGAGATCTTGCCAGCCGCATGTTCTCTTGCTGTTCAAAACTTCGATGCTATAGCTTGTTTTTGTTTTAAGTGTCTCCACAATGATCTCTCAAGTAAAATAAAGTAAGCACAGGAACAAGAACTTCACTGTTGGATTCAGAGCTCTGCTAGCTGAATTAATAATGGTGGCTGGTTTTGCAATGACAAGGATTAGCGGGACCGACAAGAGAGCTTGTGTCAGTCAGACGAGAAAGGCTTTGGGTCTACTTTAAGTAACAAATGCAAGTAGCTATCAACACCCTTTTTTGAAAATGTCATGTTTTTGCCAAGTTACTTCCTATTTGCTTCAAAATCCAAAAAAATCACTTCTTCAGGCGTCAAATTGATACATTTAACGAAGGCTTTAACCATTGCATGTTCATTTAGCCCATAGTAAACATATTGAGCTATAGTTCTTTATTATTTATCTGGGATTATCTCGTCATGACTCGCTTCAATGTAGATTTGCGACTATGATCCCGAGGCTCTGATTTCAGTCTAATGCTTGGATATTGGATCTGAGATTCAAATCTCGCTGGAGCGTTTTTATTATTCACCGATGTTGAGCACTAGTATCTGCTTATATGAAGCTTGAGCTAAATGAGCGATATACAAGCATTCACTAAGTTAAAAAAAATCGTTAATATATACCGCACTATGAAAATGAATCTTGTGACTATGGTTTTAAAGATTCCAAGATGGATCATAAGTTGCGAAGGTATCGTGATTTTCCTATGGCCGAAATTCGTGGATAATAAGTAAAGGATCCCATTGTGTATGGATCGATCCCAGCTGGATATTGGTCTAAGAAGGCGGCATGAAATATTGTCACATCTGGACTATATGAATCTTACAGTTGTCGCTATATGCAATGCATGATTGTCTTGATATATATATGTGTGTGTGTGTATGTGAACATCTTTATCCACGTGCGAGCTGTATCAATATCTTTACTCAAAAATATGGCTTTAGTTAGTAATTCAAAGGACCACCTTTCGAGTGGCGGGACTAGAAACTCATTGTTTTCAAAATATCATCTATAGTAGATAGGGTTATTGGATTCTACCATCATTGACACCTATTCACTCATGTTCACCCATTACTTTTACATGACATAAGTATAATAAAAATATCTTTCATATTTTTTCAAAAATTTTACAAATTAAAATTTTTTACTCGTTTCATCTAAAAATAATAAATGTACATGAGTGAACAGTATGAGTAGGATGTAGTTTTCCACAATTGATATATTAAAATTATTAATCCAATATTAACTTAAACAACCTTTGCTTTTCTAGTTTTTACAACTTTCACATCCTTATTGCATTGTAAAGAATGGTGAGACCTCTTTGTCGAAGGAATGTAAGACGCTCTTAGTGAAAAACAAAAGGAATAAATCAAGTAGGACCCTCTGTATGATTAAAAAAAAAGAATAAAGCAGGTGGGACCCTCTCTGTGAACGAAAAAGAATAAAGTAGGTAGGACCCTCTCTCTAGGGTCTGATTATCATCCTCCATCTTATTTTTCAGTGAGCATATATATATATATATATATATATATATATATATATGCGAGTAACATTGCTTGCTAATGTACCTAAATAAATCTCAATCGTTCAATTTAAAAGATAGATAGTTGATAATTGAATTTTTAAAAAAGTATACTCTTACTTTTATCTAAAAACTAAATTTTGCTTTTTAAATTCAAAATCACAATCATAAATCTTTTGGATGCTGAGATTTGCTTGGATAAGCTAGCATGTAGTATTAATAGTATATATCATGCATTATATATATAGAGAGAGAGAGCTTCAAGGAATAAACAAAGGGCTCTATTTTTGATTTGGACTCACCAAAATTCGCAGTAGGAATTTTGTAGGCGCTCCTACAAATGCCATCAAATATACTAACCTTGAAATTTCAAATGTTTTGCTTGTTTGATTTCACTTACAACTGAATTGGGTTCTTGAAAACGTATTCATGAGTTCTCTAATGGTTTTGCCTCACTACATTATTCATTAGATACTTGAAATTATCATCTCAATTTAACACCTTATCAATATACATCGAAACCAAAACCAAAACTAAGCATTTTCTCATATTAAGTGGGGTGGGCTATACGAAAAGACAAATTATGTATAGTCGTTATCAATCATTATTGATATGAAGCATTATAGATTCTCAATTGCAAAGCTGATCATATAAGGAAGAAGAGTGGGCCAAAAACTCGCTTTCGTACCCGAATGGTTGTCCATATACATTCAGCTAGTGCTTTCGGAATGACGTGCAGCTAGGGTTTCCCAATAGTGCTGCACATAGTTTCTTTTATGTAAGCAATGGCTATGGAGTTTTAGGTAGATCTATAGTTTGTAATTGGGTTCGGTTCCTAACCTCATTATGGTCAGGATTTCCGTTTTTTTTTTTTGCTACAATCGGGAGGCGAAGCCAGATATTGCATTCACGGCGTATTGAACAGAAGACCTTCAACACTATTATGGTCAGGATTTGGTAATTAAGGAATGGTATGCATTGGCTTTGTGGTACTTAAATGTTCAAGAGCAATTAAGATCCTCGAAAATTTTCAATGCGGATGGGAGTTGATATTATTGTTGTTAGTTTCAGACATTGTTTACATGTACATGGTAATGTGTCATAATGAACCCAATAAAACAAAACCAGGTCCGCTATGTTCATCCCAAAAATGCGACTAAACCTGAACTTGCCTAGACCCAAACCTAGTGGATTTATTGATGCCCATATTCAAGCAAAACTACCAGTAGCTAACCCATTTTAGGGCGAGCTTCAAATCTAAAAAATTATGGGTCTCATATATAGAAAAACACCAGCTCTTTATGGACGTGAAGTACAAGTGTGTCTCACCCAAAATACCAGTGCTTCTCATCCCAAAAGATTCCTGTTTCCCCGAGAGAAAACTACCAAATGAACTTTCCAAGTATCGAACTTCTTGTCTTTGGAAGATTAACTAAGTAACCTTTTGCATTCAAGTCTTTGATACGAAATCGTGATTGCCACTCAAGAAAAAGCTTTACGAGTTTGGAGATATTTTGTGATGCATGGAGGTTTGGAGGTTTTTAAGTGGCTTGCCCATCTGAAATGGATGTGCACATTTACCATGTTCTATAATATAAAGTGTATTATCTTAATGTCCTCTTCATAGCAAAACAGACCCGTTTTTACCATCCATACCCCCAGTGCTATCTACATTATAAAGCAATTCTTAATATATATTATATATGACTAAACGTTGAGAAAAACATTAGCAAATCATATTCATATAACCTAACATAAAGTAGATTTGAGCATAAATAAAATTGGAGTATTTAAACACACACACCCTCTCTCTCTCTCTCTCTCTCTCTCTCTCTCTCTATATATATATATATATATATATATATATATATATATATATATATGAAAACTCAATGTACCTAACTTCTCATAAGAATTAGTAAATCATACTCATGCTCACCTTGTACTTTTGAAGACATAAAAGATTATTCAAAAAGTTATAAAGATGTTTAAAAAATATAAAAAATTCATACCCTCCAAACATAGAAGGTGCACATAAAAATGTATCAAAGGCTGGAAACATCTATCAGTTTTCTATTTTTTATTCTCTTTGCATCATTTCATGGGTAATAAAAAAGCAAGTTTATTAAGAAATAAAAAACTATATGTGTGTACATATATTGTTGTAAAATTATCCTTGTGGTGTTCTTATATATATATATATATATTATTGTGTATTTAGGACAGAAGTCTCTCTATAGAGAGAGAACCTGTTCCATCAATGTATCTAACATTGACAAAATCAGAAGGGCTATGCATGGAAAGTTGGCCCCAGCAATTCCACATTATAATCAATACTGTAGATGGGTTTTCGTTGGAAATATTTACTTCAGATCACTGCTTTCCATTTTAAAATTGTTTCGCAATCTGAGTTCTCTAGTTGTTTGGAATTGAGAAACAGACCCATTTTAAAATTCTCCGCAATCAGTGATTTACAAGTAAGGAGTTTATGAAAAACTAGCTTGGATGACATATTTATTAGTTAATTTACACATACAAGAAGATTGACCTTCCCCTTCGATGATACGCCACCTCATGTCTTGATGTCAAAAGTACACTTATTGAAACGAGAAGGTGAACTTGTCAGTTCATGAAGCTACAGCCTAAGAGTTTACTGTAGAACCTTCAACTCAAAGGCCCTCGGTTCTATAACGAGGGTGTGCATATGTATGGAAGGGATCTGCCTAGAGATGGAACTGGTGGTTTTCAATCATCGGTTTCGATTTGCCTGGAATCGGAACCAATTGAGATCGGGCTGGTTCTGCACCTCTGATTTCTGTTCCGGTTTTGGTTTAGGTCATAAATTATTCAAAATTAAAAAACATTAATTTTCTAATTTTGATAAAAAATATTACATTTTTTGAAACCGATGGTTTCTGTTCCGGTTTAAGCATGGTCTCGATTTCAGCAAAATTGGAACCGAATTGGATCCCCTGGTTTCTGATATTGTTCTGGTGGTTCTAATTTCAACCGGTTCTTCACCCAGTTCGAAACTGGTCTGCTCTAGGTATGCCTATCTCTATTTGCGCATCAAAAGATAAAAGTGTAAACTTCTCTTTTTATCCCTGTACTTTTGAGAGGGTTAAGAAAATACATCAAATCTTAAATGAAGTTCATTTATGTGACCCCATCCTATAATGGGAACTTTTTGTTTCCCCTTTCCAATTAGTAACATTGTATCACTTTTTAAATAATCATTAACATTCAGTGCTTAAGCCTGTTTTGTGTTGAGACTTGTAAGAGAAAGCGGTCCGGACAAGGCGAACCAACTTTTAGCCCAAACCCAATGTGACCCGATCCAACCCTCATCAATCAACCCGATTTGCCACCCTACAATCATGCAAGTTGATATCATTGGCATCTTTCACAACATACCTGACCCATCGGTGCTACATGTCCACTCTAAAGAAAGACATCAAGGAGTTCAATTCAAGAGTGCACACTTTGTGACTTGTCATTAGAAAAGAAAATGTCATGATTTATTAGATCTTTTTCCATTGGCTCTTCATTAGTCCCTTGGAGTTACATGTGATAGTACAAAATTGGATCATATGCTCATATTACTTTTCTTAGTAAAACAAAATATATTATAGTTCCCTACATTTAAAAGGGAGATGACTAATGCCACAATGATTCATACCCCTTCTCGAGTTTATTTCAAAACTGCCTTTTCTATACATAATCTCTATGTCCTCTTGTCTCTCACCTCTCTATCTTTTTCCTCCTCTATAAAGACCTCTTTCAGTAGTCATCTGTCTCTCTTTACCACATGCTCCATGGGATCTCTCTCTCAGCCTTGAATCTTCGGAAATGCAACATGTCTCACTTTTCCACTAGCTACATCTCCTCAAGGGAGACACACACTCCGTTCATGTGGTGAGGTTTCCCTAGTTGTGTCCCCTACTTCATGGGATATACCAACTACATCTTTTGCTCAGCTACTAAGTTATTTTTTGTTGTATTTTTTCTTGTCTTAGCTACAATTGCAAAATGGAAAAGAATGAAGCAAAAATGAATATATCAACTGAAGGTAGTTATTAGGATGAAATATATTTTATATAGATCATAACCAATGACACTAGATGTGGTTGTTCTGCAGTTAACAAACTTTTATTAATTGTGGAGGTGATGGAGTTTATTATGTACCTGCATTTGAGACAGATATAATGTTTTGTAGTTAGAACGAGCTCATTTTGTATACAAGAGATGTTTGGAGGAATGACAACATTGGTGTTATAATGCTTTGGTTGAAGCATAAATGTATAAAAGGTAAGGGAGGACTTGGAGGTCAAATTTTACTAGATGGGGTGAACTAGATGGTAATTATGCTTAATACAATGCATACATTCATTAAGGTTGTATATTGAAGGGCATGCATTTATAGGTAGGTAGGTTGATGTTGAGTAGTAGGTGAAAAAGGAGAGAGACAAAAAGTTATTGGAAGCCCAAGCATTCTAACACAATTGAAGAAACTTGACAACTTAAACCTTAATACGAAACAAATTTAAATGCAAAGATGAAAATTTAGTAGGAGGAAATGGGTGGTCAAATGTTTCTCAAACAACTTTTGGATCAAATGGATAACATCAATACCACATGACAACGAAGGACACCACATACTAATCATGTAAGTGACATTATACTTTGCATCTACTTCAATTCCATTATTATGTGCTTTTTTGAAGGTATTAGAGTTTAATTGCTCGTAGAAGATGAACAAGTATAAGATTTTCTTGAGGTTAAAAGATTACAACAATAGTAATAACTTTTTTCATGGTGTTCACTTTCATGAGTACAAAAAAAGGATAATTATATTTAAGGTGTGTAAGAGAATTATTTATCCCAAACAAATTTCTTGATATAATATGCACTAACCTAAAGGTGAAATTGATGAATATAATTGAGATTGTTTTCTGAGTTAACATATTTCTTATTCATATGTCACATTGCAAAAGACATTGAAAGATATATCATTGAGTAAAGTTTGAAGAGCTAATACATGAGAGAATTTATACCAACAATTGGCTATTATAGAAGTGATATGATTTTTTTCTCATGCGAAAGAATAGGTTATGAACTACGACATATATATAACTAGTATGTATGTAATGTTCCTTATTAGCACATACATATCTCATTTATGGATTTTCAATATAAAAATGATTAGAGAATTGGCGTATTGGGTCACGAGTGCATACATAATGTTGAAAGCATTCATCGGCAACTCGATTGGAAGTTCAATACAATGTATATATAACTCCATTGGTTGATTCAATTATAGATTATAGAATTGAAAAAATCATTTGAAAACTTTTGAACCATCAACAAACATTACCTTGCAACTTTTTTTGAGCTAGTTATTTTGTTGAAAAGATCTTCCATATTGGACAACATTAAAGGTGCATCATAATCTTGATGTTATGCATGTTGACAAAAATATATATGATAAAATCTTGTCATTTCTCATAGAAAAGGATGATAAAATAATTGATAGTATCAAGTCACATATGGACATGGAGAAACTAGGATTAATGCGCACTTTGTATGAAAAATAATGTGTAGATGAAATTGATATGATGATATTCTCATTTGCAGTATACCAAAGTATACCAACTAACCAAAGATGAGAAAGAGAAATTCCTCTCTATATTGCAAAGTGTCAAGTTACCTGATGAAATATCTTCATATATATCTGAAACGTGTAAGGTCATGAAAATAAAATTGTGGGTTTAAAAAGTCATGATTGTCATGTGTTGATGCAACATCTCTTACCAATAGTGATGTGAGGTATTCCAAAGATTCTTTGCAAATTGGAGATGATTTTACCTTCTTTATTTGTTGATATTATGATACACCTAACTATTCATCTTCCTAAAGAGGTACGACTTATTGGACTTGTATAATACGGATGGATGTATTATATTAAAAGATATTTATTTACATTAAAGAATTATGTATATAATAAAAATAGGCCAGAAGGATCCATTGCTAAAGTTTATTTATTGGAAGAAGTGATAAACTTTTGTGATACATATCTAAATGATGATATTGTGACAAGAATCAATAAGCCAATGTAGTTTGAAAAATTGGTAAATATATGCCTATATTTGTATGTATCAATGATATGAAAGAGTTACACAAATTAGTGTATTTAACACCCCAAGCATTGATCCCTTCATAATGTAAGTTTGTTATATTTATTATACTCTCAAACAGTATCTTAAACTTTATTGAGCAAAATTAATTATCATTTTCCTTTGTAACATACACAGAAATATTTTGAATTACAAATATCAAGACAGGGCTGATAATTTTATAAAAAAATAACATGAGGAAATTGTTGATTGGTTTGACAATTATGTAAGTATGTCTTTTATAATGGTTATAAGTTTGATTGTCAAGCATTGGAAAGAGTACACACTACTTAGAATAGTAGTATTGCTACAATTGCTTGAAAGAGAGGAATTATTTATCGATTCTTACATGAGATTATCAAAGTCCAATTTGTAGGTATTGAGCAACCTATTTTTTGTTTAAATGTGTTTGGTATGACATGGATAGAGGATGGAATGAATTTAAGTTTACCACATTGCGTACTTCTTTGCAATCATATCATGGTGAACCATATATATTTCCAAGACAAGCATTACAAGTGTGGTATGTAAATGACCAAAGTACAAGAGATTGAGATATTGTTTATCATTGAAAACCAAGAAATGCATATGAAATGCCAATTGAATATTCAATATTTTCTATTATTGATATAAAAATTGATGGTAGTAGTATCATTCATTGTATTCACGATTATATAAATGTGCGTACACATGTTTCAAAGCAATGGGTAAAAGAGTTAGCTGAAATTAGAAGTAAAAAGGTCAGATAAATTGATATGATATTGATAAATATATAGATTATGATATTGAATTCCTTATGATTGTCTTTTATTTAATTAAGTTTATAACAGTTATAATATGTTTATTTTCGCTTCTTATTAATGAGCCTAAGATAACCAATTGTTTTACAATGATAAAATATCACTACCACAAAAACAAGGTAGAAGAAGAGGCGGACAAGATGAGGGCAACCATAACAAACATTATCATGATAATGACAATGAGGGTATACTATTTTATATTTACTTTTAACAATATTATATTTTTCATTATGAAACTGAAATACCTCATTAATAGGTATCGATGAAAGAGACTCACATGATATAATAAGAAATGAAAAGAAACTAATGATTGTTGAGGAAGAAGATATTATAAATCAAAAAATAAGAGAAGAGAGAGAAGAAGAATCACAACTAGAAGTAACTTCAACATCTTTTGCAAAACAAGGAACGAGTAAGACTATTTTATGCCATTGCATGCTGCGAAATGGGGAGGCGTGAAGATATGAGACTTCAAAGTAATGGGTGGACATGGTTTGAAGTTCTACCATGCTCTTAGATGCTACGGAAAGCAAGATAATTGCTTTTCTCTATATGAGATGTGGTGGGACAGTAATGCTAAATAAATATTTGATACTATTTGAGAGGATATAACGGTAATATTAGTCATTTAGTATGGTTATATTTATATTTTAATAGGTCTATATCTTACTATATATTTAATATTTTTGGAAGAAAAAGTTCACATTTGAGCATTCAGAAAATCATGAGCCTATTCCAACTCATTTGATGAAGAAAAATTGTAAGAAGACATTACAAAAAGTTTTAAATGTCTATCAAAATGAAGTAAAGAGGAGGTACTTTACACCTCACTTCAATGCAAATGAGCCTCTTTTTTAAGACACCTCTATAATTGTGGTCCCAACCTCTACTTTGCAAAGATGTTGTGAGTTGTAGTCATGTGAAACAAAGGTAAGGGAGGCAAAAAATAAAGTGAACCATACAAAAATGGTGACGAAGTATAACAAAGGATTTGAATATATTGTTAGACATCAATTTATTATGGTGTATGATTTTGTTTATTACTTTGGTAGTATATATCAATTTCTATACTCTACCTTGTGAGACGAATCACACGAAGAAGATGATTCGCCAATCATACCATATGATCCATTCATAGAAAAACTGAACAATTTTTTTATGAGACAATTAGTAGAATATATGTAAGTATACATACTATTTCATATATTATTAGTCTCAAAAAGCATTTGATGTGTTCATTTTCTTCTATCATATTATTTATTATTTACATATATTATAATTAATATGTTATTTCATGTATTATTAGTCTCAAGTACAACAAGAATATCGCATGATTCGCGAGAGTGAAGATGGTTCATCTTCTATGGTAAGTTTTAGAAAGGCTATGCATCATATACATGGAAAGCACCGTAAAGGATGCAAAAGGAGAATAGGATATGGATTACCCAGTAGAACAAGGAGAAAGAGTGCAGAGAATACTAAAGATAAGCATACCCGAACTTCATCAATGCAAAATCGAGTAACATCATTAGAGGGTACCTTTGGGGATATCTCACAATCTTGATAATATAGTAAATAGAATAGACACTCAAGTAAATCTAGTATATTACAATGATATATATGTATATTATGTATATTACTTTTTATTATAATGTGAAATATAGCATATTAAATCATGATAAACTTATGTTTTAGTTTATGGAGATACGTCAGATGTTTTGTGACTTAGTAACAAGATCCTTAAATTCAACGCAACAACAATCAGTGTGGGTAAACCATTTATGCTTATAGTGATCTTTTATTATTTCACACATTTGGAATGTATGTAATTTTATGTATATATGACATTTGAGATAACAATCTATATAAGAAGAGTTATTTACTTTATTGCTTCAAATTTATAATAGTGATTGTTCTGAGAATATTGCTTCACATACCTTTAAAATTTCTGTTACATGTTTGATAATGGTGGTAACTATTCATGTCTTTAAGTAGGTATGATATTTTATTTTGTATTGCAATAATAATAGGATACAAGAACTAATATAAAATATGATTGAAGAAATGTTAGAAGATATGATTGGTCGTGACCTTCTACACTAGTTTTATATTTAATTGATTTTTTTGTTTATATAATCATTTTAGATGTTTGTAATATGGGATATTGGTCTTGGATATATTTGGCCCATATGGCATGTATGTATTCGGTTTAAAAGTTTGTAATATTGGACATTGAATTTGGTTTTATTCGGCCCATATGACATTTATGTACTCATTCTAAATGTTTGTATGTTGGACATTGATCTTTGTAGATATATATAAATCTTCAAGATAATTTATATTTTGATAATATCAAATTGTATATATGGGATTCTATTCCAATCTCTATGTAAAAATTTGAATAATTATGAAAAAAGTATTTTCATTGTAATATAAATAAACTATTCTAACAATTTTCCACGAGGCATTTTTGGCAGTAAGACCGTCGATAAAAGGAATTCCAAAAGTTTTTTTTTCTGACGGTTTTCTATTACATTTGCAACGGTGAGAGGAAGCATCGAAAATGGACTTGCAGTTTCAGTGACTATTTCCAGCAGTTGTCGAAGTATTTCTATGGGTGTTTAGTTTTTTTCTGGTACTTTTTTTTTTGGTGAACCCCTCTAGAGGGGTTTCAGCCTTTTTCGACAGTCGGACCTCCATAAATAACCCTTTTGTACCAGTTTTATTCACATTTTATTATAACCTTTTCTCTTTTGTAACAAGAGGAGCCGAAGCCAGGTATGCATGCCGCATGTGTCAAACTCACGACCTTCATCCTATCAGTTGAGTCCCTTTAAAGGTAAGCTAACACTATGAGTGTTTCATTTCCTTTATTGATAATCATATTTTATTATGATATTTTGTCATCGTATTACCTAGTCTCCAATAATCATATTTTATGATACACATTATACAAATTTTATGTAGGATCTTTTAATTTTTGATAATTCTTATGTTTCTTAATTTTTTAATAGATTTTATTCGTCATGTTAAAAAGAACTACTGTATATACTTTGCCATGCGACACACACATATGGTGCCATATTCGGACGATACAGGGTCCCATGCAATTTGAATCCAACTCCCAGAGGAACTTCATTACTTCAATCTTGTTTGAATCTATATTGTACGTGGACAGATTTGACATTTGAATTTCATGGATTAGATGGAATTTTATTCGTCCTAACTTTGATTTTGTTATGTTTATATTATGGCTTGCTATATGTTGTAGGCATAATGACCGATTTGGTGACTCAAGAAAACTAACGGACCTCAACTTATGATTCGGGAGTTACAATAGCACCGAAATTAGCAAGAGCCAACATATTTATCAAGAAATCTAATAAAACAAAAGTATGAAACCAGAGAAAGAACATTAGGCGATTCACATATGCAGTAGAGAGGGGAAAACTTGCTACGGTAATGAAAAAATCAAAAATAGCAAATACATAGAATAATACGTTAATGAAACCAGAGAAAGAACATTAGGCGATTCACATATGCACATCAATTTATCTGAAGCTTCAAGTTGGATTCTAGCTTTCCCTGTATGATCACTACTCCACCTTAACGTCTTCTAAAGTGGCCCTCTAAGAAACTAAACAAATGTTGGGTTGACAGAATAAGAAGATGACTATTTTACGTAGGTCGACCACTTAAGCCTTGCACAAAGCTGTCCTCCACCCACTTCCTCTCTCTCTCTCTCTCTCTCTCTCTCTCTCTCTCTCTCTCTCTCTCACACACACACACACACACACATATATATATATATATACAAAATACGTCCTCCGTTTGGAGAAAATGGTTTGAGAAAAAGTACAGAGAACTTCACAATGCCAATGAAACACTTAAGGCCCTCAGCTACTGAAACGGACTGAAATTTCCTTACCTACCCAAGTAAGCTGGTTAGGCAGACTAACTAATTACAACCAAAAAACTCACACGAGGAAAGTTCAAAACACAGAAGAAACAAGAGTTATGTGGTTTGTGCTCTGAAGAAAATGAACTCACAACCAATTAATTGCCCACTGATTCACTGATTTGTAATGGTTAGAACTTGGTACTGGTACCTATTAGGTTGGTATATGAGTGTTAAATGACATGTCTTGGTTTTAGAACCGTAGGTTTCGAACGGTTTGGTTTGAGTCTTGAATGGTTTAGAACTGATAATTTATTAAAAGATTAAAAAAGATCCGAATTAACGGTTAAAAAAAACACCGGTTTTAGTTCTAGTTCTAGGTGAAACTGAAACTGAATCGGATGGTTCTTGCTTTCAAGTTCAGCCGATTTTTAGTCCGATTCAGTTTTGGTTGAATCATCGAGCCGGTAGGAAACCGATCAAATATATATATATATATATATATATATATATATATATATATATATATATATATATATATATATATATATATATATATAGCCTAGTTTAACAATAGAAGAAAACAATTTACAACGTTGGAGCACAACTACTGAACAAGGACTGCATATGAAATAGCCTAAAAGTTTAGGGCTGAAAGAAAAAGGTAATATTATAAAGGGGCAACTCCTAAAGTGGGTCAAACGCGTCAGCAGGGCGCACTGCGTCCTGTCAGCCCCTCATCTAAAAACAAAGCCATGCATCATCCTCCACAATGTTGGTGCTTTGCTCAGCCTGCTCTCTCTCTCTATATTATCACTCTCTCTAAACTATGGACTATTTCATTTGTTCTTTTTCTTTTTCTGAAATTGATCATTTCCAGATAAAATAAATGGAGATAGTGGTATGGGAACCGTAAAAGTTGTCTAGACCTTTTTATGTTCGTAATTATTTAATTAAAAAGGAAAATAAAATTAGATATTTCCCTGACCACCGGAACTCGTTACCAGGAGGGAAAAGCAAAACCATTGGCTTCGTGTTTCTTTCACAACCTGCCCCCAGAATCACAGCCATTCCTCCTCCTTTACACTATAAATTTGCACCCTTTGCTTTTTATTCATCCACAGAACGCGATTGGCGATCCCTCCCATCTTGATCTTCATACACAATCCCGGCTGTTTCCAGTTCCTTCTGTAATCAACCCTGCCCTTTCTTTAATCTAGGCAATGGCTGCTCAGTCTTCTTCCTCTGCTCGTAACATGGTTTCTTCTCCACTGGAGGCGAACAACATAGCTCATCTTGATCAAAAGTTGTCTATGGCCAGGCGCTGCGGTCATGGTACATCTCTCTCTCTCTCTCTCTGTGTGAAACATTTCTTCTATTTTTTTCTGTTCTTTTAGTAAATTTAACACTAAGAGATACGTGCCTAAACCACATCGTTTGTGTGTCATTTCCCTTTTCATAACGAGTTTCATTTCGACTGATATCTATGGTTTGGTTTGGATGTGAAGAGGGCGTAATTGCGGGAGCAAGAGCAGCGGTTCTTGCAACCATTGCTAGTGCCGTGCCTACTGTAAGCTTCTCTCTCTCTCTCTCTCTCTCTCTCTCTCTCTCTCTCTCTCTCTCTCTCTCTCTCTCTCTCGTTATCTTAGCTACCAACCCTAATCCTATTTGGATGCACGATGCAGCTGGCAAGTGTGAGAATGTTACCATGGGCAAGGCGCAACCTGAATCCCACTGCACAAGCACTTATTGTCTCTTTAGGTAAAAGTTTCTTCTCCCCTTCTTTTAACTGACTCCACTTTTATCAACCTCGGATTAGTGACCGTCTGGTTTTGTTCTAAAGCAAGCTTTTGGTTTTCCTTGAGATGAAATTCTTCCTAGTTCACATTTTCGACATGAAAGTATATTTAGTTTATTTATTCTTTTAATATTTAAAATATCTAGGTCAGTGGGGGCCTAGTTTTATTCCCCCAAAACCTGGTGCCCAGGTTTTCATTGTATAATAACTGCGTTATTATTAATTGCAGTGGGTGGTTCCGCATTCTTCGTCGTTGCCGACAAGACTGTCTTGGCTACTGCTCGCAAGAACTCCTTCAAACAAGTCCAAGCATGAGAAATTAAAAATATAACATAGGATCATGGACTCGTTTCCCTGAAGTATCAATGTAAATGCTCTCTACGTTTAGACGCTTAATGTATATTTGCCTTTCTGCTGTTAATCTTCATAATTGCAAATGGTTATAGGCCCTGTTTCATTGATCTCTCTCTCTAGATATATTTGTGTGTATGTGCGCTCTCCTCTGTGCGGTTAAGCTTCACAGTAAGAAAATGGTCATGCCGTATTCATGAATCAATCTCTCCCCCTCTCTTGTCAGGTCCTGTTAGGTGGTGCACTGCATACAACTTTCTAATTACTCGTTCTCCCAAAATTAAATTAATCCAATTTTTAATTATATGTTGCCTCAGCTGTACGAGTTCCCCTTGTGTTGTGCCCCTTAACTTTTTCTCCCGTGTTTAAATGTGCCGTGAGTCTTCGAACAAAGTTGGTAGATTTTCGATCACGAGATCAATGAAAATTCAAATTCACAAAGAAAACGAATATTGTCCTATCTTTTGAAGCAATCACATTAAATAGATTGGCATCTTTTCCAGTGTTATGATACTATTTGTTTTTTTATTTTTTACTTTAAACATCTTAATCGTTTATATGTGAAAACTATTCTCTCGGCAACAATGAGTACCGATTGGGCCCATCGCAAGAACAATCCAAAAGCAACAGCAGGAAGTATACTGCACGGGAGAACAGAGGATGGTTAAGAGGATTCTCAAACGAAAACAATTTCTGCAACATCAGTTTCACCTTCTGTAAAATTTAACAGTTCCTAACACAATCTTTTCGTTTCGCAAAAAAAATGCCCATAAATTGCCTTCTCTTACATAAACCGTGATCTTAAAGTATTTGCAAAAGTCTACCTTAAAAATTGCAAATACGGGTTGAAAATGCCCAAAATTGCTTGCTCTTTAATAGACCATGATCTTAAAGTAATTGCAAAAGTCTACCTGAAAAATTGCAAATACGGGCTATAACTGCCTCAAAATAAGTGTTATTGTTTAGAACATCTACAAACTGATACAATATTTTCTAAAACCTCGAGCTTTCTTCTTCTTTTGCATTCTTTGCAAGTGGCAGTTATATAAAACCCATTTGGCGTGCATCGATGTGATATTAAATTTTTAGTTTAGTATCTTGTGTTACTATAAAACCCATTTTAGTATTTTATAGCACTTGAAAATTTATTTGATATCAAATTATTGATATAAATAAATATTTAAATATAATATTTAATATTTTAAAGTAAATTTAATAATTAATACTTAAATTAAGTTTATTAATATAAATTATAATTAATAAATTTGTTTAAATTTGTACGACATATTTAAAATTAATGTATGGTAATAAATTACTTTAAATATTAATATTTAGTTTTATTTATAAATTTAATTTTATTTAAATATTTAACTGTTAATTAACATATTAATTTAAATTAGTGGCTTTTAATATCTGTGTAATCATCAAGACGAGTATAAATTTTATATTTTGATGGTTGTAAGGATTAAAGTTGATTGAATTGATGCTAATGACTATAAAGTTAATTTATTGTGATTAAGGTAAATTAATAATTAAATATCTAAATTAAATTAAATTTATTACTACAGTAATAACAACTAAGCCTTTTTCCATACTAAACGGGGTTGACAACATGGATTCTTTGTTTCCAGAGTGCCTTATCATGTGCCTTGTTAGCAGTTAATTCAACATAGGTTAGATCATTCTTTATTATTTCTTTTCAACACTTTTGTGGTCGTCCTCTACCTCTTTTAATACTTTTAAAATCTAGTTTTTTATATCTTCTTATAGGTGCTTCTATTGATCTTCTTTCTATATGTTCAAACTATCTTAAACGGTATTCTCTTATTTTATCATTTATTGTTGTCACTCCTAATTTGTTTCTAATAACCTCATTATGTATACGGTCTTTCCTTGTATGACCACTCATCCATCTCAATATCTTCATTTTTGTCATTATGTTGATGATTAATTACCTAACAGTGAGAACCATAAAACATGACAGGTCTAATTGTTGCTTTATAATATTTATCTTTTAATTTTAATGGCATATTCTTCTCACAAAGAATACAGGACGCTCCTCTTCATTTTAAGTAATCTACATTAATTCTATACATAATGTCTCAATCAATTCTTTCATCACTCTAAAACATTGTTCCTAGGTATTTAAAACTTTTTGGGGGAGGGGAATGCAATGTGTGCCAATTTTAATTTTTATGTCCTCTTAAGTAACCAAATGATGATACTTACATTCCATATATTTTGTCATTGTTCTACTAAGTCGGAAGCCTTTACTTTCTAATGTTTCTCTCCATAGTTCCACTTTTTTATTAAATTTTTTCTTAGACTCCTCCACTAACACTATGTCATCTGCAAATAAAATACACCAAGGTACTTTGTCTTGAATATGTTTTGTTAACTCATCAATCACCATTATGAATAAGTATGAACTTAAAGTTAATCCTTGATATAGCCCAATATTAACTTCAAAGAAGTCTGTTATTCATTCATGAGTTATCATACATGTTTTTGCACTATCGTACATGTCTCTTATAAGGTTTATGTATGTGAATGGGATACTTTTTTTTTCACAGTTCTCTAAACAACATCCCTTAGTACTCTATCGTAAGTTTTTTCTAAATCAACAAATATCATGTAAAAGTTTTATTTTTTTACTCTAAAATGTTTTATAAGATGTATCAAAATTTGAATTGTTTTAATAGTAGATCTATGTAGCATGAATACTTGTCTTCAACACTATATCACTTCAAGGTTTTTCAAGATCAATAAATATATTTAGCTTTATCACCCTTCATATGTTTAAGAGCTTCTTTGAATTCATTCTTTTGAACACGTCAGTAGAAATTGTAGTTATATACTTTTTTTATTTGTCTAACTCTCCTAACCTAATACTAACATCTTTATTTTCATTAAAAAGCTTATAAAAATAATTTTTCATTTATTTTTTATATCATCATTTTTCACTAGAATTTTTTCATCCTCGTCTTTGATGCATCTAACAAAATTAAGATCCTTAATTTTCTTATATCTAGTCCTAGATATCATAAAAATATCTCTTTCACCCTCTTTTGAGTTGAGTTTTTATATAAATATTCTCAAATTTTAGCATTGGATTTACTAACAGCCTTTTTCGTTTCTTTCTTTGCTTTATTATAAGTCTCTAAAGTTTCACTAGTATTCTTAGCATAATGTAATTTGTAACATGCACTCTTTGTCTTTATTTTATTTTGCACCATTTCTCTCTACCCAAGCTTCTTATTGTACCAATACGCCTATCTTAGATCCACCTCTTTTGCCACTTTCTTAATATGTATAATCATATTGTTCCACATTTAACAAGGTGTACCAACATAATTCCAAGCATCTCCTTAAAGGACTCCTCTTTAAATATACCTTCTTTCTCGCTTTTGAGGTTCTACCATTTAGTCTGAATAGCTCGATGTACTCTTTTATTATTTGTCCACTTTTCACCTCTAAATCCATAACTAAAAGTCAATATTGGGTAGTTAAACTTTCTCACCTAATTACCTTGCAATCTTTACAACATGATCTATCATTTCTCCTAAAAACAAAATAATCAATTTGTGTTTGTGATAAGTCACTCTTATAAGTAATTAAATGTTCATCTCGTTTTTGAAGATTGTATTGACTATAAATAGATCAAATGCCATAGCAAAATTTAAAATCTCCCTACCTTCCTCATTTATATCCCCAAAACTAAAGTTTTTTTTAATACCTTGATATCCTAATGTCTCTTTACCGACCGGTTCATTTAATTATCCTTGTAAACAAATCATCTCCCTTTATGGAAATATTTGAATCACCTTATCGAATTCCTCCCAAAACGCCGTCTTTATACTATCTTCTAGTCCTACTTGGGGTGCGTAAGCAAAAACTATATTCAAAACCTCTACTCCTAGTACTAAGTTTAATGTCATGATTCGGTCACTATATCGTTGTATATCTATTACACTATCCTTTAAATATTTATTTATGATAATACCGAGCCTTTTTCTTTCTTTAGTACTATAATTTAAAACTTATATTCTCAATTTCTTTTGCTTTTTTTCCACTCACTTTATCTCTTGTAAGCATAGGATATGAATCTTTTTTCGAATAATGGTATCTACCACCTCCATTAGCTTACTCGACAATGTTTTGATATTCTAAGAACCAATATGAATCTTATTATCTAGGACTAGCTTCCTTACCCTTGCATTCGTCTATACTAAAAATACGGAGGCCCTCTCTATAATTTATTCACTACATTTGGACGACAATATAGTGAAACCAACTTCTTTACCCACACTTATCCATGATGAGGGAACCCTCTCTGCATTTGATTCACTACATTCGGGCAAAACTATAGAGGTTCTTCCTCATTTTTCACGGCATTAGAGCTCTTCAGTGCATTGATAAGAGGGGACGCCCCAGCGCAATGCTCATAATTTGTTTAATCCATAATATAAAAAGCTGACAAAGTTTTATGTTGGTTGTCGAAAGTTTAACGCAACCCTCCTTTATCCGGGCTTGGGACTGCTATGCAAGAGTGATCCCTTAGATGGGTAGAGTTAAATTAAATTAAATTTATTGATATAAGTTATATTTAAAGTAAGTTTATTATCATAAATTAATTTTAAATATATACTGTAAACATTTTGATGAAGTTTTCTTAATTATAATCTACATTAACAAACTTAATTTAGATATTAATTAATAATTTACTTTTAAATATCTAATATTTTAAGTAATTTATATTAATAATTTGATAGTGAAATAGATGCAAAGACTCGATCAATATCGACTCAAACACTCATTGCTAAAAATGTACACAAAATTATGTGTTTCCCCAGGTAAGGACTTTAAATTATGTGAACAGTGTATGTGCCGTAATTTGACAATTTTAATACCAGTCCATCGGTCCATAATGGGTTTCGTCATGGAAAAGCACCCTCTTTATATCTCATTGTCTTATTTGCTGATGCATTCTGTCACGTGCATTGCATGAGAGAGAGAGAGAGAGAGTAACATAGCGAAACAGTGGGTAATTCCAATAGTAAGGGATTACATATATTGACATCTTCTGTATTCGTACATTGTGCACACAAACCTGGGGCTTTAGTTGAAGATTAAATCATATGACAGAATACCATCAAATCATGCAATCCGTAAGAATTCAGAAAATCAGCGCTTTGTTTTCAAGGTAGGAATCTTCTTTTAAACTCTTTGGTTCTTGTGCACCTAAAAGTATCTTAGTACTTTTCTGAATTTCATCTTTATAAGAACTTCTAAAATTGCCTTATATAAATTGTGGATTTGCAATTTTTGTATGAACTTGATTGGGACTCTGTACAGAATTGCAGGAATTATACAACGCAAGGGTCAAGAATAACTTCGCATCTGTTGAATTGTTCATTGTGAACCAATGATGCACATTTAGGATGAGCGGATCAGGCATCTTAAGGTAACATTTATCTGCGAGTGCCCACTGATATTGGTAGATGACATAAGACAAAACATAAGAACTTTCATGCCAGCTTAAGAGACAAGGTATACTCAGTCAAGGTCATGTTATACACAAGACACAACGATTGAAGCAGGTACATTGGAAAACAAAATACAATACAAGGCCAGGTATATCGCGTGCATGTCTAGTATGATAATCGTTAATTTTTGTAGTTGATTTAATTTATAACTTAGGGAAAGCTCCTCTGTAATGGTGGTAGAGGCTCTTTCAGCAAAGCCCCATAGTGCATTTGACGTTATATCTGTCTCTGGAGATCCTCAACAGCATAGGTGTCATACTTTCATTAGCTTAACTCTTAAACCTGACTTTTGCTTACTGTCCCTAGTAAAATTTACCTATTTAGCTAGTAGAGGCTAGCTAGATCTTTTAGTACTAATTCAACCTTGGCTGCCGCGTGCAGGAAGGATTTCAACTGGCACGTTTTACCATCATTCAGGGGGAACAATGAACTAGGGGCGGAACCTAGTTTTTCCCTGTAGGCATCCACAGATAGACTGCATTTCCTCGTTGCTTTCCAGGGCTATAAAATTCCACTCTACCCACTTAAATCACATAGACCAAACCCTGGGTTCCTTCTTCTTCTCTCTTACCAGGACTTCCGCTCTCAGTTTTCCTTTCTTGAAGTAATTATGGCCAGTGACCCTTCTCAATCTGCTGGAAATAGTAACATCTCTTCCCTAAGAGATAAGAACATTACTTTGGGACATTTAGACCAAAAGATGGCTATTGCTAGGCGCTATGGACATGGTATGCTTCCATTGCTTTTCGTAAAATATGTGTGCGTGCGTGTGTATGTGTGTGTGCGTGTGTTTATGTGTGTGTACAGTACTTAGAAACCTTGAATGTGAATTTACACATTTTCTTTGATACATATACATCATGTATGCACACATGAACCGGACCTAGATGTAAGTAGATATTATAAATGTAAATGAATATACATGCATACAAATTAACGTATTTTATATATATATATATAATGAAATGGCAGCAGACATCAATGTGCTAAGTTTCAATTTAGATTCTCTTATGGTTCTCTTTTGTAACCGGCTGTAATGGTCTGATTTGAACTTGAAGAGGGAGTCGTCGCAGGAGCAAGGGCAGCTGTTGTCGCGACTGTTGCTAGTGCAATCCCTACCGTGAGTACCTCTCTCTGTATATATATACATACATACATATATATATATACATACATATATACATATATATACATACATATATACATATATATATATATACATACATATATATATATATATATATACATACATATATATATATACATACATATATATATATATACATACATATATATATATACATACATATATATATATACATACATATATATATATACATACATATATATATATATACATACATATATATATATATATACATACATATATATATATATATACATACATATATATATATATATATACATACATATATATATATATATATACATACATATATATATATCTATCCTTCTGGAAGCTAATTTTCATTTTACTAGTTACCGACTGCCTAAGTACCTGTCGCACAGATTAGTTCATCTCTACCGCATTGATTCCTCACGTCCACAAAGGAAGGATCACAAATAAATGCTCATGTTGACTTTAAGATTATAATAATGGTCCTTGTATACCATACATGCAAAAGGCTATAGCGTAAAGCAACTAGGAAGATACGTCCCCACGATGACCCCCCACATCTGATGGCTCTCTCTCTCTGCTGTTAAACTTGCCTCAAGATGAAGAGATTTCATGTTCAAAACCAGGGATACCATGACTAGATAACGCCACAGCCAGGAGAACAGGAGGTAATACAAACTCATCTGCTTTGCGTGACATGATTAGCTCAGGGGACCTTTTTTGTGATCGTTATGAAAGTATATCGTAAAATAAATAAAAGTATATCGTAAAATAACAAAATAACGTGTTACGAAAAATGAATAAAATTAGCTTTCTTGTATTTAAAGACATCTAGCAATAGAAAAATTTAAGTACTCTGATTGTATATATGATCTACGATGCAGTTGGCAAGTGTGAGGATGTCACCCTGGGCAAAGCGCAATCTTAACCCCACTGCTCAGGCGCTCATTATATCAATGGGTATTTTCTCTTCCTCTTCCTCCCCGTCCTCCTTCTCAAACTTAAGAAAAGAAATTTATTGCTCTGTCCAAAGGATTGGTGAAAAACTTGTTTGCATCTACATTTGAAACTCTTGCTTCATCCAGTAACACATGAATATTTTTGACAAAGTAAATGACGAGAAACTTAATCATTTCTAAGTTTTTCCCTATATTTAAACCATTTTTAGTAGTTGAGATCCGAGGGAGTGACTTTATAAAAGTAATCAACCTAGCTCCCAGGTGAGGCGCAGTCAGTTGGGTGAAATTCAGGTGAAGCAATCCATATAAGTTTCAAAACTTCAGATTACTTTCGGATTTTTTCAGATTTCGGGTGAGGATCCACCTCACCTCGCCCATGAATAGAGACGATTATAAAGGTCGAATATCGTAACAGAAAAGTTTTACAGGACTGGCACCTAAACGGCTTTTCTTTTCCGGAGTAAATGAAAAGAAGAATCCTTAACAATTAAAAGAAGCAAACAAGCATGAGGAACGATGGTTACAAAAGTATCGAAAGGAGATAATAAAATATGATATTACTATTTTGAGTTAAATATTAATATGGTATACGGTGACAAGAATGTCTTGGCTACAATCTTCATTGAGAGTGAAAAGTTAAGGGTAGAAAACCCCTGCAGCAGACTTCAATCTGTGTGAGAGAAGGTTTCCTCTCGGTTTTGGTTCTGACGTTAGCATTGAGAGTTAAAAGTTAATCTATACAGTCGTTTCTTATTGCAGTTGGTGGTTCTGCATACTTCATTGTTGCAGACAAGGCTGTCTTGGCTACTGCGCGGAAGAACTCCTTTGAAGACTTGCAATCGTGAAAAGTAAACCAGAATCATGTAGTTATGTGTTATCCATGAGCA
This sequence comes from Brasenia schreberi, assembly GCA_036023115.1. Classification (NCBI taxonomy): domain Eukaryota; kingdom Viridiplantae; phylum Streptophyta; class Magnoliopsida; order Nymphaeales; family Cabombaceae; genus Brasenia; species Brasenia schreberi. Next base: position 11,232,817 of record JAYKKT010000072.1, read on the forward strand.
TCCTGTGAATGTGAATCGTTCCTAATTAGTTACTTATTACAAGTTGTATGAGTGTTAGTTATGAAAATAGAAAAGAAAAAGAAAGATAATTACATGTATGATCTTTTTGCAAGTCGTTTTCGTGTTCTGTCATTTCATGATCGTGTTAAGCAGGTCTTCCGATTATATGACTCTATTTTTTTCCTGTTACTTTTGGGTTTCAGAAACGTGAACACGTTGTGTCATGACCATGTCAGGATTCCGCGTCAGTGTTATGTTGCCAACAAATTTTCCAATTTTTCATGTTTCAGGTCGTGTTCATGTATACGAAAATATTTATCACGTGATTGGTTAGCAAGGCTTATATGAGCTGAAAATCCTACGTCCCAAAAATGTATCCAAAAATTGGAAAACCCTCAAAAAGGTTTTGAAAAGAAAAAGAATGTACCTTACTTAAAAAGAACACGAAGTGCTTTCTCTCGGCAGAGGATGTGCTCTTCGCACTACGATTTATCCGAAAACTGAATTCAACAAAACCCAAGAATTGGAAAACGGTTGGGAAACCGGGACATTGCTAAATGATAGCAGTTGTAAGCATAGTCTTCTTTGGTTGCACAACTGAAGGCCTAGTTCTATTCTCCCATATCACGTAGAAAGTCATATATACAGTTGTTTGCCATGCTTTTGAATGGCTTTCTACTACTTTAGTAGAATATGGCTCTTTTGTGATATATATATATATATATACACACACACACATACAAGCAACATTACATGCTAACATATCTAAATAAATTTCAGTCATTCAATTTGAAAGATACATATAACTCAATTTTCGAATTCTATACATAAAAGTATCTTTTTAGTTTTTGCAACTATACTTTATCCATAAAGTAACTTTTGCTTTTCTATTAAATTCAAAAACACAATTATGAATCTTTCAAAATGAATGGATGAGATTTACATAGATATATTCGCATGTAATGTTGTTAGAATATTGCATGCAATATATATATATATATATATATAGAGAGAGAGAGAGAGAGAGAGACCTTCAAGGAATAAACAAAGAGCTCTATACTGGGGTTGGACAAGGATGAGGAATAAGTTGGGAAAAGGAGAAATGTGTAAAAAATACCATCAAACCTACAATTGAATTCTTTGTTTATTCTTTGAAATTTTATAGGCGCTCCTAGAAATACCGTCAAATATTCTAACCTTGGACTTTGAAATTCTTTGTTTCTTTGATTTCACAACAATTGAATTGCGTTCTCGCGGAGATTGAAAACATATTCATGATTTCTATGGACTGGACATGTAAATTTCATAGACATAAAGAAAAGGACAAACTTAAATGGTTTTGCCTCGCTACATTACTGATAGATACTTGACATTGTTATCTCAATTTAACAATTAGAAAACACCATTCTGAGCTTATCAATATAGATCCGAATCGAAACCAAAACTAAGCATTCTCTCATATTAAGTGGGGTGGAATATTCGAAAAGCAAATTATTTATACTCGTTACCAAGCATTATTGATATGAATCATTATTGATTCTCAATCACAAAACTGATCATACAAGGAAAAACAGTGGGCCCAAAACTAGCTTTAGTACCCGTAAGGTTGTCCATATACATTCAACTTTCCGAATGACGTCCAGCTAGGGTTTCTCATTAGCGCTGCACATAATATCTTTTATTTAGGGATTGGCTGTGGAATTTTAGGAAGATGTATAGGTTGTAATGGGGTTTGGTTTTTAACCCCATTATTTTCAGGATTTCCCTTCTTCTTTTTGCTACAATTGGAAGGCTGAAGCCCGATACTGCATGCACCACGTATTGAACAGACGACCTTCAACAGCATTACAGTAAGGATTTGGTAATAAAGGAATGGGATATGCATTAGTTTTGTGGTACTTAAATGTGCAAACGCAACTAATACACGGATCTCGGTATTGATTTTAAAAAATCCACCGCGGACCATAATCTAACATACCAGTTCCAACCAAACTAAGGTCCTCAAAAAATATCAACGCGGATTGGAGAAATTATTGTTGTTAGTTTCAGACATGGTTTACACTTACATGGTAATTCCATGTTGAACCCAATATAACCAAAACCAGGTCTGCTACTTGCATCCCAAACTGATACCTGAACTTGCTAGACCCAAACCAAGCGGATTTATTGACGTCCATAATCAAGCAAAACTACTAAATGCACCTTCCAAGTATCGAACTTGTTGTCTTGGAAGATGAACTAAGTCAACTTTTGCATGGAGAGCTTCAAGTCTTTGATACGAAATCACAGATGGGTTTGGACTCTTTTAAGTGGATCGTTTTACTATCTACCACGGAGATGGGAGAACTAGGGGCCGGACCTAGATTTCTTCTTTAAGTATCCACATGTAGAATAGAACGTACTCGCTGCTTTTGAGGATTATTAAAGTCCCACCCCCACTGCCCATCACACTTTTTCGACCCTTGTGCTTCCCTGTCCTCTCTTCCAATTAACGTAGGCTTTCATATTTTCCTTTATGGATGTAATTATGGTTGCTGTCCCTTCTGGTCAATCTGCAGGAATCCATTGCCTTTTCTTCAATGAAGAGGAATATCAGTTTCGCGGACATGGACATGGTAAATGGAATAAGCTTTTCACTACAAAAAGTTTATATATACCCGATGACCATTTCTTATGTACAGAAACGCTTGATCCAACTCTCTCTCTCTCTCTTATATATATATAGTCCATCCACATCCCCTGAATGCTCAAATCTATGTAAAGATTTCAAACATTCAATTGTTGAAATCAAAGAGTTGAAATCTATAAAACAAAAAGTCAAATAACATAAAATGCACAAAATGCACTCTACAAAAAGTGTAATAATACTTTTTGGTTTTTCAATTTAAAGCTAAATTATTTATCTTACCAATCAAATAAGAATATTTAAGCATAAATTCGTGTGCGTTTTTACCATGTTATATATAATGTTTGTTGGTATATAATCTTACATAATCATTTTTATCATTTTATCTTTGACATCAATGGAGAAGTTTGAATTGGAAAGATTATACTTTTGTAACTTCTTATCACATGTCTAAAAGATCGCACAATAAAGATATTATGCACGAAAAAATATTATGCATTTTACTATACCTCCCTTCTTTTTCTCCCTCTTTTTATATATAAATATATAGAGAGAGATACACATGACTCTTTTTAATATACATACCATTTAATACATTTTATGTTTTTCTGTCGAATATTTCTTTTGTTATTGTATAGTAATGAGTTTTAACAATGAAGCAGCACATAAACCAAGTGGTTAACATTCTCTGTGTCCCATATATCATATTGTGTTGGGTTTGAACTCACATATGGCTAATTTTTTTCTTTAAACTATATTTAAAAAAAAAGGCTGATATAAACAGAGAAATTTTGAGAAGTTTTACAACTGTTTTAATTTTAATTTTATAATATTTTATTTTTTGATTTAACATGTATGGTTACAAGTGTCATGTGTTAACATTTTATTAAACTTGTAATATTCTTAGAGTATATAAGAACCTCTCTTAATATGAACTTAGTGAATTGATTAGGTCTTAAAAACCACAAACCAGTGAACCAATACAATTGCCAAAATTAGTCTAAGTTTTATTTGGGTTAAGTGGGGTTGATCCATCTAGTTTAAATCCTAGAATTTATTTTATCCTATGCATTGTATAGGTTATTTTAAGTTTTCATATTTCACTCTAAGTTATTAATTCTAATAGACAAAAATTTAATAAGTATCTGAGAGTTAGCTTATTTTAATTTTTTTTAAAAATTAGTTAAAATATAGTAATTACATACAAGTTGTGCAAAAAAGAGTAAAAAAAGAAAGGAAAAAATGTTCTTAAGAATAAACCTGAGTGGGTAACCGGGTTCCTCCCTCCCATTTTGTCTTGTTTTCTTCTTCCCTCTTACAGGGATATAGCTTCCTCTACGCTCACTGGGACTACTGAGGTAGATGTGAAATGAGCTGCAAGCTCTAACATAGTGGAGAAGCAGTGGCTGTGATTATGGGAGAAGGTGGAAAAAGAAACACACAGCCAATGGTTTCTGTTCCGAACCCTTTCTTTCTAATAATGACTTACTGTCGCCAGGGAAATATAAAAGTTTAATTTCCTCTTAAATAAAATGTTAAATTCAAACTTATTTTTCAAAGGTCGTGCAGACAGTAGGCCCTTGCACCATTATCTGCATCTTTTATAATCCAAAATTCAATTTCAAGTAAGATAAAAGAAGGTACCCATCGTTTTGCCTCAGTGTACGAGAGAGAGAGAGAGAGAGCAGCACACTAACGATAAGGTGTGGTTGATCCTACAGACTATTATGCTGTTTTCTCAATCGTCATTTTGTTTTCCAGTGAGAAATTTCACAGGAAGTAGTGCCGCTGGTGATGTCGACACTTTTGGTTCACTTCGAACCTCCTTGTAATCATACACCCTCTTTTCACACTTTCCTGGCTCTCTTTTCTTGTTGATATTTCGTTGTGGAGATATTTTCAAAATAACATATTTTTAAATAAAAGTTGAAAGGCCTAAGTTGGCATAGTAATTGTCCGTAAGAAAAGTTAAGTTGGTCTTGAATGAATAGTTATAAATTACAAAGCATTATATCTCTTTATGACATGAGTTATAAAAAACTTGAAAAGAGGTTTCTATCGATTGCTACAAATAAAATATTTGAGACTAATTATGGGCAGAATGCATGTCTATTGGCTACCAATGATCAGTATAAAATCATTATAAATTGACATTTTTCACGAGCAAGTAAAAGAATGAGAATCTCAACCAAACTTAAAAATTCTTTTTAATATGCTTCTTCAAAATCTTTTATTACACTTTCTTTTAATCGTACAAAAGGAAGTGAAATACCTAGCGACCTTGGTGTACTAATATTGTTAAGGACTTAACTACTATTGTGCAAGGAGAGTCAAGGTTCTCTGTAATATCATGCCAGCGACTATCGCGGTCCATTGCATATGGAGAGTTAGAATCCATGGGAAGCGAGAAAACTTAAAGGATAATACTCTAGCATGCCTTGAGGAGAGTCATGCACCAATCGTTTTGTTGCTAGAGTATTCTAGTGTTCATTAGTGGAGATTTTTAGTTAGAGACATTCTAAAGTAAACGACATTTCTCGATATTCTAAAGCAAAAGGTTATTGTTGTTTCTCGGAATATAGAAGAAAATGACAATTTGGTACCAAATTCTAGAAACATTGATCTCATTGAGAAATCAAGTAGAAAAGTCTTTTCCTCTTGAAATAGATTATCTCTCTAGAAATATCCGACCTTCATCAAAGCCCCTAAAACTCCAACATTCATTAGGCTTTTATGTGGTTTCTTTGTAATCTTTGGGATGAATGACTTGATTAAAAGAAATGACTTATGATTTCATCAAACTTTACCAATTTGATATAGACAACTTTTAAGGTGACAAAATAAAATACATTTCCTCCTCACCACCTTAAAAGTTGTCGATATCTTTACAATACCAAAGTCAACGGTAGCTAAAGGACTCGATAACAATACAAATAAGATAATTACAATTGCTTGTGTCATAAATGACATGTCCGATGTGTTGATCGATGCCTACCATGATTTGGCAAGTGCTAAAGATTTATGGGATAAGCTTGAACGCAGTACATGACCTATGACACCATCATTGTCTCTTTAATAAAAGACAAGCTTCCTATTAAGAAAGATTTCAAAAATACTCTTAATATACTTCTTAAGCAATTAGGGAATCATCTTAAGCTTAAGAACAGTATTGTAAGCAAGAATATTCCAAAAAAACAATTACTTGAGAGAAAATCAATACAATGGATGAAAGTAAGCCTACGAAACCCTCAAAGAATAGAAATCTGAATTTGAACGAATCTCATCAGTACAATAGTAAGAATACTAAGAACAAGGAAGCAAAGGAAACTACTACCTTTACAAAAAACCCAAACACCATAAGAGTGTGTTGATATTTCAAAAAGTTAAAGGGTTTTAATTAAAAGGAGTACCTTGTGGCAGTAATTACTGAAGCCAACATAGTTGAAGACATTGGTGTATGGTGGGTGGACTTTGGTAGAGTTGGTCATAAATGTAAGAACCAAAGTTTATTCTCATTATTTAAATGGAAGATTGACCTATTTTATATATATTCAATGCTTCAATGGTTCAAGTCAAAGTAAATAGTTTCGTAGAACTCAAATTTACATCGGAAAGATTCTCATTCTTATGCATGTGTTTTATGTTTTGGATGTAAGAAGGAACTTAGTGTTGGTAATCCTTACTAAACAAATATGGGTTTGGATGTGTACTTGAGGGGGAGAAATTCATATTATCGAATGAAGGTATGGTCATAGGAAAATGATATATTTGTAAAAACATGTTCAAGTTGAATTTTCTTAAGAATTAGGATGTTAATTATGTTTATATCATCGATTTTTGTGATATATGATTAATGACTAAGGCATGTGAGTTTTAAAATTAGAAAGCATTATTAGATATAATATGATTCCTAAAATGAATAAAACGAATTGGTCATGTACTTCTTACATGCTCATTAAGATCATAAGACTTCATTTTTCTATGGCAGAAAAAAAGTTCAAAAGTTTTGGATTTAATTCATTCCAATGTTTGTGATTAGCATGAATGACCTACTACAAGTCACATGAAATATTTTGTTACATTAATTAATGATTGTACTAAATATTATCATATTTAATTAATGATTGTACTAAATATTATATTTTATGGTTCTGAGTGTTGGGCAGTTAATCATCAACATGTACAAAAGATGTCTGTGACAGAAATGAAGATGTTGAGATGGATGAGTGGTCATACAAGAAAAGACCGTATACATAATGAGGTTATTAGAAACAAATTAGGAGTGGCACCAATAGAGGATAAAATGAGAGAACATCGTTTAAGATGGTTTGGACATATAGAAAGAAGATTAAAATAAGAACCCGTAAGAATGTTAGAAAAACTAAATTTGGAAAGTATTAAAAGAGGTAGAGGACAACCACAAAAGTGTTGGAAAGAAACAATAAAGAATGATCTAGCTTATTGGGAGTTAACTGCTAACATGGCACATGATAGGGATTTGTGGAAACAAAGAATCCATGTAGTCGACCCCATCTAGTATGGGAAAAGACTTAGTTGTTGTTGTTGTATGAAGCTTTATAAAAATTTAAGGTTTTGAAACTCAAAGTAGAACGTTAGCATAAAACTTCATCAGATAGTTGTTAGTAGAAATGGTAAAAGAAATGTTATCTTATTTTGGAAATGAGAATATTACGATATAAATTATTTTGAGTCTACCAACTTCATACATCAAATAACCGCTCCTTATTCACAATAGCAAAATAGTGTCACGGAAAGAAAAACTAGGTGTTAGTAGAAATGGTAAAAGAAATGTTATCTTATTTTGGTTTTTCTAAAGGTTATTTGGGTGAAGCCATATTAATGGCTTGCTATATTTTAAATAGAAGTCCTAATAAAAGAGACAAGGTAACCCCATATTATACTCTAAAAGAAAAGAGAACTCAACCTTAACTATTTTAAAGTTTGGGGTTGTTGGGCTATCTTAAATGTTCTTCAACCAAAAACCAAAAAATATAATGCACAATTTCACTGTAATTGAATCAAATAACTCATATCTTGTGAATATAATAATTGAGTTCAGAGATGTTATTTTCGAAAATGATATATTTACCTCCATTCTTAAACCCAAAGAGTGTTGTTCATGAAAGTGAACATGATCAAGAACTCCATAATACTAATAATCAAATCTCAAAATTTGCCACCAATAAATGGTTCTTAGGATTACTGGAAAAGTTTGACTTCTTAATCATCAAAACCTGATTTTTTTCAGGTGATCTAATGAGCTAGGTTACAAACTTATGACTTTTAATGATTAATTAGAAGCAAACAAAATCATTGGTCAGGATTAAATTAAAGTCATTTCTTAGGAAGCCAATGGTGTAAAATCGATCCTCATGGTTAGGTAAAAAGAATTAATAATTTCATTTAATTTCCCCTTGTTCAACCTACATGTCCAATAATTAAGATTTTTTTCTTTTGTTATAAAAGATGTCCGCCATTGGAAGGTACCATAGCTGCCTTCTTGTGTATCTTATACATATAATTCTTGCTATGTTAAGAGGTAAGCCCAATTGCGAATCTTGAAACTCTTTTGGGGTGGGGCGAATGATTTTGGGTGATGCCAACTATGTAATAAGAAAAAAGAAAAATAAGATCCAATCGTGCTGTCTACATAATATACGTGGTCGTCACAAATCTCAGCCATTCCTCAGGAGAAATGGCGAGATCAGTCTACTTTTAGACATCACGATGACATGACGTCCTACATTTTGTTCATTTTCCTGTTTAATCTACATTCCAGCTGCCACGACGCTAGGGAAGATAAAGAGTTGGTGGCACACCACTTGCTAGAGAAACCTTTGTGTTTTATTAGTGTTGCGGTAAGGCCATTGAGGGGTCGGCAATTCCACGCAATGGGCAGGCAGGAACGGTTACACGTATACCCGCCCCACACTCGAACCACAACCCCACCGAGGGACGGGAACGGGTTTGGGGCTATCTGTATCCCAATTCCAATCTCAGTCAACTTTCTACGATTAAAAGTATATTCTTAAAATCATAAATTTAATACAAACGATTGAGTAATAATGATAAGTGGTTGACTGAGATTGATGAAAAACTTGTTTGCATCTATGTTTGGAACTCTTGCTTCGGTGAGTAGTAACACATGAAAGTAAATGACGAGTTTTGATGGTATAGAAGTTATTAGAAATAAATTGAGAGTGTCACTAATATTTGACAAAATAAAGAAATATCATTTAAGAAAATTTGAACGTGTAAAAAGGTAACCAAAGAATGTTTTAATAAAAAGGTACGAGAAACTAGATTGTAAAAATATTAAGAAAAGAGAAATACGAGAAAAATATTGAAAAGAAATAACAAAACATGATTTAAGAATGTTCTAATAAAAAGGTACGAGAAAGTAGATTGTAAAAATGTTAAGAAAAGAGAAATGCGAGAAAAATATTGAAAAGAAATAACAAAACATGATTTAAGTTATGTTGAGTCAATGATTAGCACGACACATGATGGAGGTTTATTGAAAAAAAAAATCATCTAATCAACCCCATTTGGTATGAGAAAAAGCTTAGTTGATGTTGTAAATGATGAGTTTTATTAGCTGATATCCCTGAGTGAACCTAATTGAAGTAGTCAACCTAGAATCATGCTTCACAGTGAGGCGGGGTTAGTTGGGTGAAATTCAGGTGAGAACTTCAGAGTTTGCGTATTTTTCCAGATTTAGGGTGAGGATCACTGATTATAAAGTTTGAATGTAAGAGAAAACTTTTACAGGACTGGCACCTGAATAGGTTTTTCTTATAGATGGCCTTTCTTTTCTGGAGTAAATTGAAAGAAGCGCCATTAACAATTAAAAGAAACAAACATGAGGAAGGCGGGATACAAAGTATTGAAAGGAACTAATAAAATATGACGTTACTATTTTGAGTTAAATATTAATATGGTATACTATGACCAAAAATCCCTGCAAAAAAATTTAAATTTGTGTGAGAGAAGGTTTCCTCTCGGTTTTAGTTTTGATGTTAAAATTAAGAATTAAAATCTAGTATACAAAGTCGTGCTTTTTTATTGCAGTTGGTGATTCTGCATACTTCATTGTTGCAGACAAGACTGTGTTGGCTACTGTCCGGAAGAACTCCTTTGAAGACTTGCAACCATGAAAAGTAAACAAGAATTATGTAGTTACGTTTTATCTATGAGTATCCTGTGAATGTCAATCGTTCGTAGTTAGTTACTTGCTACAAGTTGTATGAGTGTTGGACATGAAAAGTAAATGTATCGTCTTGTGAGAGGACACTCAGAATGGTTGCTTGATAAAGCAAAAACATAATAAGTATAACGTCATTCATGCAGTTTATATAATGCATACCATGATCAGTTAGCATCAGGAAGAATTTATTGCTTCGATAACTAGTTGAAATCCAGTTTCTAGACAGAGTTGGTGAAGTCATTCGAGTTCACCTCAATGTTAACTCGCTAACATGAGCTCGTAAAATTTTACTCCATTTTTAACATTGTCAACAGCAAAGCCGTGAGGTTTCTATGCCATCCCAAGACAGAAAGTCAGATATACAGTTGATTGCCATGCTTTTGAATTGTTTTGTACTACTTTCATTGAATAGGGTTTTTTGTTATATATATATATATATATATGCGAGCAACATCTTTATATGTTAACATATACAACCAAACCATAAATAGAGAAAGAGAGAGAGATTCAAGGAATAAACAAAGAGTTCTATACTGGGTTTAGCCGAAGAGGAATAAGTTAGGAAAAGGATAAATAGGTACAAAATACCACCAAACCTGCCGTTTAGGCGCAGATGAGATTCTCTATCACCAAAATTAGCAGTAGGAATTGTATAGGCGCTCCTAGAAATACCATCAAATATACTAGCCTTGGTGTTTGAAATATTTTATCTCTTTGACTTCACAAAAAATGAATTGGGTTCAAGTGGAGCTTGAAAACATATTCATCATTTCTATGGACTGGACTGTAAACTTCATAAAGAAAAGGACAAACTTAAATGGTTTTTCCCCACTACATTATTCATAGATACTTGACATTATTAATCTCAATTTAATAATTAGAAAACAAAATCCTGAGCTTATTGATATACATCCAAATCGAAGCTAAAGCTAAGCATTCTCTCATATTAAGTGGGGTCGGCTATACGAAAAACCAATTATTTATAGTCGTTACCAAGCATTATTGATTTGAAGCATTATTAATTCTCAATCACAAAGCTGATAATATAAGGAAGAAGAGTGGGACAAAACTAGCTTTAGTACCCGTAAGGTTGTCCATATACATTCAACTAGCTTTCGGAATGACGTGCAGCTAGGGTTTCCCATTAGTGCTGCACATAGTTTCTTTTATTTAAGGATTGGCTGTGGAGTTTTAGGAAGATGTATAGGTTGTAATTGGGTTCGGTTTCGATCCCCATTATGGTCAGGATTTATTGACTCCCATAATCAAGCAAAACTACTAACTAAACCTTCCAAGTATCAAACTTGTTATCTTGGAAGATGAACCAAGTCAATTTTTGCATGGAGAGCTTCAAGTCTTTGATACGAAACCACAGATGGGTTTTGACTCTCTTAAGTGGATCGTATTACCATCTACCACGGAGAGGGAGCGAACTAGGGGCCGGACCTAGATTTCGTTTTCAAGCATCCACATGTAGAATATATCGTACTCACTGCTTTTGAGGACCGTAAAAGTCCTTCCCCCACTTCCCATCACCCTGTCAAATCCTTGTGCTTCCTCGTCCTCTCTCCCAATTAATGCACAGAGGCTTTCATGTTTTCTTTTATGGATGTAATTGTGGTTGCCGTCCCTTCTGCTCAATCTGCAGGAACCCGCTACACCTTTTCTTCAATGAAGAAGAATTTTAGTTAAAGCGTTCATGGACCAAAAGCTAAGCCATCGTGAGGTCATAGTAAATCGACATTAAGCTTTTCACCAAAGGAATTTTATGTATACCCCAATGACCATTTCTTATGTACAGGTCTGAATGCTTAATAAAACCAACTAACTATAATGGATATGCATATTGATCCATATTCAAATCTGCTTAAAGATTTCAACCATTTCATAATAGAGATCAATAGTTAAAATCTTTAAAGCAAAATAGCAAAATAGTATCAAATGCATTAAATGCACTTATAAAAAATATAATAATACTTTTTATTTTTTAATTTAAAACTCAATTACTGATTCATATTTATCATGTTCATTTATATAGATAGTGACTATATACAGCATAAACATATCTATCATTCAATATTTGAGATAGGTAGTAGAAATTTGAAATAAAAGTATGTTATGTTTTCGTACTTTACATTAAATATCAAGCATTTTATACTCTTATCATTGATTTTCAATATCAGAAAGATTCTATGTAAGATTATAAACCAAAAAAGATATTATTATTTTATATTTTTTTTTTATATATATATATATATAGAGAGAGAGAGAGAGAGAGAAAGACCGGTGTATGTGTGTGCCATCAAGTTCGTCTGCAACTTGATGTAAGAAGTGGGACATGCCCATTGTGTAATGGTGCAAAATGACCCATTCCACCACTTGAACTGCGGGTCTCCACCTTCCTCTATTTCGTCCGCTTCTTTCCGAATACTAGCGGCAGTCACTATTGTCGCCCTGCCCTTGCTTTTCAGATAAAATTTGTTACTTCTTGTGAATGCTTCTAGGGTGTGGCAGGTCACTGGTAATGGTACTCGGTTTGGGTGAAAAGCTGGTTCACATTGTGCCGTTTCTTCTCGTGCTTCCGTGCAAACCAAGCCCGAATTGCTCGGGTTCGGGTCAACCCTAACCAATATGTTTTTATCTTTTATATTTGTGGTCTCTTTGCAATCTGCTTTCAATTTTCCTTAACCATTTACATCCCTCACTTTCTATTTTTTAAAATTCAGGTAGAACGGTTTGAGATTTTAGATGGGACGGCCCGTATAAAAATTTCAAGCACCTTGGCTTTCAAAGATGATGGGGCAGTCCCAATGTAGATCCACCATTGGATACAGACAATTTAATAAATTTGGTATTAGGCCTTTTTTCCATTTATCAAATGACATTATCATAATAATGAGAAGATCGTGATAAAAATCTGGATGAAGAAGAAGTTATCCTAACAGTACTGAAACCTGGCAACTTGAAATTCTCAACCCAACCCAACAACCCAAAAACTCCTAGGTCGGGTTGGAAGTTAGGCAACCCGCTTGGGGTTTAGGTCTTTCAAAAAGTCACCCAACAAAAAATATATATAATATAAGACATCATGTGATTTTTATATACTTGTTATTATTCAATCTCTGTTTTTTATTAAACATATATTTCTTCAATCCCTTCTCAAAATTACATCCATTCACATTTCTTATTCTTTCGTTCTTTCCTTCTACACATCTCGAAGAAAAGATACGTCTATCATGTGTCACTCTTGAAATAGTGACACCGTGTCTATCCTTTGAACAAAATGGACCTTAAACATGTTTTATCGTCGGTCTTAAAAAATAATGTGGCTCACTAACATTTTCTTGATAAAAACATGTCTATCACACACTGCTTTTTAAATAGTAGTGTATTTGCCTTTAAGCACCACAAGAAACAAACGTTGCATGAAAAAGAACATGGAAATCCAAGGGCCCATTTTTATGGTATTTCTTTGGGTTTTCTAAATATGCGGTGGTGAGGTTTGGTGGCCAAGAATCTTTATCTGCGTTCTCAAGCGTCGTACGATTTGATGGTATATCTCTTTCTGAATTTAGCCTGAATAGCATTCCTAGTTCCGGACGAAAGGAAAGCCCTTGGTTTATATACAGAAGATCAAGACGATATGATACCTGTAACCTACTATTGGAATTTCCCACTGTTTAACTCTCTCTCTCTCTCTCTCTCTCTCTCTCTCTCTCTCTCTCTCTCTCTCTCTCTCTCTCTCTCTCGTCTAAACAGCATTCCTAGTTCAAACCAAAAAGTAAAGCCCCTGGTTCATATAGAAGACAATATCAATACATGTAACCCATCAGCCTTGGAGTTGCCCACTGTTAACTTTTACTCTTGCAATTACCCACAGTTTAATTCTCTCTTACTCTCTCTCACTCTCTCTGGATCTAGTCTCGGCAGCATTCCTAGTTCGAACCAAAAGTAAAGCCCTGGTTTTTATATAGAACACTAAAACAGAAAATATCAGTATATGCAACTCAGTATTGGAATTACCCACAGTTTAAGGCATTCTCTCCTACCCTTTACTATTGGAATTACCCTCTCTCTCTCTCTCTCGTCTAAACAGCATTCCTAGTGTAAACCAAAAAGAAAAGCTCTCCCCTCGTTCATATACATAAACAATATCACCCTATGTTGCAATCACCCATTGTTTTACTATATCTTAATTTAGTCTCAACAACATTCTATAAAGTTGAGAGGATGGACATTCACAGCACACTCATCACGAAAACGGTTAGACCGACCATCTAACCGCTTTTCATAGATGGTTATAGTAAATAACAGATAAGGGCTCCCAACCAAAAGTTCAAGTATGAAATCCGAGAGTATGAAGTCATGCATTGCTATATAAATTGAAAAGAAAACCTCTCTCAGAAATCCGGTTGTATGGAAACCGTGAATCATACATGTTCTCCTCATTCTCTTTTGTTCTACATCTCTTCATTCAAAGGTCATCCGCTGCGTACCTAGCGAAACTGCGAGAAGTCTCAGGGTCTCATTATCTGTAAAAAAGAGGTATGCTATGCTTGTTAGTTTGTTTTTGAAACGGAAAAATAAAAAAAGGAAAAGAGTAGAGAGAAGTTGAAAACCAACTATGACATACAATCAAAATCCTGAGATTAGACATAGGTGGTGAGTACACCTCAACAAATTACAGACTTTGGTATTTCAAAGCAAAATACAATACTGAGGACACCTCAACAAAATAGTGTAGTATAAAGGTATAATAGGATCTTATTGAATATGATAATGTCTATGTTAATTGATGCCTCTCTACCAAGTATATTCTACGAGAAGCAGTAAGTACAACTATATATATACTCAATAGAGTACCATATAAAGTTGTATTCTCTACACCACATGAGATGTGGTTTGAAAGAAAACTCAATTTCACTCATCTCAAGAGGTGGAGATCTATCGCTCATGTAAAGATCCTTAGTCAGTTTAGAGATAAGCTAGACATTAGATCCTTGAGGTTGTATTCATCGGATATCCTAAAAGCTCTAAAGGATATCAGTTTTATCATAAGGATCATGAACTTATAGAGAGCAGGGATGTTGAATTCCTAAAAAATACTAAGAATGATATCCTTGAAAATGATGATAAGTATGTTGATGATGTAGTAGATCTAGATCAATCATCATTTTAACCCATAAATGATCTTCCTAATCAAACCGAAATTTGCATCCATAAGGATAATCCTAACAATATCAACATATTATGATTTAAATTTACATCAGTTAGATATAAATATTATTTTTATAAATATAGATTTAGATGAAATCATATACATGCAACAATATGAAGGATATAGAGTTAAAGGCCAAGAAGATAAAGTATATAAGTTGAAAAAATCCCTATATGGACTTAAACAGTTACCTCATGAATGGTATTTGACTTTCCAAAATGTTATTGTAGAACTTCGGTTTGTGGCTAATGAACATGATCACTGTGTATATGTCTAGAACAGTGGGAGCCACATTGTTATCTTATCATTATATGTAGATGACATATTGCTGAGCGGGAATGATAATGAGATCATTGTCAAAACCAAGTCATGGTTAAACTCAAGGTTTGAAATGAAGGATATGGGAGAAGCATCCTATATATTAGGTACTAAGATTTCTCCAGACAAAAAATCTAAACTCCTATGCCTTAGTCATGAGAGATATATCGATTATATCCTCAAGAAATTTAAAATGGGTGAATGTAAGTCTTTATCTACACCTGTTGCAAAAGGGATCAAATTGAGTAAGACTGATTATCCCGGTGAATGAGACAATAAGCATAATGTTCTTTATACACAAGCAGTGGGAAGCTTGATGTATGCTATGTTATGTACAATACTAGATATCAGCTTCATTGCTGGTATTGTAAGTAGATATCAAAGTAATTCTTGTTGGCAATATTGGATAGTTGTGAAAAGGATTCTAAGATATATTAAAGGAGCAAAAGACTTAAATTGTGTTTTCAACTAAAAGTGGTAGGGTACTCAGATGTTGACTTTGTTGGGAGCAAAGATGACAACAAATCAACTTCCGGACAAATATTTTTATTTGGAGGTGGACCTATTTTTTTAGCATTTAAGAAATAGGGTTGTGTAATATTGCATATACAAGAGGTTGAGTATGTGGCTTGTTTGTATGGCTCCAACTAGTACCGTTTGGATAAGTTGATTCATATGTGATCTCAAGCTATATATAGCTAACGAGTTAGTTGTCATTTATTGTGAAAATAATACAACAATTACTTTGATTAAGAGCGGAGTTGACAACTCCAAAAGCAAGCATATAATGGTTAAATACCGCTATGTTCATTATATGATTATGAGAAAAGAAATATTCATCTCATATATGTCAACTAATAATATGTTAGCAAACCCCTTGACCGGAGGCATTCCTAGTTTAAATCAAAAGTAAACCCCTGGCATATATAGGAACACCAAGACAGAATATCATTATATGTAATCCCTTAGTATTCCAACTACACACTGTTTAAGACCTCTCTCTACCATTGGAATTACCCATCGTTTCTCTCTCTCTCTCGTGTGTGTGTGCATGCATTTCACGTGGTATAAAGCGCCAGACTAGAAAAAATGGGCAGGTAATATTTTCAACAGCAAAACTCATACGGATCTTGGAGTATTCAAATGTCAGAGAAGCTTCAATTGCATGACAAACATAAACTATTTCCTCAAGTCGCACACTTCCGGATCCATTTCTACCAACCAAATGCAGTCATTTCACTAGAAATGCTAGAAAATTCTGTGTGCGAGCATGAATTCCAATTAACTCTCCCCTTTTAGGTCAACATATTCTTTTTCTTTCTTCTCGTAGACGGTAAATGTATTCGGAACTCTGTTTTGTCAAAGGACTCTTTGAGTCGATATTTGTGTCTATTGGTACTCCCATTGCGAAAAAAATTCATGACAGAGTCTAGAACCAAATTGAAAGCAGAAGCAACTAGCCTCAAAATCTTGACTAGAGAAGACATTAATGTATTCTAGAAGCTTCTAACCAGTTACCAGTTCGTCCACAGTTTCCAGAGAGCACAAAGCAATTTCACGTTCCATGATATGTTTAAACATGAAGGTCCTCTATCTAACGGTAGTCATCCTCATCCACATCCACCTTTAATTTTGAATTAAATCTACTTGCTCGAGAAAAAATAGATCATAAGGTCCTTTCGAAATATAGAAATAAAATGCCATAATGAATTTTCGAAATATAAAAATAGAAGCAACTAGCCTCATTCTTTTGTTATAAATAATGGCATTCACTGTTGGAAGGTACCATAGCTCCCTTCATATCTCTCTTCTTGTGTATCTTGTACATGTTCTTGTTGAGGTAGGAGCTTTTGTCTAACCTCATCTTGGTAATAAAGAAAAACGGTATCCACCCATGCTGTCTACGTAAAATGCAGGGTCGTTCACAAATCTCAACCATTCCTCATCTGGGAGAAATGGTGAGATCATTCAGTACTTTTAGACGTCAAGATAACATGACCTACTGCACCCATAGCGTTAGCTCAACACAAGGGCATTCTAGTATCATTACTGCTGGTGGGGAGTTCGACTCCCATAGGGTTCATGTGTGGGTGTGTTTCAGGTTTCATCCTCCTCTTATGCCATATATGTTAGAATGTGGCAATTCTTGACAACCCAACACAGGTAACGGCTGGCCATCCAGCTATTACCCGTGTTTTGCAATAAACAAAAAAATATTAACTAATGGACCGTTACCAAAAATCACGGTAACGATCCAGATAAGGCTCTTGAAAAGGAAAACCCAGTAGGAAAAACCGGGAAAGAGGAGGAGCTCACACTTGTTCTATAAATACAAAGTAGTGCGTACAGTTACATATCATTCTCAAAATATACAGATTCTGAAATATACACATACAAACTTTTTTCCGAAAGAAATCCGCTGTGAGGAAACCTCAAACACAAACCAAGATCATATTCACCTTTTACTGCAGGCATACCTGGAAGAGCTCGACAACAACATACCTGAAGCTCGAAGAAAGCCAGAATCAGGCAAGAAATTACCTTAATCTGGTATGAGGGCCTCGTTCTTGACCTTGCAAAAATTAGGTACGCGATTAGCATGTAAAAAAAAAGGAAGAAAAAGAAAAACACAAAAGTGGAGAGAGCTTCCTGTTTTTTCTTGAAGCTCTGCCTGAGTCGTGACAGGGCAGAAGGTAAACCCTGCTTGTGTCAAGACAGGGCAGAGATTGGCCAGAATAACAAAAAAAAATGGAGGAGGGAAGGCCGCGGTGGACATCGGAAAAGGTCGCGGGTGGCCATAGACACCCGCTAAGAACCACCACTGAAAGGCCGAGAACCGCAACCAAAAGGCCGCAAGTCAGAAGGGCGAGAACCACAATTGAAAGGGCACAGGTCAGAAGGCCGAGAACCACAGCCGAAAGGCCGCACGTCAAAATGTCGAGAACCGCAATCGAAGGGCCATAGGCCAGAAGGCCGAGAAGTGCAGCCGAAAAGCCGCAGGTCAGAAGGTCGCAGGTCAGAAGGCCGAGAACCACAACCAAAAGGTTGGAGGGTAGGAAGCCGAAAAATCGCCATAGAAAGGTTGATGGCTGAAAGGCAGCAGGCCAGAAGGCTGAAAACCGCCACAGAAGGTCGCCGGCCACCACAAAGAAACGTAGGCAAGGATCTGGCCATTTCTCTCTCTCTTTCCCCCTCTAAGACACTCTCTTTCTCTCTCCTTAGGGTTTTATACCCTCCAAAAACCATGAGGCGATTTCAAAAAATCATGGGTTGAAACCACCCCCGATACCACTAAGTTAAAAGACAGATTTGTCCCTATCCTTTTGAGAAAATTCTAAATTCGAATTGAGGAGTAAAATTATATATTTACCCCTAATG
The DNA here is from genome assembly GCA_036023115.1 of Brasenia schreberi. Lineage (NCBI taxonomy): Eukaryota > Viridiplantae > Streptophyta > Magnoliopsida > Nymphaeales > Cabombaceae > Brasenia > Brasenia schreberi. Next base: position 11,251,585 of record JAYKKT010000072.1, read on the forward strand.
AGTTACGAATTTTACAGAAATACCGAAAGTAATTTTATAGGTCTATCCTTGGGCTTTTCAAAAATTACAAAAGTGGACAGATAGTTAAAATTATAGTTTTACCCTTAGTATTTTTTGGAAATTAGTCTGGGAATTTGTTGATTTGCCAAAAAGAAGAAAAGTTATAAGCTGTAAATGGGTTATAAAAAAGAAATATAAGGTTGATGGTTCAATCGACAAGTTTAAAGCGAGGTTAGTTGCAAAGGGTTTTTCACAAAAAGAGGGGATAGATTATATTGAGACATATTCTCCAGTTACAAAATTTGCATCCATAAGAATAATTCTGACAATATCTGCATATTATGATTTGGACTTATATCAGTTAGATGTAAAGACAGCATTTCTAAACAGAGATTTGGATGAAATCATATATATGCAGCAGCCCGAAGGATTTATAGTTGAAGGCCAAGAAAATAAAGTATATAGGTTGAGAAAATCCCTATATGGCCTGAAACAGTCACCTCGCCAATGGTATTTGACCTTTCAAAACACCATTATAGAACTTGGGTTTGTGGCTAATAAAATTGATCACTATGTATATGTCTGGAACAGTGGGAGTCACTTTGTCATCCTATCATTATATGTAGATGGCATATTGTTGATTGGGAATGACAATGAGATGATTGTCAACCAAGTCATGGTTAAACTCAAAGTTTGAAATAAAGGATATGGGAGAAGGATCCTATATCCTAGATATAAAGATCTCTCAAGATAGAGAATCTAAACTCTTATGCCTGAGTTAGGAGAGATATATTAACTATATCCTCAAGAAGTTCAAAATGTGTAAATGCAAGACTGCTATTACACCTGTTGTAAAAGGGATTAAACTAAGTAAGGTTGATTGTCTCGGTAAAGGAGACGATAAGCCTAACGTTCCTTATGCACAAGCTGTGGGTAGTTTGATGTATGTTATATTGTGTACAAGACCTGATATTAGTTTTGCTATTGGTCTTATAAGTAGATATCAAAGTAATCTTGGATGACAGCATTGGATAGCTGTAAAAATGATTTTAAGATATCTAAAAGGAACAAGTGACTTAAAACTGTGTTTTTAAGCAAATGAACTGAGAGTGGTAGAATACTCAGATGCTGACTTTGCTGGAAGCAAAGATGACTACAAATCTACCTTAGGTCAAATATTCTTATTGGAGGTGATGCTATTTCTTGGGCATGTAAGAAACAAGGTTGTGTAGCATTGCATACACAAGAAGCTAAGCATGTGGCTTGTTATATGACTGCAACAAGTGTTGTATGGATAAGCCGCTTCATACGTGATTTAAAGTTAGAAATAACCGACGAGCCAGTTGTCATTTACTGTGATAACAACGCAGCAATTACTCTTATCAAAAGTGGAGCTGATTGCTCAAAAAGCAAGCATATAATGGTTAAATACCACTATGTTCATTATATGGTTATGATAAAGTAAATATTCATCTCATACATGCCAACAAATGATATGTTACCAGACCCCTTGACTAAAGGCATAACAGAGGAATTTTTCTCAAAACATGTTACGAATATGGGTTTGAGGTATGTTTGATTGTTGTGTAGGGAAATAACTACACAACGGGTAGTGATTGCAACAACAATCATGAAAGGACATTACTAGGTAAACCCTGCAAAAGTGGGAGGAAAACCAGTATGTTAGTACACTTGGCTTAGATGGCCAAGTGGGAGATGTTAGAATATAGCAATTCTCGGCAACCCGGCACAGGTAATGGTTGGACTGGCCATCCAGCCGTTACCCGTGTTTTGGGTTTTAGGAGAGATCGCCATAAACAGAAAAATATTAACAGACGGACCGTTACCGGAAATCATGGTAACGATCCAGGTAAGGATCTTGAAGAGGAAAACCAAGCAGGAAAAACCGGAAAAGAGGAGGAGCTCGCACTTGTTCTATAAATACAGAGCAGTATGTATAGTTACATATCATTCTGAAAATATACAGATTCTAAAATGTACACATACAAACTTTTTCCCGAAAGAAATATGCGGTGAGGAAACCTCAAACACAAACAAAGATCATATTCACCTTCTGCTGCAGGCGTACCTTGAAGAGCTCGACAGCAACATACCTCAAGCTCGGAGAAAGCCGGAATCGGGCAAGAAATTACCTTCAATAATACATAGGGAGAGAGAGAGAGAGACGATTTGGTCGTGTACTTATCATTCCCAGTCAATGCTTGTAATTGATTATTGGAACACGAAGCTCGTCAAAAATGGTAATTCCCGCCCCATCCGGGTCGGTTTGAGTTGGGGCGCCATGGGTTGGGTCAAACTTGCTATCGCTAAATCCCAATTCCTTAGCTTGTGAATGTGGTATTAGCCTGCAATACTCAAGATATGCCCGAGGGAAAGTAAATTAAGAAGGGACACTATACGAAAGCAGGTTAGTGGGTTGAGGCGACGTAGCACTTGGAAAAGGAACTACTAGATTACAGTAAAGTTGGATGTCAAATTATTGGCAAATTAAAAAGAGGGTAGTTCCTAACACCTTGCTTCAATGAGAGGGAGAGAGACAGAGAAGATTTATGAAACATGGCACATGACCATTTGCTTAATTGTGAAACTTAACGGCAGCACCATCCATATTCATACAACTTGGAAGCCGTTTACATTGATAACTAAAGGGCAACCAGAAAGATTGTCATATATATACATGTTTAGTTTCTCAAGCTTGGACTTGCTTGAGGGAGTTCTTGCGCGCGCTAGCCAAGACAGTTTTGTCAGCAACGATAAAGTATGCAGAACCACCCACTGCAAATCAAAATCAACAATTATTTCAGTTTAGTAACTTTTTATATTATTAGAAAATTATTGATACCAAGTTTTCTGGGAGTAAACTAGGCCTCCTGGCCTAAATATTCTAAGAAAAAGAAGCAAAGCACTGACATATTTTTACAGACCAGACTTTACCAAATTAAGCTAGTAAAACGACAAGATTTTTAAAAATTAACAGAGTAGATGAAGATAGAAAAGCTTTACCTAAGGATACAATAAGGGCCTGCGCGGTAGGGTTCAGGTTTCGCCTGGCCCATGGCAACAGTCTCACACTTGCTAGCTGCACAATGCATCCAAATATTCAGAGGGTGAGGGCTGTAACCGGTTCTTGGTAGGCACACACAGAGAGGGAGAGAGAGCTTACAGTAGGCACAGCGCTAGCAACGGTCGCAACAACAGCTGCCCTTGCTCCGGCAACGACTCCCTCTTCACATCCAAACCAAACCATTAGTATCAGTAATTAAGTGAAATGAAACTCGTCCTAAAAATGCAAACTACAAGTAACAATACAAATGTAGATATCTCTTAGCCTTTAAACTTCCCTAAAAGAACACCAAAAACGAAGTACGCGAAGAAAATTACCTACTCGACACATACTAGTGATAAGCGCGATAAATAAGTAGAATATTTTCCCGAACAAGAAAAACAGAAGTATCTAATCACTACTATTGTTTTCTGCTTGTATATTTACATGTATATTCTAAATTCAAATGTTAAAGAGGTAGAGTATATATACCATGACCATAGCGCTTAGCCATTGACAACTTTTGATCAAGATGAGCTATGTTGTTCGTCTCTAGTGGAGAAGACACCACGTTGCGAGCAGAGGAAGAAGACTGGAAAGCCATAATTGTCTAAATTTAGGAAAGGTTAGATCGATCAACGAAGTAGGAAGCTGATTCAATTGTGTTTGAATGGATCACAAATCGTGCTGTGAGTATGAATGAGAAGCAGAGGGTGCAAATTTATAGTGTGGAGGGGAAGCAGTGGCTGTCATTCAGGGGGAAGGTGGAAAAAGAAACACAGCCAATGGTTTTCGTTCCGTCCCCTTTCTTTCTAATAATGGCTTACTGTCGCCAGGGAAACATAAAATTTTAATTTCCTCAGAAATAAGATGTTAAATTCAAAATTATTTTGCAGACAGCAGGCCCTTGCACCATTATCTGCATCTTTTATAATCCAAAATTTAATTTCAAGTAAGTTAAAGAAGGTACCCATGGTTTTGCTCTGTGTACGATACAGAGAGAGGGGGGGCGGGCGAGTGCAGCGCATTATACCTGCTTTGTTTAGGGTGCGGTTGATGCTACCGACTGTTATGCGGTTTTCTCGATCGTCATTTTGTTTCCCAGTGAGAAAAATGACAGGAAGCAGTGTGGCCCGTGATGCAGATCTTTTGGCCCACTTCAGACCCTCTTGTGATCATACACTTTTCTCCTCATATTTCTTTGCGGAGATATTTTCATTTTGGGTGTTACTATTTACTTACCTCTTAATGTGGTTTTTCACAAATATCCCTAACAGTTATTCCCTTTCTTCTTCACTCCTATTTTCTCCATCATCTTGCATGACAACATACATCGTGTTTTTTCATGATTTCATTATGGTTCTTGTTCATTGTGATTTCATTGTGTTCAAAACCACCATCCCATTTTTTTTCCATCGTGATTTCATTCTTTTTTCAAGAATTGTGCTCGGATCGATATTGAAAGATTATACTCACATTTATTGTTGATCATCCACAATTTTTGAGTTTGAAAACGACATTGTTAAGTATAGATAATTTTTTTAGCATTTTCTTCATTCTATCGTCGATTGCGGGAAGTCACTAGTCGAGAAAGAGATGTGGCTGGGTTGCGAAGCTGTATTGTTAGCATTGCAGCTAAGCCGCACCTAGTGATGGTAGAGATGGTAACTACGCATGTTGCTTGGAGCAGCAACTCACACACATACAGTGTATTTCTTTGCCTCCACACACACAGCTCAGACCTGTTGAACGTGTTGAAGTCGCATCTCTTGCTATGTTATTTATGTTATGCACTTAGTTGCTTATATTGCATACTTTGTTACATATTGAAATGAAACATAAGTTTTGTATTTTGTAGTAAGAATGGTTTGGAAAGGTGATGATATATTCTTTGGAGGCAAACAAGTACAAGGTCATATTGTTAGGACATCACTAAGAAGGCAAAATGCATTCGGGTTAGTATATAATAGACGATCACTGTGACAACAAAAAGATGAGCGCTGGAGTCATCGTATGTGGATCATCTAATAATGCAACCACAATTTCAAATGAATTTTGTCATAGCTTCTTTATGATACCATGATGAAACCGGATCTTCAAAACTTCATCTCAATGAGTACTCTATAAAGAGTGATGATGATGTCGCTCCATCAATCCTCGAGTTGCTTCCTAGCTTTATAGGTTACATTTGTATATATGATTTGGTAAGAGTAAGTAATTTATTTTATCAATTATAATAAAAGATCTTAGATATATTACTAACAAACATTGTGTGAAAATATGTAAAGATTATTGAAACTAGTGACATGCCACACAATATACAATGCTTTGGTTGAGTGGTCATTTCCAGGAAAAGTACTAATACAAGGTACTTGGCAGGATAATGTGCAATGATTTGGGTTATCTAAGCACGGAGGTTTATTGTTCTAGACTTTGGATCGGTCTAAGCGGTATGTATTTGATTATTATTTCTTTTACACAATGAATGTTATTATAATGTTTGTATCATTTCATCTATCTTTTTTCCTAGATCACTTGATAGCTTTATTGATAGAATAGATATACAAATAATACCTATCACTTGTCCTTATCCCATAGATGCATTCAATATTTGGATATTGTGTAGTTGTATACGCTAAACCGAGTTGCTCATGAGTTTGGTCATTATCAACAGATCATGATTTAACCATTAAGACCTATTGCACCACATAGACTAGCAAAATCATATGCATATAAGTTGTAGTACCATCTGCAAGATGCACAGTGGTATTCAAATAACTCATATTGCCTTAGACCACAACACTGTTGTGCAAGCATCATACTGAATGTGATTATTCATATATATAAATTGATATGTTACACAAATACATCCATTTATATTGAGAGATTTTATGCATTGATATGGACAATTCCATCCAACATTAGGCAATAACCCTTCAACATCATGAACGACAAATCAGGTAACGTACTAATCTTTAATTTGTCCTTCATTTACACTTTATTTATTGAAAGTATTCATCCATCTTTTACTTTTATTTTAGTATATTGTTTATGTCTTGGAAATGATAAGAACTGTGATCCTGACAATTAGACGATACTCACGTCATGGACCTCCTTGACGATTGTTGCAAGAGAGTATATAAAATGATGCGTGACTATATGCACGATCATGATGAAGAATAGATTTGTCTATTTCGTGTTGTACATGTAAATAAGTCATTGTATATGTATTGTACTTTATACATGAATAATTATATTTGTGTTTCATCTCTCTTGTTTCTATATATATATATATATATATATATATATATATATATATATATATATATATATATATATATATATATATATATATATATATATATATATAAACATTGAATAATAGTGGTATGCCTTTCATAACATACTGAGAAATTTAAGTAGAATCATTATGCAATTAAGCAAATTTGTAGAATTCGTGTATAATTAAGCAAGTAGGTAAAGTGATGTTACAGTGAAAACATAGAAAGAACATACAATTTAGTATAGAAGTTGCTAATCATCATCCACATTGTATATATTATCATCGCTCGATCCTCTTAGTTAAAGATAATATGCAATATACGCACAAAATAGTAAATCTTAATTAATAATACTATCATGTATATAGCACTGTCAAGATGAAAATATAAGAAGCATCGAGGATCCATATACTATATGTATCTATAGAAAATACAAACAAGGTAATTAATCAAACTTAATCCAACAAGTTAACACAAACAAAGCAACAAATATAAAACAAGTTTTGTTACATATTATTACCACCTGAAAATATGTGCCGATTTGTCACAGCATGTATACCACACATATCGTATGAGTGATTGGTCGTCGTCTGTCAATAATGAAAGGAACATTATGAACACAACCTTAGAGTGTTATATTAATGCAATGGTCCACCCTTGAAAAGAGTACTCATCTCATGAGCACACGACAATCCATATGACAATTGTAGTGTATATCAGCATGAATGAGGATTAGTAGCTACTTTTACATTACTCATTTTTTTGACAATTATATTAAGTGCAAGTCGTGAGACTCTTCTCTCGTGATTTCTTATCATCTCTTGTGTACAATTAACATAATTCTCCTCATTTCATATCGTCTCTTGTGTACAATCAACATAATGCATGCTAAAAGTTTGTGATTCCTCAAAACTCTTTAGTTTTGTAACCTACGACTATATTAATGAATGGAGTTGGATCTATATCATATTGAATTGCCCAATAGGGTTTTCAAAGAATCCTTTTAACCATGCATGTGTACTGTCAACCCTGTCAACTAACACATTATAAGCCATACATGATTCAAAAAATAGTCACGTACATATGTAAAAACAAGAATACTTACTTACTAATTAGTTGTATAAGTACCGTAATGCACCACCTTGTTCATCCATGTTGAGAGAATTCTTTTTTTATATGGGTTCAACCACTTTTTATAATTTTTGTACTTGTCCTCCATCATAGCCAATCCCTTTGTATACATGTGTTCATCCACTCAGTCAAAAACCTTCATGCAACTGCCAACAAATGCAATGGCTATTTTTTTATTTTTCGTCAATAAAATAATATATCCCTCAATGTTCTTCGCAATATGATGTCTTCATAGTAAATGCATTGCCTATGGGAATATGATCTCAATTGCATAAGTGTAAGATCATGATCACTGCAAACTAGATAAGAAAATTTATTTGTCGTATACCACTCCTTAATACACCTCAACACCCATACATAAGTATTCTTTCTTTGCACTCATGAAGGCAAATGCTAAAAAAAATTATTATGTTGATGTAAATCCTACAACCTCCAAGAAAGGCATCTTATATGTGCAAATGAAAAAAAAAATCTTGTTACTTAAGATAAATATGAATAAACCTGTTTTTTATACATGCAATCAAACTACAACACCTTTGTGAATGCGTGTAACAACTGAATTAACAAAGAATATGTAAACACGACACTAACAACGTCCTGTGGTATCCTCATGTGCCAAGTGTGGTATTAGTGACTACCTAATAAATGCAATATTTGTTATAGAATAGTTGGACTACCCATATTCTCTTTTCTAACTTTTTATCCTCTTAATGTAAACATGCATTATAGTGTTAACATTCACATCATCAAGATCCTTCAATTGTAACAAAATATGCTTCGATTTACAATAACTTTTGATCATGTCTTTTGTTATACTATACTTAACATCATTCAATTTACATGCAAATGCATGTCCTTTCAAATACAAGACTAGAGAGTGATAATCTCTATAAACTATCGATTACACTCCATCTAGTAAGTAAGAATGGGCATTTCACATTCTTTATACCATTCCGACGATGACTTTCAATACCAATTTTTTGTTACTTCTATATTTATCACTTCTTTTATTCCCAAGCCATATTTTGCTTCTCACACATTTACTTTTCAATCAGAGAATGATGATAACATTGTTGTTCTTCCTCTCAACATCTCTTACTTATTAAACCATATCATCCTGCAAAATATTATATCCGTACTAAATACAAACATATAATAAAGTCCATCACCCTCATAGTCAACAATGCATTGTCGCTTGTTTCATCACCCAAACAATCAACAAATGGGTCATTTGGTCCTCTTTCATAAATCTCACAATGAATACTTTCACTTGATTTCTTTAACATCCTATACAAAATAATATTGTTAACATAATAAAAATACAAAATAATATACTTGTGTGTGTCACGAAATCTAATTGTGATACAACCAAGTCAAATATCTCTTAGAAGAAAGCCACATACAGAGTGTGTGTGCCTAACGAGAGTGCCATGCTTCGGACATGTCATTCAAAGGAGGTGACTTATAATGAAGGTGTGTGCCTATGGCACATCATTTTGTAAGACTGATATGTCTGTCGCATGCCACTTTCCTGACTGAAAACATTCTCCTCGTCGAAAAATTGATTTTTTTATTTATTTTCATGTGATTGATTGCTAGATTGATGGAATACTTTGAATAATATCCGTATTATAATTGTGGAGAATTGAATAAGATTGAAAATAGATCAAAAGTGATGAAAATAGATTGAAAATCACGATTGAAAGTGATACAACACAAAAGGTGTGAGGGAAACACTGCCGATAGTGGTGTAGAATTGACGGTGGAGCTTCATAGATTCTGACAGTGGTTTAGAACTGGTGATGGGGTTGTTAGAGTGAAGAAGTGTGGGAAGAAAGAGAAACTATACGAGGGTAATTTTGAGTTTTTTTGAAAAAGGACTACAGGTTTAGTTAAAAGGGTTATGAATAGAATCTTGGAGCAACAATATTATTCTAAGAAGCAAATGAAATATAAGTTTATGGTCATTATATATTAACTTCCACCTGTCAAAAAGATATGGAGTAGTTAAACCTACAGACAACATTGTACACTTCTAATTCTACTTCCATTCAAATATATAAAATATATTGTATAAATATAAAAGTGCCTACGAAAATATAGAATATGAGAGAAATAAGTATGAACATAATTTTCTTTAATACATTGTAAAATGAAAATTATCAATTTTATTTGCCATCAGTGCAGTGTATCAAGAATCTTACCCTAGATAATTTAATTTAACAATTAATCATCACAATGAAAGCCTACCAATTAGACAATCAAGAACTATAAAAATAAATCTCATAAAAAATTAACAAGAAAGTAACCCACTAAAACAATAGGAGTATCACACCCTAGAGAAAATTAGCAATGTCATTTTTCTTATTGACATCATGATGAGTCATGACGTTTTGCAACTTAGTTAAAGAGAAACATAAATGCTCGTATGGATAGTTAATTTGAAAATGTCTCCACAACCAAATATCTAAGAGAAAAGAGGGAGAAAAAAGTGTCACTTACAAACACAACATTAAAGACTAATTATGTGGTTGAATAGCCATGTGTTTTGGTTGCCAACATTCACTATAAATCCATTATAAATTGGAATTCTTCACGAGCATGTAAGAAATTTGAATTGGAATTTCAACTTGAATTGAAAATTCTTTTTTATGTCAGTTTTTCTTTATAAAATGTTCTTCAAAATCTTTTATTGCATTCTACGAAGTGCAACACCTAGCTCTCTTGGTGTGCCAATATTGTCAAGGACTTAACTACTCTTGTGCAAGGAGAGTCAAGGTTCTTCATTATATCCTGCAAGCGATCATCAGGGTATTTTACATCTAGAGAGTTAGAATGTGGGAATGATGAGAAAACCCAAAGGACAGTGCTCTAGCATGCCTTGACGAGAGTTTCATATTAATCATTTTGTTGCAAGAGCATTTTGGTGTTCACTAGTAGAGACTATTACTTATAGACAATCTGAAACAAACAAAATTTCTTGATATTTTGAAGCAAAATAGCAATTGTCATTTCTTGATATATAGAAAGAATCATCCTTCATCAAAGCCCCGAACACTCCAACATTCGTTAGGATTTTTCATGGTTTCTTTATAATCTTTGAAAAGAATGACTTGATTAAGGGAGTTGATTTACGACTTCAAATGACTTGATTAAGGGAGTTGATTTACGACTTCATCAAACTTTTGATTTAAGATGGCAAAAGATGTATTTCCTCCTTACTACCTCTAAAGTTGTTTATGGTCATACAATACTAAGGCTGATGGATGTAGAAAATGAATCATTTGAAAGGACATGATGATAAGAACAAAAATGAGACGACAACAATTACATATGCATGAATCATATCCTAAATAGCATGTCTGATGCATTGCTCGATGCCTACTAAAATTTGGCAAGTGCTGAAGACTTGTGGCACAAGCTTGAAGCGTTGTACATGATTGGAGACTCTATAAGTAAGAATATCTTAGTTACCTTATTTAATAATTATCAAATGGTAGATGGTAGATCCATCATGAAATAGTTTCATAGACTTGAATGGATCTAGTCAATGAAAAAGAACATCGATGACACCATTATTATCTCCTCAATAATAGACAAACTTCCTCCTTAAGAAGAATTCAAAAATACTCTTAAACATAAGAAGACAAATATCTTTCTTTATTAATTATGGAATCATCTTAGATTTGGGAAAAATATCTCAAGGATGAAGATTTTAATTGATTAAAGCAAGTCCAAAAAAACCCAAAGAATAGAACACAAAATTTTAATCAATCCCACCAGCATAATCATAAGAGTGGATATTGATATTTCAAAAATTAAAGAGTTTCAATTAGAAGGAGTACCTTGTGACATTAATTACTAAGGTGAACATAGTTGAAGACATTAGTGCATAATGAGTAGACTCTTATACAACCTATCATCTATACAAGAACAAAAGTCTTTTCTCATAATTTAAGAAAGAAGACTCTCTCTTTTTAAATATGAGCAATGCTTCAACAATTCAAGTCAAAGGAAAGGGATCCGTGGAACTCAAATTTTTACTAGGAATGACTCTTACTCTTATGGAGGTATTTTATGTCTTGAATATAAGAAGAAACTTAGTGTTTGTACCTTACTAAAAAAAGTATAGGTTTGAATGTGTATTTGAGAGGGGACAGACTCATATTATCGTAAGGAGGCATGTTTGTAGGAAAAGGGTATCTTTTTGAAAACATGTTCAAATTGAATGTTGCTAATAATGAAAATGTTGATTCTATTTATACTATCGATTTTTGTGATATATATCATTACTTCTTGGGGCATGTGAACTTTAAAAAATTAGATGATATGGTTAGATCTAATATGATTCCTAAAATAAATAAAACAAATTAATCATGTACTTCTACATGCCCACTAAGATCATGAGACTTCCTTTTTATAGAGTAGAAAGTTCAAAAGTTTTAGATTTGATTAATTTCAATGTTCATGATTTGCGTGAATGAACTACTATAAGTTACATGAAATATTTTGCAACATTTCTTGATGATTGTAGATATTGTCATGTTTACTTGATATCTTATAAAGATGAAGCTTTAGAAAAATTCAAGATTTTCAAATTCAAAGTATAACTTAAACCTTAGACTTTCATCAAATGCATAAGATCAGATAGGTAGGAGATAAATATTATGATTTAAATTATTTTAAGTTTATCAGGATCATACACAAAACAACGGTTCCTTATTCATCACAGCAAAATGGTATTATCTAAAAGGAAAAATTTTGTGTTAGTAAAAATAAAAAATACAATGTTATCTTCTTCTAGTTTTTCTAAATCTATTGGGGTGAATCTATATTAATGATTTACTATATTTTAAATAGAATTTCTAATAAAAGAAATAAGGTAACCCCATATGAACTATGAAAGAGAAAACCCAACCTATACTATTTTAAAGGTTTGGGTTGTAGGGCTATAATAAAAGTTTCTATCAGAAAAGAAGAAATGAAATGTATCATCCTTAGGGGATACTGAAAAGAGTAACACACACATATTCATAGTAATTGAATCAAATTACTCATATCATGTGAATCAGGTAATTGAGTCTAGAGATGTTATTTTTGAAGAATATAGATTTACTTCATTTCTTAGACCCAATGAACATGTTCATAAAAGTGAACATGATCAAGAACTCCATGGAACTAATAATCATATATCAGAAGTTCAAGAGACTAGAAGTAAAAGACAAAGGAAGGAGAATCTCATTAGACCATAAGTTGAAATATTCCTGCTTGAAGTGATTTGTGAGTTTATTTTTGAGTTCTACACAACTAAAAGTGATCTTGAGATATCAAGAGGCCATGAGATCTCATGATGCAACATTTATGAAAGAAACTATTCAAGATTAGATAGACTCAATAGTGGTAAATAAAATTTGGAAATTAGTAAACCACTCTTTTAATTTTAAAGCAATTGGTTAGAAATGGATTTTCAAAACGAAAATAAAAGTTGATGGTTTCATCAACTTGTTTTTGCTAATGGTTTCAAAATTAATGTATATGATAATATAATAAATTTCATAATAGAGAAGGTATCTTGATTTGTTTGTATATTGATGATATGCTTATATTTGGTACTGATTTAAATGAGGTTAAAACAAACACAAAAATTATGAACCAATTTTGATATGAAGGATGTGGGAGTAGCTAATATTGTTTTAGGTATTAGAATAACTAGAAAAGAAGATAGTATCAGACTTTCTTAATCTCATTATATAGAAAAAGTATTAAAGAACTTTAATGCTTGTGACTGTTCACATGTATCTACTCCTTTAACCCTAATGCAAAAGTGGTATCAAATAAAGGATGACTAGTTGTACAACTAGAACATACTAAAGTAATTGGATGATTGATGTATGCAATGCTATATTCAACATTGCATAAGCAATAGGTACACATGCAATCCAAGTAAAGACGACTACAAGTTGTTCGACAAGTATTACAATAATTAAATTGAGCAACTAACTATAGCATAGTCTCTAATGGAAATCCTTTGGTCTTAGAAAAATACTTTGATACCAGTTGGGTAACTTATATATAAGACCATGAAGATCATGCTTTTATAAGCAAATGGGTCTTTACGATTGGTTGAAGTGTAATTTCTTGAGCTTCAAAGAAATAAACATGTATTGTTGACTACCATGGATGTTGAATTTAATGCTTTAAGAACAACAAGAATGGAAACAATGTGACTTAGAAAGATTCAATATGGCCAAAGCTAATGGTCCCATAACCATCACTCTAGTTGCCATGAGGCCATGCATCATGGAGGATTTTCAGTTTCACAAGGCTGATATGGATGATAAAGTAAAGTTGTATAAACATCACCACAAAGGAAAACCCTACGAGGTGATTGACTATAGCAAAAACCACTGCTAGCATTTTGATGCTAAGAGCTACACATTTGAGAGTTGATTAGAGGGTGCATCATATATCTGATCTCAATTATGAATAAAAGTGTTGCCTAAAAAAAGAGAGAGCTAAAGTCTCTTTTCGACGATCGTGTGTATGGTTTATGAGTTTTTATCGAGACTCCATAAGCATCATTATGTGTGTGGTTGATTTGGTGTTCTGTTGGAATGTTTGGAATAAAGGGTATTTCGTATGTACCTTTATGAAGCGTATAATCATGTTATTGTCATATGATATAAATAAAAGATGAGCGTTCTATTAATTTGTCAAGTTACAAGTCTAGAATTGTATTTTTGGGCAACATTCTATATGCGAAAGTCAATAATAATAGTATTAGTATGTAATAATGATGATGATGATGATGATGTTCATATCTATGCCACAAGGACCATAAGCAGATCTAGGGAGTTCGGTCATGTTCAGACCATCATCAAAATCAATTAACTGAGGCCAGGCATATTGCCAGATGTATAATGGGAAATCAAAACATATTGGTTTAACGTACAATTATGTAAGAGAATTGATCAAGAATAGACTAATTATCATTATCTATGTTAGATCAGAGTTAAATCTTTCAAATCTTTTGGCGAAAGGTCTAACAAAGGATTTGGTACGTAAAGCATCAATTGGGATGGGTTTCAAACCTGCTGATGAAAACACCAATAATGAAAATTCAATACATACTTTAGTAACATCAAATCTTGAGTTCAATGGACAAAAGTATGCTATTAGTGTGATTAGGCATTCGGTCATATAAAGTGATAAAAATAGGTGGAGCTATGTTCTTAATAGACTCATAGCATATATTTGTTAGAGTGCTCTTAATGGAGGCACACATAATGGAGTTTATCTATATGAGTGTGAAGTAGTGCCACTTTGTGAAGTCTTAGCTTAGACTCTTAAAGCACTTATAAGAAAGGATACTGGACCCAAAATCATTAAAAGTATCAACTTTATATTGTGCTTTATTAGCACATAAATCCTATATGTAAGTTGTGCACACTTATTCAAATAGATTGGGTGGTTGAAAGCTTGTTTTTCATTCCAATTAGGATGAACAAGAACCACCTCTTATTAGGTACAGGTTCAAATCACAAGATACCTATACTAAAAGTATAATATTTATAAGATGGTGATTTTCAAAATTATTTTGAAAGTGGTGAGGGATGTGAAGATATTTCAAGATAATATATTTCTTCATGAAAGTTGAAATGCCTAAGTTGGTATAATAATTATCGATAAAGAGTATTTTAAGTTGATCATGAATGAATAACCATGAGTCACAAAACATTATGGCTCTTCATGATGCGAGTAAGAAAACTAAAAAGAGGTGCTATTGAGAATATTCAAGACTAGTTATTTGATTGAATATCCATGTCTCTTGGCTGCCAACATTCATTATAAATCTATTATAAATTGGCATTCTTCACAAGCATGTAATTGAACTGAATACGAATCTCAATCTAAGTTGAAAATCACTCCCTCTTTTGCAAAATTTTCCTCTATAAAATTTACTTCAAAATCTTTTACTGCACTCTCCTTCTAAGTGTGCAAAAAAAAGTGCAATACATAGCCATCTTGATCTGTCGATACTGTCAAAGACTTGAAAACTCTTATGTAAGAAGAGTCAACGGTTCTTTATTAGATCAGAACCCGGAGGCAAGAAAAAAGCCAAAAAGATAGTGCTCCAGAACTCCCTGAAGAGAGTCACGTACTAATCCTTTTATTGCAGGAGTATTCTGGTGTTCCTAAGTGGAGATATTTGCAAACATTCTGAAGCAAACGGCAGTTCTCGATATTTGGAGCAAAACACCAATTGTCGTTTCTCGATATACACAAGAAAATGCTTATTCAGTACGAGATTATGTAAACATCGATCTTATCAGGAAATCAAATTTGCTGATAAACTGCAAGAAGAGCAGAAAATCAAGTTTGTCGATATTTACAAGATGATAAGTTTTTTCCTGAAAAAGCCGATCTCTTCAAAAAGAGCCCCCCTTTATCAAAGCCCCAAAACTCCATAAATGGCTGGCTGCATTTGAACTGATGATGTTATCTACTTCCTATCGATGTTTTTGAAATGTGATGAACTGTTGCACCTTGTTCTTTGTTGCAGTATATTTTGATTTGTTTTCTTGATGAATTTTTCATACCTATCAATGGTTGTGCGGCCTTTCTATGAATTCCTAGCACCGCAGCTCGACACATTAAACATTAACCCTACTTTGTTTCGGTAAAATTATCAGTGTCTCATTTATCTTCTCAATTATCAATATTTTTGGAAGCAAACTAATAAACTTGTTAACTTTGCTTGGTAGACTTTATGAATATAAAAGTTTAACTGATCGTCGTGCACAAAATGGGTAGTCAATTGCAAGTCTGATCTACAGTTCTACCTCAATATTTTCACTTTTTCGGCTCAAAACCCTATACCAAGGGTATCTATTATTTAGTTAGCAGGAGCAATGGTTTATAGTAGGCGTTCTCTTTACAAGTCTGTTGTGCATCTTGACAGCAGCAATAAGGGAAAAACAAATATTTTTGCTTTACTGCAATAAAGGCAGATTGACTGGTGCATATAGAATAATGAACCTTGCGCGTTACTTTCAGCCGTGAACATGAGCAAGTATTAGCCATAGTATAATATTCTGTTCCACTAACATTTTTTACTATATATATATGTGTGTGTGTCTGCTTGTCTGTGTATATATGTACGTGTGTGTGTGTGTGAGTTGCACTTGGCGCATGAGCTGGAAATCCCTCCTTTCTACACGAGACAGGACAGGATAGATATTTTGAATGTTTTCCAATATTGTAAATAATAACTTAATATACAAGATATGTTTTAATTGAACTGCATGGTTACTTATTCCCTGGTTTAGAGCAAATACATTACTTTTCTTTGTTTTTTTAGTATCTCTTTAGTTTTAAATGTGATCATCATAATCAAACACCGAGGTAATAACCTAGTTCATATGATTTTTTTCTTACTTATCATAGATGCTAATTTTTGTTTATGTACAGGTAAAGGAAGTGAACCATGTTGTACAAGTAATGAAGCCAACCCTGGGCAGCTAAAAAAGTTCTTAGGATTTGGTAGCACAGTAAAGTCAACAATGAGCAGCTGAAGAAATTTTTAGGATCTTTTTAGTAGTGATTGTTCATTGGTGAACAGGTTTTAAGGTTCTTTTAGATTTCATATATAACATATTGTTTGGCAGAACTTTAATGCTCTATTAGATAGATAATTGCATATTGTCAATAGACTTTTTGCTAATTGATCATGACCCTTGTTTAACAATTGCAGATCGTCAATAGTTTTTTGCCCATTGATCATGACCCTCTAAACAGGTTCTTGATGTATGATGGGGCTACAATGAGTTATTTCAACCGTTAGGATATTGCAAAAAAGCTCAAAAGTTAAAATAAGGTTGGTTTATTACAATTATTCCTAACAATTGAAAGAAGATCAATAGTTGATATATTATTTTTTTCAACTGTCAGGCAGCCTTTTACAACTTTTCGCTAACAGTTAAAACTAAATGATATTTTTCGACTGTCTTAGGGGGGCATCTAACTCTTTGAAAGTGTTTCGACTATTGTAGAGTATTATCAACTGTTACAAATAGTTGAAATAAGTTTTTTTTTACTATACTAAGTTCAACCTTTTTATTTCCAACTATTATTGTTAAATTTTCAACTATTTAAGCAGTTGAATATGTTTTTCAACTGTTGAAAATCTTGTTATTTTGAGAGTCAAAATTTATCTAATTTCCACCAGTGAAGTCAAATACTATTCTTGCTCTAGCATGCTTAACTTTGGAGTTTATGAGATCTAGTGTATTCGTGCTTGAAACATCACACTCCTTAGGACCTGACAAGGTTTTGTATTGATTACCCTCTATCTAAGCCAACTTTCCTCTTTCATCAAGGCTTGAGACAAGCAATGGCATCCCATTAAATAAGCACGAGAAATTTTATAGTGAATACTTTAAAGGGAAAAATGGAAGCTACTATAAAACGTCTTATTACATCGTGAAATGTGAATATAGAACAAAATAAATGACTGTAGCGACTATGGGTAGCTGACTCGATTTAGTTGGAAAAAAAAGCTTAGTTTTGGTTTTGGTACTCTTTTTACCTCGGATACATGACTAATAAATTGGACGTCTAATAAAATATAAAAGCTAAATTATTTGTACACATAAATTTCAAGATAGCATGTCATACATAAGGGTTCGAACTCTTATGTGGCTCGGTTTACCAACGAGCTACGGGGGGCATCATGAACTTGGGGTACCTAGATTTCCTCTTTAACCATCCACGTAGAATAATACATTCACTCACTGCTTTTGAGGGTTATAAAGATTCCTTCTCCCCAGTTCCGTTCACATTTGAAATCCTTGTGCCTGATTAATTCTCACTCTCAAAACAGATATTTTCAAGTTTTCCTTTATTCAAGCAGTCATGGCTGCTTTGCCTTTGCTGAATCTGCGTGGACCATGATCTCTCTTCTTCAATGGAGAGACGTTATGAACATGGTAATTTGCTATTAAGCTGTCCATTAACACAATTCAATATATAGTTTATGACCTTTCTTAATGTATTGATCTAATAATTGAGTGTTCGATTGATCAAACTAGTTCAATTTATTTTTTTAATTATAATTATAAAATAGAAAATATATATATAATACATGTTTGGTCATTTGGTTACTTTAAATGAAATAAAAATTAAGATTGATACCCATTGCATCTTTTATATGAAAAGCTTTAAATACCTTAGATTAGTTTTTTGAAGTGATGAAAACTTTGATGGAAATGTTATGTATAGAATTAATAGAGGTTGATTAAAATAAAAAGATGCATCAGGTATTTTATGTGACAAAAAAATATTATTAAAGTTGAAAGATAAATATTATAGAACAACAATTAGATCAACTATGCTTTTTTATTTTGAGTATTGAGAAGTTAATCATTAACATATACTAAAGATGTCAATGACAAAAATAAAGATCTTAAAATAGATGTGTGGTTAATAAAATAGGAAAGGACTGCATACATAATGGGACTACTACAAACAAATTGAGAGTAACATCAATAAATAATAAAATAAAATAAAAATCATTTAAATTAGTTTGGACATGTGAAAAGATGACCAAAAAATTCTCTGACCAGAAGGTCCGAGAAACTATATGATAAAAATATTTTTAAAAGGAGAAAAAGACTACAAAAATATTTTTAAAAACACTAAAAAATTATCTGTTGTCTTAACTCTTAGTATGGCACGTGATCGAAGTCTATAGAAACAAAAAATCCATATAACTAACCCATGTATCTAGTATGGAGAAATGGTTTTGCAGTTATAAGACAGTCCAGGAGCAACTCCAATTTTGCTTTTCATATAATGAAAAAATCATTGTCTCAAAGTTTTGAAAGTAAACAAAGGTTTGAATCAAAACTGAAGCGAATTATTTGTTTCGACATGTTTACATATAAATATATATATATATATGACACTAAACATTATAAGTGTCTAGTTTCCGCATTTTCGCATGGACACACAGACACGAAACACTGAACGTCGACATCTCTCTCGTGTGCATGCAATTCACGTGGTACAAAGCACCATTTGCATGCAAGACACGGAGAAAAAGAGGGCACATATTTTCCAAGTCAAAACTCGTCATAAAGCTTGGGTATTAAAATGTGTCAAGCCTTATAAGTGTCTAGTTTCCGCATTTTCGCATGGACACACAGACACGAAACACTGAACGTCGACATCTCTCTCGTGTGCATGCAATTCACGTGGTACAAAGCACCATTTGCATGCAAGACACGGAGAAAAAGAGGGCACATATTTTCCAAGTCAAAACTCGTCATAAAGCTTGGGTATTAAAATGTGTCAAGCCACCTCAAAGACATGCATGAGGAATACAAACTATGTGCTAAAATCATAATAGTCTGCCTGTGGAAACAAAAGTCAGATAATGCTAGATCCACTTATCAATCAAATACAGTCATCGAAACCCCTGGATGCTCTGGATTCCTCTTATTAGCTCCCTCTTTCAAGTGAATATATTCAGAGTTCCGTCAAAAAGTAGTCTAGCCTTTGCGTCAATATTTGTGTTCATTGGCATCGGCGTTGCCAAAATATTCTTCAAGGCTGAAATAAAGACCAAATTGGCAGCAAAAGGAACCAACACAATAAAAGCCTTTCTCTGGACAATGAAAGCATCCTTCCCTCATTAGCTCGATCATGGACTTCTTCAGGAATCTACAAATACAAGAAGATGCACATGCCCGATAACCCTTTTCGATGAGTAAGAGATGTTGCAAACGTTGGTTTAAACGTTCCAATTAAAACCCAATCCCCATTATTAATCAAACCACTTCTGTCCCATTGTTTCTCAAGTAAGTCAATCGTATATTACCTACTATTCGTATTCTATTGGTTTCTGTCTTGCTTTTCTCGACTGCTAGATTCCTTCGTTTGTCAAGATTTTCCCAAGGTGACCGCGATAAAGTACGAAGAAACCAAGCGAAACTGCTTGAATCCTTTTAATCAGTTAATTATTAGGCTCGGTTCTTTGGAACACTCCTCGGTCAATCAACATCACCTGAAAAGAGGAAAGGCAGTTGTCTTACTCGATAGTATAGAAGATTAAGAGGGAGAGAGAGGAGATTCCCTAAATCGGCTGCTAGATTGTATGAATAATTTCGGGATATATTTGGACTTTAAAACATGTATTTTGTTTCGTTTAAGGGAAACTTGAGCGCATGCATGGCCAAACAAAACTGACAGAAATGGGTCGAAGGGCCTGAGCCATTTTACCATTAGCAAATGACAAAGTTATGTCGATAAATATTTTATCATGTAGAAACCAACTTATGTATCATCAAAGCCTGATCGGAAACGGTCATTTAATGAGCTAACTTTAATCTTGTTATTAAATTTAGAGATTAATGTAAACCATATAAAATCCTTGATTAAATAAAAGATTTAGTCTAACTGCGCCACTTTTAGATTTGTGAAAAGAAAATCTCATTATTTTCCCTTGTTCAGTCCGCATCGCTAACAGGTGGAATCTTTTCTTTATTACAAACATCCACACTAAGGCTATCAACGTAATATACACAGCGTCACTGACACTGGCTTGCTCTGTCACTGCTAGCCACTTAGGGTGATTCTTTTTCGTAAATATTCCTATGTGAACTGTGTTCCGACGGCGGGACACATGCAAACGTGTACGAGTACATATAAATGCTGCTAAACCTAGCTACAAACTGGCTGCTTTAACTATAAGTATATATATATATATATATAGAGAGAGAGAGAGAGAGAGAGCAATAGAACATTGCATATGATCACAGTTGATTATATTAGGAAGCTTAACAGCAGCAACACCTATATACAGACATGATGAACCATTTACATTGATATCCTAAGAAGGCCGAGCAGTACATAATCATTTATGTTTAACAATTCCTCATGATTGAATTTGTTTGAAGGAGTTATTGCGAGCGGCAGCCAAGACAGTCTTATCAGCAACGATAAAGTAGGCAGAACCACCAACTGCAAATAAAAGTTAACAAAACGAAGTTATTATTCAATGGCAGATCTGGGCACCAAGTTTCTGGGGAAGTTATCTAGGCATACTGTCCAAGACATTTTAATAAAATGGAGTAAATATACTTTAAAAAATGTGAACTAGGAAGATTTTCAAGTAAAAGGGAAAGTAATTAAATGTTTGTTTTATGACAAGATCAGACAACAAATCTGAGGCTGATGATAGTGGAGTCAGTTGAAACAATAGTAAATGGGAAAAAAGCTACTTATACCTAAGGAGACAATAAGGGCTTGTGCGGTGGGATTCAGGTTGCGCCTTGCCCATGGTAGCATTCTCACACTTGCCAGCTTCATCATGCATCCGAATATTGAGAACCAGTATGAGGCTTGGTACGTGAGAACATGAAAAACTCGAAGCGAGAGAGAGAGAGAGAGAGAGAGAGAGAGAGAGAGAAGCTTACAGTAGGCACAGCACTAGCAACTGCTGCAACAACAGCTGCCCTTGCTCCGGCAACGACTCCCTCTTCACATCCAAACCAAGCCATACTTATATCAGTCTAATGAAATAAAACTCTTCGTAAGAAGGCAAATGGCGTATTGAAAAGATGTGGTTGAGGCATCTCTTAGCCTTTAATCTCACTAAAAGGACAGAAAAATTGATGATTAAATGGTAGAAAAAGTATATATGTACCATGACCATAGCGCTTAGCTATAGACAACTTTTGATCAAGATGAGCTAAGTTTTTAGTCTCCAGTGTCGAAGAAACCATGTTACGAGAAGAGGAAGAAGACAGAGCAGCCATTGTCTAAATTCAAGAGAGGTTGAACTGATGAGGGAAGGAGAGTAAATAGATTAAATTGTAAATGAAGTTCGAGAAGGGAAGGATTACCAAATCGTGTGGAATGGATGAACCAAAAGCAGAAGGGCAGATTTATAGTGCAAAGCAGAAGAGCAAACGTCTCTGAATCTGCGGGTAGGTGGAAAAAAAACACAGCCAACGGTTTTCTTCTCCTCCCCATTGCTGCTTGCAATGGTTTTCGGTGGTCAGGTAAATATCTAAATTCAATAAAGTGTTATGTTCAGAACTAGAATTCCACAGGAATTAAAAAGAGTAAATTAAAGAACCTACCCACTGTTTTGCTCTCTGTGTACACGAGAGAGAGTACCAAATGACCAAATATCGCGGAGTTCGTGACATCTGTTGTCCTTTGTGGTAAGCTTGACAATGACAATTTTGCGTTTTCTCTATTACTTTGTTAAATTTTTCAATGGAAAACTGACAGGCGCAGCGCGTCCCATGCAGCACACCGCTTTGCCCGCAACCTACTACACCCTTAAAGCCTTTTTATTATAGCCCCTCCCTTTCCTACTGATTTTATGCAAGTTGATTTTTGCTTAAAGTGTGTGTCCTTCAATATTTCACCATGGTGCCTTTTGGTGCTATTTCGGGCACCATCCGAGAAGTCGGTTGGGAGGGGACAATCGGAAACTTCCATGAGATGGTTTCGTGATTTCATCAATGATTTGGAGTTGATAGACTTGGGTTTTGTTGGTCTTTCATTCAATTGGAGTAGCCGGAGCCTGAGTAACCGCTTAATCGAATAGAGATTGGACGGTCACTTGGCTTTGGTATCTTGGCGTCAGCATTATCCAAACGGTTTCATTATGCACCTTCTCCGATCACAAGCCGCTACTGTTGGTTGTCCGACCTACTATCTGACGCTAATAAAAGCCGATTTTTTTTCAAGAGAGATGGCAATGACAATGTACGTAATCACATCTCTTCATTTTGGAACCAACATGTCCAATGGTTTGTCTATGTACAACGCATTCACGTCGCACAGTAGATACTCCTGAGCAGCAAATACAATCTCTGAAATAAATAACACTTCCCTGTCTCCAACACACGGCAAATACTTCGGAAAGAACTATCAAATGCACTAATTGAAGAGCGTTTCTCGAAAGAGAAATCGCGCACATTATGGCGGCTTCGATTGGGTGAAATCAACACCAAATATTTTCACTTCAAATATACTGCAAAAAGACGCAGAAATAAGATACGGGGTTTGTAGATGATGAGGATGAATGGCATATTAGAAGATCTAAGATTGGGGAGATTGTGATAAAATACTTTAAAGTTTAGTTTCTTATTCTATCACTACTGGAGGTGAGTGACTTGGTTATTTTATGCCATCTCGAGGATCCGATACCTCTATCAGCTTATTATTTTTATTTTATGCTGAAAGGCTTTCGTATCTACTCTATAAAGAACAAAGCCAGGGGACGTTGAAGGTGATCAAGATTTCGATAAACAACCCGTGTCATTTATTTTTTCTGATATTTCCCTGCTGTTTTATCAAGCTTCTCCACAGCATTGCTCTATCTTAAAAGGGATTCTTGATTGTTATCAAAAGTTATACTGGTTGACACGGATTCGATAAACAAAGCCAGATTGTTTAAACATGAACAAATCTGCTATCCGTGCTGCTGTTAATGGCTTTCGGTGGTCTGGTAAGTTAAGTATAAAACTTTAACAAATTACTATATTCAGAACAAGAATTCATAGGAATTAAAAAGAATATATTAAGGAACGTACCCACTGTTTTGCTCTCTGTGTACCAGAGAGAGAGAAAGAGAGCACCAAACATTGCGGAGTTCGTGACATCTGTTGTCATTTATGGTGAGCATGACGATGACAATTTTGCCGGTTTCTCTGTTAATGATAATTTTGATAAATTTTCAATTGAGAACTGACAGGCGCAGCGCGCCCCATGATGCAGACCGCTTTGGCCACGACCTAGTACACCCTTATATCAAAGCCTTTTTATTATAGCCCGTCCCTTTCTTACTGATTCTATGTAAGTTGATTCTTGCGTAAAATGTCTCGGTGTCGTGGCATTCAATATGTAACACAGTGCCTTTTGGTGCTATTTCGCGTGTGCACAAACTTAAGGCTTTTGTAATCATCTTGAGTTTCCGTATCAGGTGTTATATTATAAGCAATTCCTTTCTAATTTAATTTCTCTTCTTTTCTGAATTCTCACATTAGATTTAGTCTTTTGACCTCTCGCTATGAGTAAATAAAGTAGCAAAGGCCTCCAGTCATGTCTAGCACTCGGTCGTGTTTTTTCATAACCTTTCCTGCAAAGAAATGTCCAAATCTTATTGAAAAATATATACCACAATTATAACATTTTTCTTAAAGAAAGAATACTAGGTTAATACTAAGTGGATCTTGTTCCAAAACTTCACCCCAATATTAGGTACGAAATACTCCTAGATTAATTCTTTATTATAATTTATAGAAATTGAAGGAGATCCGCTATTCTAAGAATATAAGTAGAAACACACATAT
The DNA here is from genome assembly GCA_036023115.1 of Brasenia schreberi. Classification (NCBI taxonomy): domain Eukaryota; kingdom Viridiplantae; phylum Streptophyta; class Magnoliopsida; order Nymphaeales; family Cabombaceae; genus Brasenia; species Brasenia schreberi. Next base: position 11,276,433 of record JAYKKT010000072.1, read on the forward strand.
ACATGTGTATGTGTATGCATTCGTGTGTGTATACACTTTTGAAAACATAATAGTCCAGCAGCCACACTTTGTAATTTAAATGTGTACCACTTTTTAATGTTCTTCGCGGTACAATCGGTCATGTTATTCGAACAAAATTAAAATTTCCACGATATTGATTCATATTCACACGGTTGCCCTACAGCCCCGGAATATCAACGTTTAAAAGGCAAAAGCAAATTTATTGAATGGCATTTTTAGAAATGTCTAATTTTGGTTTGGATTATTCCAACCACTTTCAAAACGTGGTTGCTCTTGATTATATTCTTGAATGTTCTTCGAAATATAATTTAAAAAAAATCCGGATGTTTCTCAAATCACGCAAAATTTTGACAGATCCAGTCATAAGTTGAGTGCCAAACAGATCTAATTGAGCTACCAAGTGAGGCAACTTTTCCTACAACTTAATATAATCAAGTTATATAGATGGAGAGAATTTTGTCAAACTGGCAGGGCACTCTGATACCTTTGCTGAATGGTGGATTTAGAAACTCTTTTAGGGTGGGACGAACTATCTATTATACGTATAGTCCCACTTCGGCTCAATGTAGATCTATCACTGCTCTTGCTTTCCACTCTTAATAGGTGCACAGTTTCATCCCACCCTTTGTACAGGAGAACATGCACAATCATGGTGTTTATCTATGGTTAAAGCCTCTCTCTAATAATGATAATGTTTTTTATATTTTTACTATTTTTTATTTTTAATACACACGGACATAAACATGACTTGTTTCTAATCAGTTTGGCAGTTTGGATCAAAACTGAACCGAACCAAGAACCGATTGAACCAGTACCAATGAAACCAGAATACAAAACTGGAATCACCTGGTCCAGTTCTGGTTTATAAGAAAGAAATGGAACCATTTAAAACTTTTCTTATATTTGTTATAAAATTACTTGTTTCGGACGATTCCAAAATCAAACCGGAACCGACAGTTTCAAAACAGATCCAAACCAGTTCGGTTACAATTCCACATTCCAGGCTAACGGGCTGGTTTATCCGAAAGTGGATATGTCTACACATAGATGTTAGCTTTCTTTGTTTCCTAACTTTTGGAAAGTCACCACTGACACCCAAAAGCCCAAAGGACCCCAACAAATCTAATGTGAGCTGGGTCAGCCTGGGTAAAGCTCTCCCAGCATTTGTCTGCTCCATTCACAAGACCAGAACTCGAGATCCTCCTTAAGGGGAACAAGTGCCGAACCATTTAAATCAACCAAGCGTTGGTAGCTTGTCTTCTACGTAAAGGTAAATCCCTTTGGTTTATAAATTAATGAATAAAGCTATAATAATCTCCCTTTACATGAACTTGTTAATTGCTCCTTACCTCGTTGCGAAGAATTCCAGAATTAATAGCGTTAATGCCACGAGCTTGCTTCCCGACTTCCAGGGGAAAACAACACTCAGTCACTGTCACGTCTAATGCAGCAAATAATACAGATGAAGTTCATTATGTTGTGGAATATGTGGACCACTTCGGATGGATCTCATTACATGACTACCCATTTTATTCTCAAGCGTGTAAATTGGTAGTAGGACGTTTTACCCAGGTAGTTTGCCTGGGTTCAATTGCCGGTCATCTAATCCCACAGCTTGATTTTTTTTGTTTGGTCACAGGAGGAGGCGGAAGACTAACACACACCCCACACATGCACCCTATGGAATTCGAACTCCCCACCAACAATAACGGTGCTAGAGCGCCCTGCCATTTATTGACTCTCCAGTTGTAATCCTAACTTGACTTTTAAAGACAAAAAGTATGCACTTGAAATTCCAATCGCAGAAACAATACAAGTAGCAAAATATTTACAAAAATTTCCAATCTTTATAAATTGTTGATATATTTGCCTATCAACAGTTGAAAAAGCTTGCCATTTGATATTTGCGATGGTTGGAGAACTAACAGTTGATATTAAACTGAAAATAACCCATGCGAAATGGTTTTTGGTGCGGGCTTACGTCTAGAGCAGAGTGCAACGAGCTCTTTCTCTCATATAACAAAACATCACCCAAAGTATGACGAGCTCTCTGCGCGTATTTGGGACAAATTCTCTCTCATAATGAAGTTTCTTCTTGAGGTCTCTCTTTCTCCATGCAGAGCGATTAGGCCGACAACGGTCTCCACCAACCTCATCGATTTGCTGATCATGAGCAGCCGATCTAATTCTCTCTGATTATAGTTGCATTTATCTCTGTGACCGGCAACTTTCCGGCTATAGTTGAAGGTTTTCTCTGGATGTCTCTCTATGTGGAGATCGTTGGTTTTACTCAGAATTTGGTACTTATGTCATTTAGATCGTTTTTTTATTCTTGTGTTAACTTGGCCATTTTTTATTCTGGACTAACACTTGATCATGTATACTGTGTTTGAGGTTTTCCATTATGTCGTCATTTGTGTTTTAGATACAGGTCAAGTGCATTACATTATCACCATTTTTATTCTTCTTTTAATGCAGCCACAGCCCTGTACTCATCCCCTTGAAAATCAAAAATCACTTTCAATCTTGCTTGGACTTGCAAGTTTAAAGAAACACACTAAAGAAAGTAGTTGTAATTAAATTTCTCATAAGTATGTCATAACATGAAAATAAGTTTGTATATAACGTAACAAATTATGTTCATCCATTTGATGATAATATATGTGTATGTGCTTGCGTGTAGGTTTATGCGAGCTCGTGTTAGATTTTATGTGTTATATGGTGCCTGAGCTTGGAAAGAACCCTTTTCTCTCTAGGTGATAGCAAGACTATAGTCCTAACTAATGTTGGTGTGAGCAATATAGAGGATAGTAGGTGGCCTCAACTCAAAATGGCATAGCTATGAAAGCTTTCCTTTTCTAAATACAAACTTTTAGCCTTTTTTCGTGTTAAGTAGTACTTTGAATAATGCAAGAATCGTCTCACTATAACACAAAATACCAAAGGCTTTATATCAAGGAATCGTTTACGTTAAACTTCTCCTGATGAGTGCAAGTCAATTGAGAGTTACCAAATTCCATGTTGATATATGTGGAATTCTTTCCATTTGTTTAGTTACAAATCTTTGCATATCACATTTACTAAGAAAGTGTAGTCGATGTATGTTGGTTAGTATACTCTTTGAATATCCAGATACAAACCATGCTTCTACATATATCTACTTGTTGGAACATGTTGACGCTGAAGATAAACTAGATCTACACGTGTATGTGTATGAAAGAACATGTTTATTCTTCTAATGTCTAACTATGAGTTGGTAATATGTTCATATTTTCATAGGTCAAATGGAAGAGTTTTATTACTTGTTAGACAAAAGTTGGATGTACAGGCCACAAGATCTAGCTGACCTCGTAATGGATACTAGTATCAAGCAAGAGTGAGTGTCTTTTGCTTAATTTATAGGGAACAATGTTGTTGAGGGTGATAATGAAAAATTCTCATATTTGTGTATGAGATGTGAATATAAAAACTTTTTGTCCGCAAGTGAAGATGCACCTAATTCATAATGGATTTACTCGAGAATACACTATATGGCACTTTCATGGTGAGCCTTGAATAGCAGGTGGGTTGCATTTTCTACTAAATTATGAAACTATCATTTCTACTAAAAACTACTCTCCTTCTGCATTAATCGACTTTCATCTCTCATTTTCTTCAATTTCCCTAGCCATTTTTTTCTTCCCTCTTCATTTTAGCCATGTATTAGGAGATTTATAGCTATTTCTCTGAAAAAAATAGATTGAAATCTATTGAAATGATAGATTTGGGAAGAATATATAAGAGAAAGGAGAGGAAGAACGGATTTTCAATTTCTTGAGCAAATTCAAAGTTGGATCCGTCAATTTATATTGTGAGATTCCAGTCATCAATCCTGCTCTACCTACTCTAGGTAGGCAACATGATACATCGTTCTACATATAGGTAAACGAATTATTGTATTTCTATTGGAAGTTTTTTCTTTTTTATTTTTCATATTAATTTTTCTCCACTTAATTTCTTATATCATCGTATGATTGCGATACGTGAGACACTTGCAACAGCTTCAATACATTCAGAGCATGTGCCATGATTGTCGGCGGATGATCCTATGTTGCTAGGCCTCATAGATACATATGAGGAATGCTACGAACAAATCCATCGGTTGACACTTGATGATGACGATAGTGACGATCTATGATATTTTTTGTTTCGGTTGTATTTGAATCTTATTTTATAAATTTAAAATATTGTATATGTAAATGACGATTGTATGGGAAAAACATTTGGGTTTTCTATTACATACATGATTACAATGAAATGTCATACTCTATCAATCAACATAATACATGATATCTATTTAAACCCAAAAATCATGCAATGACATATACAAGTAGAAAATAGTTGACATGTAGTCATCGTCCTCAATATCGTTTATAACATCGTCTTTTGGTCCTCTCAATTGTATATACAAGTCGATACATTCTTGAAACATAGTTGCCCAACTCACAATACTTTCATCTCAGTAATGTTGTCACTATGAGAAGATAGGAGGCATCATAGAGCCATCAACAATGTGTATCTAGGTAAAAGCATAAACAAAACAGAGGATTAATATATGCTTCAATCTATGAATTGTCACCATAACGTAATGAAATATATAAATATTTTGTTAACCACTAGAAAATATCATGCAACATGATGATAGAAGATGTACCATGCATCCCTCACAACAGACTATTGGGTGTCTGATACTAGTAGAAGAAATGTCTTCAACCCTATCGTAAAGAAAAGTACCAACATTACATTCCACCGAATAGTGATAATTGAACCAATTAGCAACATCAATACCATCATCTTCTATGAAAACTTGTGTATATACGTGATGCCTACATATCACCTCCTTCAAAGTACTCTCTGCGAGCTTCACGCCACCACTCCTCTCCTTCTCTTATAAGTGCATCAATGGCTTTATATCTACATTTTTCATCTCTAATAACATTTACCTAAGCATTTAAAAAGATGTTTATAAATCACGGGCCATCTCTAATAACATTGTTGTTTCATAAATTAATTCAAAGTCAAGTTGCTTGATAATATTTTTATCAATTGTAGAAACATGATCACAACTCTTTGAAGAGTTTTGACCCATCCTAAGAGAGGCATCGTGTCCTCGATCAAGTGTATGCCCATGCTTTCCTCTGTGCGAGGCAGCTTTGTCTGCATGCTCCCAAGTCGACAAGTTTTGCCTAATAGATTGGTTAGATGGTTTCCCTTTAGGACAATAAATTGGTGATTCGTATATAGTAGTGTACTAATGACACAACTGCTTATCCAATATCTTAACAAATTTCTCGTGTTGTAGATGATTCTATAACTTCCTCCAAATAGTCTTCATAAATGTCTCTACATCCGCTCCTACTTGATTGGCAGTAAATATAGTATTATTCTCCATGTCTAGCTTCTTACAAAATGAATCAATAGTTGATAATTCTATTGAACAACCACATTTAAGCATAGGGTTGACCTCATGAGCACAAGGTAGAACATGTGAACGTCGTAAGTTATAACGATATGTTTTTACCATCTCTACACAATTGTACTATTTTATAATAAGATCAAGAGAGTGTCATGATACTATTCTCTAAAGGTTCGTAACAAGCTCTTTTGTCGCATCAATATAATGCATGGTTAGAGTTTTTAATTCTTCAAATGACATTCAATTTTGTAATCTCCAATTCTATCAAAGAATGTAGTTGTTTTCAAATCTACCAATTGATGTACCAATGAATTTTTTCAACCTTGCATGAGTATTTTCTACCTTGAGAAATATGAATATAAAATCATTATATATTTGAAGAATAATAGGTAATATAAATGCATTGAAAATCAAATTTACATACCCATTAGTCATTTGAGTACCATAATGAATGACCCTATCTATCAATGTCAAGACAATTCTCTCTTTGTATGGGTCCAACCATTGCTCTTTAACATATGAAAGTAAAGTGAAAAAATTTCTCCACTTTAATTCCATTACCTCCACTTCATCTTGGTAACTGCTCTCATCTAATAAGTGGACAACTTTGCTCCAACTTATAGCAAATGCACTTGTCATCTCTTTATTCATTGTCAATTTTACAATAAAAGCTTTAATATTTTTTTTGTTATATATTGTCTACTCAAAAGGTGTTTCGCATCTATAAAAATTATTTAAATGGCATTCACCAATGCCAAATCACGGTCACTATACGTTTGTCTATATAAATTATTTAAATGACATAACACCAAAGTCAAACATAATTCTCTTTCTTTTCTCCACAATAGTGACACTTATATGTTTGTCTTACACGTGTTGTCAAATTTCAATACCCATGAAAATGTATGAAATAAGTATACGGAACGAGAATGCACAAATACAATGTCACTAACAATATTTGTATCAGGGACTCTATGATGTTATGTATGATAATAATTAATGTTTAGATCATATAGTAGTTATTGTAAAACATTACAAGAACTATGATCTTATTTCCTGATTTTCATCATTTCTTTATAAATATGCTTTATTGTACTGACATTTTTCACGTCCACCCATTTCAAATGGGTTAGAATATGCTTCGATTTTGAATGGCTTTGTGTGAGGTCTTTCATTAAATCATACTAAGAGCTACTCAATCTCCCTATAAAAGCATGTCCTTTGAGATACAATTTTGAAAGATAATTATGTGTTTCATTCATTACATTTAACTTCCAATATTCATCTACTCTACCCTCTCCTCGTAATAAGAAAGGACAATCAACCTTCTTAGTGCCCGTCCATCTTGTACTTTCAATATCAACACCACGATTTTGTTTATACTTGTGATCCCTTTCGCACACAAGTCATACCTTGCTTATTACGTCTTTGTTATTTGAATGACTAATAACTATAACAATGTTATCCTTCCTCCCAATTAGTCTTACATAGTTAATAAGTTCAGTACGACTCCTAAACTTATCATCAGTCACAAACACAAAGGAATAGTTTAGTCCATCACATTCGCAATCAACAAATTCATCATCTACCTCTTTTGTTAACTTGTTAAACAATACATCGTCCGGTGTACTAAGACTACTCTCACAATCCTTAGTCATTGTATAATAAATATGTTGATCCATCAGTGTCTTCTCTAAATTGCTTCTATCATAATTGTTTTTGTTCGAGTTGTTTGTCATTCTGTAATAAAAAGATTGGATATCAAATATGATGACTCTCTATTCAATTGAAGGAGTCGTGTCTACCTTAAGGATGGAGACGCGGTATAGAAAGAGGCGCGATCCATATGCATCTCTCTGTGAGAACGGACACACGTATACCGCGATTCCGTTCATCCTTTCGGTTTCGCCCAAAATCGAAAATTATCATTAAATGTGTGGGTAATCGAAAGATTTCAAGCAAAACAATGAAAATACAATGCTCTCACTAAAAACAAATCTTCCAAATTAAAGAAAAATCAAGAAAATGGGTGGATTAATCCTCTTTTCAATTTTCTTTTTTTGTTCTTGTTTTTTTCATTCATTTGATTCCAACTAAAAGTAACTAATCAAACTAAAAAAGGTCATCAAAGAAAGAAAAAAAAATGGTTAGATTGTGCTTTGGAGTATAGAGCAAAATTCTTGAGCATTTAAAAAAATTGGGGTGTGTATAGTAAAAGATGTGTGCATTAGTAACTTGCCATCATGTCTAACCGTTTAATCGATTAGAGATTGCACGATTCGAGATTGGACGGTCACTTGGCTTCGGTAGCTTGCATCCGCATCCTCCGAACGGTTTCATCATGCACCTTCTCCGATCACCAGCCGCTACTGGTTGACGTCCGACCAACTATCTGACGCTACAAAAGCTAGGTTTTTTTCAAGAGAGATAGCAATGAATGTACGTAATCACATCTCTTCATTTTGGAACCAACATGTCCAATGGTTTGTCTATGTACAACGGATTCACGTTGCACAATAGATACTTTTGAGCAGCAAATACAATCTCTGAAATAACACTTCCCCGGCTCCAACACACGGCAAATACTTCAGAAAGAACAATCAAATGCACTAATTGAAGGGGAGCGTTTCTCGAAAGAGAAATCGCGCACATCATGGCTTTGATTGGGTGAAATCAACACCAAACCTTTTCACTCCAAATGTACTGCAAAAGACGCAGAAATAAGATTGGGGTTTGTATGATGCTGAGGATGAATGACATACGAGAAGATCTAAGATTGGGGAGATTAGGGAGGTGAGTTATTTGATTATTGTATGCCCTCTCGAGGATCCGACAGGGGACCCTCTATCAGCTTATTATTTTTATTTTATGGTGAAAGGCTTTTTCATATCTACTCTATAAAGAACAAAGCCAGGGGACGTTGAAGGTGATCAAAGTTTCGCTACGTCTCATTCATTTTTTCTGATAATCCCTGCTGTTTTATCAAGCTTCTCAACAACATTGGTCTATCTTAAAAGGGATTCTTGATCGTTATCAAAAGATATACTGACCAGATTGTTTAAACATGAACAAATCTGCCATCCTTTTTACTGCTAACGCACCTAATGATATGAGGAGAATGCTGGCCCACGACTTTCACGTTGAGCACATAAGAAGCCGGTGATATCTTGGCATCCCTTCTTACCTTCAAAGATCAAAATGCAGAATTTTAGTTATCTTAAAGAGAAATTATTGGCAACACTCCAACATTGGAAGAGAAAACTTTTATCTACCGTAGGGAAATTGGTGTTTATTCAAGTTAGTGAGAGTGACCATTCTACATACATGATGTCATGCTTAAAATTGCCAAACTCTTTCATCAATGAATTCTTATCATGTTGACTAAATTCTGGGGGCCCAAAAGCAAGGAGAGCGTAGGCATCAAATGGGTTTGCTGAGAGAGGATGTGCTTGAGGAAAAATGATGGTGGGCTTGGACTTAAAATTGTTCAACCTTGTCCTACTTGCAAAGCAAAGGTTGAAACTGTTAGGGGGCAAGAATTCATTGTTTTATACTCTTGAAAGCGTGGCATTTTTCCCACAGTGATTTTATGAATGCTTCATTAGGTTCAGTGCCTTCATGGGGTTGGAGAAGCATCTCAACGGGCCGACAAATATTGGAACAGGGTGTATACTAGAAAATGGGAGATTTGTGAGATATTTGAATCCAAAATGATCCTTGGATTCCCAATGCCTATTCTTTTAAGATACCATTTGTATCAGATCATTAATCAACAAATTGCTTTTGTTCAACAACTGACGAATGATCAAGGTCGATGGAATGAAGAGAGTCAAACATTCGTTTTCACCATCACGGGCATCAACAATCCCACAGATTACAAAACCCCTACTTTTGGTGACTTCCAAGAATAGAGTGGGACATCATCTAGACGATATTCAATATCCTCTACCTACAACTTTGGCATTCAATTACTGCATTCGACTCCACCATCAGACCGTTGGAGGTTCATCTGGAAGATGCTGTTTCCAACTAAACTTAATCTAGAAATTATTACAGAATGGGTTGCCTGTTCATGATCACGTTCAACAGAATGTGGCTACACAATAAAGTATGAACAGCGCGCAAACACGATGGAACCAGTGTTCATTATCGGGTTAGATGCCTTTTTGCCGTAGAGGTTTGGTCTCAAGTTATGCCTAGAGGCTGGCCATCATTGCTTGCAGACATGTTATGAGTGTTCCATGTCATTACTAGTCTCCTACCGTCATTCTGGAACTATAAATGTCAGTTCTTTGGTAGACTTCCGCGACAAACAGTCCGAGACGGTGAGAATCTAATGAAAGCTAGAAAGAATAATTTTCTTGAGCATATTATACATAAAAATATTCTGTTACCGTATGCACCTCAATATACTTGCTATTAAGATGGAGATGTAACAAGGATCGTGCCTATGCACAACAAAGATATTTACACATTAACAATATCTGCAGTCAAGTTCTCATCACAAGTTACGATAAGTCCTTGAATACTAGTGGGGAAAAGACAGCTCCCCCATTAACAACCCGTTGAAACCGGCTCGCTGGATGGAGTAATCATTAGCACATTATCATGACGTCGAACGATCCCCATGACGCTTACAGTACTTCCTTCCTTAATGTACCTATTAGCAACAATAGGAATGGTGAAAACTCTGAAGGTTAGAAAATGGGGTGCACAGTATCAAAAGGTTTCTGTTTTTACCCTTCTTCTAGTTGCATTATTCGGTCATCAGCTGAAAGTTTCCGTTCTGAGAGCCATTGGAGGAAACCAGGAGATAGCTTATTGTTATTCTTTTCTATATCAACAACGGTCACCGGTTTAACAAATGAAGAGACTTTTGCACCATGACCAGCTTTTACTAGTGCCCGTATCCCCGATTGGAAGTCTGATATGTAGAAGTCAGCAACATAACTCTGCAGCATGAAAATTCAAACCTTCTAATCAGGGGATAGTCAAAAGGACGTCAAAAGAAAGAAGATTTAGGCAAGATAAAGCTTGTAACCAAAATTTTCTGCTGCTTGGTCACCTCACTTGCATGCATGCGAGCATGTGTGCAAGCACACACACGTAAACAAACATACAGGGGGGAGAGAGAGAGAGAGAGAGAGAGAGAGAGAGAGAGAGAGAAGATGGTGGTGGATATTGAGGCAGCCGATAGTCGCAACCAAACTTCACATTCACATGTATGACGTAGAAAGCATCTTCATCCAAGTAATTCAATTCAAGACACGTTTTCTGCTTGATAGTATCAAATCATACAAATTATACACAGTTCCGAAAATGATTAACATGGACCTTCAATTATTTACGTGCATCAAAGCTATGTTCGGGACCCTGGTGGGCTGGTTTGGGTTGAGCAGGAATACAATTTAAGGAATCCTTCAAAGTATGTATCAGGAGATAATAATAGCCAGCCAACTCAAACCTGCCTACGGTTCCATCAAAATGCATTAGCATCACTCTTACTCCTGTATCATGAGAATGAAAAATGAAACGTAGTGAGAAAGAAAGAACTTTTTCAACTAAGGTTTTTTTTAGTGAATGGGCGCTATAACGATTTAAGGCTGATCTAGGAAAAACTTGGCAATCAAACCCAAAAAGAATGGAAACTACACCAGCAGGCAGCTGCACATGATTCTATTATGGAAAGTGCTAGTCCACTGCTATCCATGGGATGTAAACAACATTAAAATTTCAATTCTTTCCCGTGGTAATAGTCTTCTCTGTTCATTAGCAGTGGACTAGCACTTTCCATAATAGAAACCATGTGCAGTGAAAGTAGTGAAATCAAGGTAAAGAGGGCATGTTACAAATTACATTATGCTAAGAAAACTAGTGAAACTTTAGAGGCTTATAAGAAAGCAAAAAAGGAAGAGAAAAAGGCCGTCACTAAAGCAAAAGCTAAAATTTTGGAGGATTTATATAAAAACTCAACTCAAAAGAGGGTGAAAGAGATATTTTTAAGATAGTTAAGCCTAGAGATAAGAAAACTAAAGATCTTAATTATGTTACATGCATCAAAGACGAGGACGAAAAAATTTTAGTGCAAATGATGATATAAGAAATAGATGGAAAAACTATTTTTATAAACTTTTTCATGAAAATAAAGATGTTAGTATTAGCTTTGGAGAGTTAGCCAAATCAAAAAAGTATATAAACCATAATTTCTATCGACATATTCAAAAGAATGAAGTAAAAGAGACTCTTAAACATATGAAAGGTGGTAAAGCGGTAGGACCAGACAATATTCCTATAGAAGTTTGGAAAATAATAGGAGAAATAGGAATCACTTGCTCACAAGACTATTTAATGAAATATGGATAAACCAAAAGATGCCAGAGGAATGGAGAGCGAGTACACTTATACCCATATATAAGAACAAGGGAGACATTCACAATTGTGCGAATTATCGAGGTATCAAGTTAATGAGTCATACTATGAAATTGTGGGTAATGGAAAAACTATTTTTATAAGCTTTTTCATGAAAATAAAGATGTTAGTATTAGCTTAGGAGAGTTAGCCAAATCAAAAAAGTATATAAACCACAATTTCTACCGACGTATTCAAAAGAATGAAGTAAAAGAGGCTCTTAAACATATGAAGGGCGGTAAAGCGGTAGGACCAGACAATATTCCTATAGAAGTTTGGAAAATAATAAGAGAAATAGGAATCACTTGGCTCACAAGACTATTTAATGAAATATGGAAAAACCAAAAGATGCCCGAGGAATGGAGAGCGAGTACACTTATACCCATATATAAGAATAAGGAAGACCTTCACAATTGTGCGAATTATCGAGGTATCAAGTTAATGAGTCATACTATGAAATTGTGGGAAAGAATTATCGAACGTAGGTTAAGACAAGTATCAAGTACAACAGAGAACCAATTTGGATTCATGCCAGGCAAATCTACTCTTGAAGCGATTCACCTTTTGAGACATCTAATGGAACATTTTAGAGCAAAAAAAAAAACCTTTACATGATATTTATTGATCTAAAAAAAGCTTACGATAGGGTACCGAGGGAGGTTCTTTGGAGAACCTTCAAAAAAAGAGGTATCCCATTTTCATATATTAATCTTATAAGAGACATGTACGATGGTGCAAGAACATGTGTAAGGACTCATAAAGGAATGACAGACTTCTTTGAAGTTAATATTGGGTTACATCAAGGATCAACTTTAAGTCCATATTTATAACGGTGATTGATGAGTTATCAAAACATATTTAAGATGAAGTACCTTGGTGTATGTTATTTGCATATGACATTGTGTTAGTGGAGGAGTCTAAGGAAAAAGTTAATAGAAAATTGGAACTATGGAGAGAAACATTAGAAAGCAAAGGCCTCCGACTTAGTAGGACAAAGACAGAATATATGGAAGGTAAGTTTGATCATTTGGTTACTTCGAAGGACAAATTAAAATTGACACACATTACATCTCCCAAAAGGAAAGTTTTAAATACCTAGGGTCAATTTTTCAGAGTGATGAAAGAATTGATGGAGATGTTACGCATAGAATTAATGTTGGTTGGTTAAAATGGAGAGGAGCTTCCGGTATTCTTTGTGAAAAGAAGATACCATTAAAGTTAAAAGGTAAATATTATAGCACAGCAATTAGACCTGCCATGTTTTATGGTTCTGAGCGTTGGGCAGTTAATCATCAACATGTACAAAAGATGTCTATGACAGAAATGAAGATGTTGAGATGGATGAGTGGTCATACAAGAAAAGACCGCATACATAATGAGGTTATTAGAAACAAATTAGCAGTGTCACCAATAGAGGATAAAATGATAGAATATCGTTTAAGATGGTTTGGACATATACAAAGAAGATCAAAAGAAGAACCTGTAAGAAGGTATGAAAACTAAATTTGGAAAGTATTAAAAGAGGTAGAGGATGACCACAAAAGTGTTGGAAAGAAACAATGAAGAATGATCTAGCTTATTGTGAGTTAACTGCTAACATGGCACATGATAGGGCTATTTGGAAACAAAGAATCCATATAGCTGACCCCGTCTAGTATGAGAAAAGGCTTAGTTGTTGTTGTTGTTGTTTGTTGTCAATGTGGTCTATCTTGGGCCACACCCGTATCCCCATATGCTCATAACACAGGTGTTAGAAAAATTAAGGACTTGATCTATGGAAAACGTTTTGGATCACAAAAAAAACTAGCAAAGGATTACTCAAGTATGCTACACTTCTAACATAATTAAGTTTCACAAACCAAAAGAAAGAAACTTACTCTTGCAAATATCAACATAGACTAACTATAGAAAAGAAATGAGGCATATGTGTCAACCGCATAGCACAATATGAATTAAAAAAAGGGGTTCTTGTACCTCAGGCCAAGAAATCAAGAGTCCACCACGTGAATGACAGAGTAACTTACAAAAGGGACTAGCAGAGAAAATTCCATGTCGTATTACCAAGTGCATATTAGGTGAGAGAAACAACATTAACATGAATTTAGACACTATAATGGATACTTGGAATATAAGCAAAAGAAACTTGAAAAATCATAAGCACTCCAGCCAAGCTTCCAAATAAAGCCCCGATGTAGGCACTCACCTCTAAATGACTCGGTCCCCATGAAAAGCAACGATGATTAGAGTTTGCTGGCTTTGAACACCATCGTCTGTATTCGTACAACCCTGTGGATACATAGATGCACCTTGGAATCCGCTGGTATGAGGATTCAAGTGGTATACTGCCACAAGTGACGACCTACAAACACAAATGACATGAAAAAAGAAAAAATAACCTGAAAAACAGAATAACAGAAGCTATAAGACATTGGTACCCTAGACAACCTTTTAGCAAAGCAACGTGAAAGAGTTCTTCTAATTGAGAACATACAATTAGAAAAATAGAAGCAAAATGAAGAAATGTTGTAGAATATTGTACATCTACAATATGGTAGAAGCATTATACACTGTTACGTAATATGATCCAGGAACCTATACTGGTTTCACCCATTATTCAGAGTGTTGGTGTCATCCTTGTTCTCGTACCCTATAGTTCAATCGAACATGAACTGAGTAGCTGCACCCTTATTGAGCCATCACCAAGCCCTGATGAGTGATGACATCACTCTTCATTGAGGCACAGGTGAAACTGTGCTAATCCCCCTCCTCACTAGAGCTATGGAGAGGGGGCTTCCAATCTTTATTCCTCTTATCCCAGATATTTAATTTGTTTCTGATTTTTTAACATTTTTTGCTTCTCTATTTTTTAAATTATTTTTATTAAATAAAAAAATACTGTATGATACAGAGACTACCACTTATACACATTAGTATCCTGTACGATACATGGGCCAGTATGATATTTATAAAATTAAACAACAGAGAATGATAAGTGTCATACCAAACCCCCATTATTGGTTAGTCAAATTTGTAAAGAAGAAACAGCAAAAGCCAAAGAGGAGCTCAATGACAAGACAAAAGACATGAAATGCAAGTAACAGGAAAACCTAAAAGAAGCAACAATTAGTCATTCCTTTAGAGCATTGCAACAAGAGAACCAAAAACCCTTATGTAAGTTCCCTAGCCTTTGTTCTTCTCAAAAATGGTAAAATTGTTATTCTTCCTCGTGCTTTGTTTCAAAGTTGCTTATTGACAGAATTTTTCTCAACATACCCTCCTTTTAACAGATGAAAGCAATGAGGAATGTTAGTTTGATTGGACAATTTGTACACATTTATAACCTCAGAAAGCTGACTTGCACCCATTTTATCTAAACGGAAACCAAAAATCAAGCCCTTCCTACAACTAAGTGGGGTTAGCTACGTACATTCTCAGTAACCATTTTCATTTACATTAAATCATCCAGACAATTAAATCTAAAAGGCAATGATCATGCTCTTTTCCTTCCCACACTTTTTTGGCCTTCTTCAGGCCCTCACGCACATGTGCACCCTCACCAGCAGCAACAGCATCAAAGCGACCTGCCAGTTGAGCTAATACTCTGGGTACAGCCTTCTTCAGCCTCTTTTGTAATGCACAGTGTACCATCTTAGCTCTAGAGCTTCAGGTGATCATCTCTCCACATGTTCAAATCACTTTAATCATGCCTCCCTCATTTTATCTTTCATTGGCACGACAGGGACTTTTTCTGTAATATTTTCATTAAGAATTCAAGTCTTTCCTCCAATGACTAAATCTCTGTTACCGCTAGAGGTATATCTTGGACAAGTCAATGACTAGTTACCACTACTTAGACATCATATTACATTGTTCATCCACATAAAATATTTTTGTCCTAGTTTGAGTGGTATTCTTTTTTATTGCAAAGGAAATCCAATACACCTCGCACTTTCATATAATTAGAATTTGTTATGCATGTGACATCGGTATATCGGTCTCCTCATTGTGTGAACCACTAACCTATGTACAATGTGTTCAAATTTTCGCATGTGTATAATATATGTCACCTACAATACTGAACTTGCACATAATATGCTCAAATGATATTCTACCAAGTCAAGTAACTCCTAATGTTTCATTCAGAAGTTCAAGTTTTATTTCAAGTTTCATCCACCAAAACAAGTTGTTTCTCGGTCACAATGTTCATAAGCACTCATCTCCAAAACTCTCCAAAGAATATACCCCAAGACTATGCCTTTTCCAATTATCATATGCAAGTCCTTTCTCCTGATACTAAAGCATTTCATTGTATGCCTTAATAAGGTCTCCATAGCGTCATTACCTGGCATAAAGTTGAACTAATTCTTCATTGTAATAGATTCCAGTCTCAACCTCTTTCTTGTTATTCTTTCTCAAAGTACCATAGTATAATCAATTAAATACCTCTGTAGTAATAGACAATTTGGTGCTGTTATGCCTCCGAGACCAGTTACACATAGTGGTTAACCTCATACTTTTTACCCATCTAACATGGAGGTTTGGCCGACAATGCTATAGGCTAGAAGCCAAGCCAAGCACATTCAGTAAGAGGTATATTTCACTAAAGTGGCATCAGAGAGGCATGGTCTTGCACGAGCTTGGGTCACCTTTTGAGATGTGGTGCATGCTAAACAAAAAATGATACAAGTACCACCTTTTGAGATGTAATGTCATTTCTATGAACCAACACATTACATTTTTCATCTGATATTTGTAACTGATGTGTACCGCACATAAAAATTATGATTGATGTAAACCAAAGCGGATGCACTTTTGTGCTAATCTGCCATTTCCATTTAAATATATATCTAAATTGTTCTCATACTAGTCCAAAATACAATAACGTCCATGAACAATTACAATGCTAAGCAACTCAACTTTCAAAACCCAAAAGCACAAAAAAAGAAGAGTCCGATAGAAACTAAAACATATCATATTGAAAAATCTGCAAAAGGACTCCAAGCACCAACAGTGAGCGATTTAAAGACCATGCTCTTAAAGGAAACGCGAGAAAAGTGTTCAACACTGCAAGTAGATCACATTCCTAATATCTATGATAACATATGAGATGCAGGAAATGGTCTGAAAATTGCAAAAACAGGTAGTCAAGAAGTCTCCACCTTCTGACCAAATAGGTTAGTCAAAATTACAGTTTGCATTCACAATCCATTTCAACCATTATTCTCTTTCTATTAAGTTTCAACATCCATACAAATAATTACACCACTTCTGGGTGTGTGAAGTGTCAATCCTCCACCATTAGTCGACCTAGATCTCCTTCTTAGCAAAAGGGCGTTGCACTAAAGGCCCTGAATCCACAAACAATTGCCAACTGGAACTTCCACTACCCACTATCAACACAAAACAAGGCTTACCCCAGTCAGGACTCAGACTCCACCTATAGATGTCATAAATATGGACATATCTGTTTTGTGGTGCAACATGTAAATAATTGTTGATAATTGAAGGTTGAATCACCAAAGTTGCAATTCGTCAAATTGCCAAGATATCAAAGTATCCGAATATGGATGTCACATGCCAAGAACACAAGCGTGAAGAACAAAATAGTCAAACCCCAAACAAAAGCTATGCTAGACAACATAATCTTTATTGAGGAGAGAGCTCATATTTATAGAGGATATACAAGTGAGAAAAGAAGGAAAAGAGCAGCAGCTGATTCAGCTGCAAGTGCTGGCCAGCATAGCTGTTGGTTTAACGGTCATCCAATTCAAAAGGCACGAGCCCTGATGGCTCGTGCTCCTATTACATTTAACACCCCCCCTCAAATTTACGGTGTATATACAGAAAGTTTGTCTAACAAGAAATGAAAACAAGTAGATGAGAGAGATTTGGTGAAGAAGTCAGCTAGTTGCATTTCTGATGTGACATAACACAAAGTTATTTTCTTTTATAAGCATTCTTCACGAACAAAATGACAATTTATCTCAATATGCTTCGTCCGTTCATGGAAGGTGTTGTTGGAGGCAATGTACATGACGCTTTTATTGTCGCAATTCATATTGGCAGGTTGTAGAAGTAATGCTCATATCGCACAAAACAACTGTAATCCAAGATATTTCCGTAGTTGCAGTAGCCATGGCTCGATATTCTGTTTTGATCGAAGAGAGTGATACCTTTTGTTGCTTTTTACAATTTCATGAGATTAATGACTCACCTAAAAAACACAAAAATCAGTCGTACAGTGTCTGTTGTTGATATATCCACCCTAGTCAACATCCATATACACAGATAAATCAAAAGACGAAGAAGAAGTTAAGAGGACCCCCTTGTTTATAAAGTTTTTAACATATCGAATAATGCGTAAAACAGCACTCATATGAACAGAGGTAGGTGCTTGTTGAAATTAACTAGTTATATGAACTACATGAGAGATATTGAGTCGAGTAATAGTGAGATAGGTAAAAGCACCTATGTGTTGTCTATAGGGGGTGAGGTTGTAACGAAGACGATACTTCAATGTGGCAGTGGAAGGTTGATGAATATCACTTCAAAATATGACTCGCAAAAACCTTATAAAAAAGGCTATACTAAAGTGTATCCAACAAAAGCATAATATATTAAAAAAAGAATATTATTTAGCCACAAAAGACTTGAGAAAATTCATTACATAAAAGCCTTATTTATAGAGTACATGAGACATATGAGAGGAGAAGAAGATATAAGAGAATATAAGAGGGTGGAGAGGACTCATATGCACCAGCCAACCCCCAATGGCTAGTGGCCCTGACGGGTCGGGCCCACAGGGCTTGCTTGGTCGGGCCACTTGGGCCCATTTTTCTAACACCCCCCTCAAACTGACAGCTCCATGACCTTAAGTTTTCCAATTAAAGACTGAAATCGATGAGCAGGTAATGACTTGGTGAAGACATATGCAAGTTGATACTCTGATTTTACAAACTGTAATGTTAAATTGCTTTATAGATGCTCTTCAAGAATGTAGTGGCAATCCATCTCTATATGCTTTGTGCGCTCATGAAAGGTATGATTATTGACTACATACATAGTACTTTTGTTGTCACAGAACATGATTAGAGTCGGCTATAATATATTCACCACTATTCATCATATTTATTCTTCATCACGCCGGGTCACTAGATTCGTCAGGTATGATTTTCTACTAATTTCTCAGGTTTAGAATTCGAAAGCCCATATTTACATCTGCTATCTGGCGAAGTATGTACTGCTTTTCATGATCAAATTTACTGAAGAGGTTGTTGCTTGCCATTTCCTTTTCGAAAGATAGCAAAACTGTTTAACACTTGAAACCAAGACACTATACATGGCAAGAAATGTAATGTGAGTTTTTGAAGAAATTTTTCCAACACATAAAAGACCAATGTTTTGAAAAGATAAATCCACTTTCCCAAAATTAATAGCATATTTAAAGCTGGGAACATTTTAAGATTTGTTGAATTCTGCTCATATCAGGTTCTGAAAATGGCGCACTATGCTTCTTTTATGAAAATAACACTGAAACCAACAATGCAGGAAACAATGCAATGGTGAATTTCTTGAGCAAGAACCTGAAGAAGCTTTAGAAGTGTGTTCAGCCAATATGGTCTAAATATTCTAAATTCTTCAATGTTCTTTATCGTAAGAATTTATTAACACCATTGCAGCAATTAGTTTCCACAGGATTGTTACGTAGTCGTGTGTTAACCCTTCATAAAAGAAGCTTATAGTGCCATCTGAGACACATCAAATGATTGGTGGCAAGAGTTCAGGACAAATCTTGGGTAGACAATGTTCCCAGGTTGTGTGGAAGCAGTAATGTCATTGGAATTTCTAGGGAAACGGTATGATTGGAGTAAATTATTTTCTTTCTAAAATCACATGCTTGGTTTTATGAATGTTGGAAAAAAATTAGGTGGACTTCGAGAACTGATATCGTGATTGCCATGTGCCAATTGATCTTGGTTTCAAAGCAGTTAAGCCAAGTTTTGCTTAGTCATTGAAAGAATGGAAATGAACATTGCTGTACTCATTCTCTTCGGCAAGTTTGATCATGAAAAGTAAAGTGATACTTCACCATGAAATGTTACTCTAGATGTAACTTACTGGCTGTATTCTAAACTAGCGAAAAATTAAGTAAAGACTACATACCTGATCAATCTAAAACATGTTGGCATTGAGTCGAAAGATAAAATACTCAAATAATGGACTAGATGTTTCAGACCATTAGTAGCATACTCACGACAGCCTGGTGAATCTGCTAATTTTCATAGGTTCAACAATGTACACTTTTGCTCACAGCATATTTATCAGGCTTAATATGATATGAAGTACTGATTCAAAAATATTAATCTGTGAAAATTCAATTGATTAACTCTAATATGATATCGAGCAGACTCTTTTGGCACGTATTGAAATTAAACATCGATTCCTACTAACGTTACATTGGAAAGATCCAACTTCATTTTCCCTTCTCGCAATTAAGATAACCTTGAGCATTATGATCATTCTTAAAGGTGTCATACTCATTATATGTCCACCAAATGAAATAACTATGTTCTACTCAAATTTTAGGGAATAAGAGAACATTAGCTTTGTCATTGGATGAGTTCATCTGAAGCAGAAAAAGGAAAGTGTAGAATAGGTTGATAAATTATTTAAATGTATATATTATGTTCTTAAAGTAAGAGAGTCAAAAAAAAAAAAAAAAAAAAAAAAAAAAAAAAAAAAATGCTTTATAAATATTTTTTTCTCTTAAAAATTCCTAAAATAATTTTGCTACCCCCCCCCCCTCAAGGTATAAGTCTCTCTGAGACTCTCTTAACTCATTTGATCTTCTCTCTTATCTATGCATTGAGATATGGACTTTACTTCCTTAAAAGTCTTTCTTTCTCTTCAAAAAATCTTTTTTTTTTTTTCGAGCCACTCTCTCATGCTATTATCAACTCTATCATCTACTCTGCTCTGACTTTATTATTGACTATTACTACTCACATGTGAATGAGTACGTTGATTAAGCAATGTGCGTACATAGAAAAGGCGTTTTTTAATCGCATTACAATGTATCTCAGATTGTTAAAATAAAAAATACTAATTTATAAATTCGGCGATGGTGTTCTCTTTGGTTATAGAATGTTCTACGAGAAAGCAAGAAAGAGTGAATAAGACCATTTTTAGAGAATAACTGTAATTTATTGTTTAAAAATTATTATTAAATGGACAAGATACCTCTTAATTTGTATAGCTTCAAGAAGCTTGAAAACTTAGTTTAACAATCTTAAGTAATTATTTTGATCATAGTTGGTAAATGAAGGTGCTAAAATAGAGCCGCTGTAATTCGATTAATAACCATAATTAAAGAAGAACCAACAACTGATCACACGGAACAAGATTGCAAAGGCGGATTTGGAGAATTTTTACAAGGTGGGATAATAAATGTGAAAATGTGGTTTCTATGTTCTCGTATTACATCAAATCAATGGTTTATTTTCTCGGCATTAACTTAATTGATGGACGACAAATACCGAAAAGCTCTCAAAAAGTTCCTACCAAAAAGGTAGCAACCGAGTTCAAGAATGATAGTTTTATTGAAAGCCAAGCTTCAACATAAGAAACCCGGTGACATTCATAGGTTTAAACTTATCGATGGACAAGAGTAAAAATGAGTGTCTACGAATATGTAGCGAACAAGAGCCTTGATTACTTCGCTTTATTTGGTTATTGACACCATAGCCTTTAAACTCCTTATTTAACTACGACATTTAGCACTCATGCTTTACGTATATATGCTTTTCTATGAACTTAATCTAACTTTCAATCGATTGATTGCGCCGCCTATGTTTTACTCTTACATTTCCTCAGCTTAAACAATTTTGTAGATACTCACAGCTAAAAAGTCTGCCTGAGTTTCACTCGAACGTTACAATCTCTGCTACCCAAGATTGCTCGAGGAATCATTTACGTACATAGAACATTCCTCGACTTGCACGTGCCATGCTCGTGGATAGCTATCAAACCTAGTAATATTCCTATTAGATGCAAATATGATTCAGGCCAAAATTCTTCAGATTTTGCACCCACCACAGACAGGTTCAACCGACATAACCGCACCAAAAACCCAGTTCAACACCACCAACTAGTTTGACCACATAGTAAGCTCCCACCACCTGTTTATCTCAGATCCTTGCTTTCCCACTTCTATTAAGCTGCTGTTTTGGCTAAACGGCACCGCCGATTTTTTTGCTCGAAAGTTTTGCCTATCTGCCAGTGGTCTCATCACCGTCTTCGTATCATGCAATGCTCGCAATTCACTCAAAAAATCGATCACCATCACCAGCTTCATCCACGGTTTTTGGTGGTGGTTTTAGAGATCTCCTACCATTGAGAAGCCTGGCGGGAGAATACCAGTTCTCCCAAACCTGAAGCACACTCATCATTGCCTCCTCACGGATTATGTGCAGTTATACAAGGATGCTAGCGTTGTTTATGGAGCTGCACCACTAATACTCAAATGCCATATATACTAATAGAGGGTTTGTTGTTTGAATTGATTAAGTAATTGCAGATACTAGTATTTGTAATAGCTTTTCTGATTTTTAATTTGACAAATTGTTATAGCTTTTTGGAGACTTCTCGAGGAATCATTTTTCATTAATCACATCGACCCAACATTAAATGATTCTAATTAGCTTCATTAATCGGTTACCGCGTATGGGAAAATGAGCATGGTTGTATACATATGATATATATATATATACATATACTTGATGTCGACTCAACGCGATGGTATCATTGTGCTTATCGCGAGAGGCACTTAGTAGCCAATTCAATTGACGGTTGCTTAACTCCACAAGAACCTGGCATAAATATGCGACTTACATGATAAGCGGATCACAAAAGTACGTTATTTTCTTAATCTTTGAACTAAGTTCCAACGAATCGATCAATAGTTGGCCACCTTAATACCCTCTAACAATAAAATGTCTATAACAATAAAAATTTCTCTCACTAGATAGTAAGTTATGCTTTCCTATATATATATATATGTCCTCGATGTACATTACTAATATTTTTCATATGTGGTAATAGAATAAGAGATGTCATTTGGTGACTTTTTTAACGTATAATTTGCATTGTGGTGTTCACTTATTAACTTTTTAATTTCAATTAAGAATTTCAAATTATTGGCTCTAATATTATTCAGTTGATCTATAAGATTACAACAACTTCTTAATTGTCCACTTGTTGGAGTTTATCTATTTAAAAACAGCTAGCGCAGCACGTGCAGCGTAAAGGTGTGCGTGTGTGAGTCGATGACATTTTCGCCAAAACATACTAGATTAGCTGCTTTTAGTGGATACTTAAGTATCGCTCGACGGACAATGTTCATAAGGGAATATAAATAGCATCCATTACATTTTGATGTTCATTACTAGTCCAGCGTAGCTATATCCCAACAAAGCATAATAGTCGGTGAGTCTGGCTGTTAAGTGTTCTAGGCTTAGATCGGTTGTCCACTGCATCGTAGTATTGTATACAAAGTGGGTTGAAGGTACCTAGGTTATGATTGCTTGTAATATTCTATTCAATTGTAAGGTGTCATTTATAAGATGGTGAGGCATATAAAATGAACAGTTGCGTGGAACATGACATGTATAAAAAGTCAATATGATGGTAAGGTGGTGTGAGATGAGGGAGGAATGGGAGAGTGAATCAAGTACTACGATGCTAGCTGTGCAAAGAGGGAATAGTCATGTAGCAGCGTTGAACCCCCGTTTGGCATGGGTGGTGGGGGGAGGTGGCACTATTACTATATGGACACTACAACAAAACCGAAATTAATGGCGACATTTTGCAGGCCATCTACGGACGACCAGTGGTGAGATCGTAAGCTAAGAGGGGATGGCACAGGGCTTCAGCATGTCGCTGCCAATTTCTGGGGCCGTCTAGCTAGACCCAGTGAAGTACTAATCGCCGTCACATTCTCTATCTTGCATACCAATTTGACATATGCATTTTGGGATGTTGTAAATTAAGTTGTTAAAATCAATTATGTAGAAACTTTAGGTTTAAACTCTGACAGTACTATGGTGGATCAATAACCAAGTTCGTTGTAATAAATATTCTAAAATATTTGTTTTTTTTTTACCGTAATAAATTTATATGTAAAATTTCCTACTATATGACTAGTTATTAAATTAACATTTGATCTTTCTTAAATTGGCAGCGGATGTCAACCGCTATTATTTAGAACTTTTTCACCTAATTAAGTTTTTAATTGTAAAAAACAATAAATCAAGCTTATTCAAAAGTCATAACCTATCTTATTCTTTTTTCAAAAACTACATTTCATTAAGTTTTACACCAAATTAACTACTTATTTATGTATAAATCACAATTTATTAACCATCATTTTAATGCATATTTTCTCTATTTACATTCACTATGATTTTAATTATAGTTTATACATTCTTTCTAACTCATTGTTGGGTGGTGCAAGAGTTTTACACGCAAATAATATGTTTAGTAAAATTATAATTGAGTTTAGTTTCAACATAGTTTTAGGTCTCAAATAATGATTTAAGTGAAATTTAAAAAGTTACTTTTCTATTTGGTCAAAACCTTGATTTACAAATTATAATCCAACATCTTATTAATCATTTATAAAAATGACATAGTAGGAGATCCCTCCTTTAGGTCCCCATACATCCGAGTGAATAATCTAAGATAAAACTCTGCACACGTAAAACTCCGCCCATGTAAGGGATCACCCTTGCATTGTCGGTCACAAGCCCGGATAAAGGAGGAGGGTTGTGTTAGGCTTCCGACAACCAGCGTAAAACTTCGACGGATTTTTATAACATCGATTATAAAAATTATGAGCATTGCTTTTGGGCATCCCCGCCTAGCGACGTCCTGTAGAGCCCGAATGCAGTAACAAGTAAGCAAGGGTCACTACATTTTCG
Organism: Brasenia schreberi; assembly: GCA_036023115.1. NCBI lineage: Eukaryota > Viridiplantae > Streptophyta > Magnoliopsida > Nymphaeales > Cabombaceae > Brasenia > Brasenia schreberi. The sequence goes on from JAYKKT010000072.1 coordinate 11,301,294, forward strand.
CCCGAATGTTGTGAATCAATTGCTGAGAGGGTTCCCACATCATGGACGGGTGTAGGTAAAGAAGTTAGTCCCGCTACATTGCCTCCCGAATGTAGTGAATCATTTTCAGAGAAGGTCTCTGCATTTTGATTATGCAAAGATGTGAGGGGTAAGGAAGCTAGTCCTAGATAATAAGAGTTGTATTGGTTCTTGGAATATCGGAACATTATATGGTAAGCTAATGGAGGTGGTAGATACTATGATTCGAAGAAAGATTCATATTCTATGTTTACAAGAGACAAAATGGGTTGGAGAAAAAAAGCAAAGGAGATAGAGGATACAGGTTTTAAATTATGGTATTCAAGTAAAGAAAAGGCTCGAAACGGAATTGGTATTATCATAAATAAATATTTAAAAGATAGTGTAGTAGATATACAACGATACGATGACCGAATCATGACGTTGAAATTAGTGTTAGGAGCAGAAGTTTTGAATATAGTTTGTGCTTACGCACCCCAAGTAGGACTAGAAGATAGTATAAAGACAGCCTTTTGGGAATAGGTAGATAACGTGATTCAAAAGATTCAACAAAGGAAGACGATTTGTTTAGGAGGAAACTTAAATGAACATGTCGGTAAAGAGGCATTAGGATATCAAAGGATTCATGCAAACTTTGGTTTTGGGGATATAAATGAGGAAGGTAGGGAGATTTTAAATTTTGCTATGGCATTTGATCTCTTTATAGTCAATACAATCTTCAAAAAACGAGATAAACATTTAATTACTTATAAGAGTGGCTTATCACAAACACAAATTGATTACTTTATTTGTAGAAAAAAAGATAGAGCATGTAGTAAAGATTGCAAGGTAATTCCAAGAGAAAGCTTAACCACCCAACATCGACCTTTAGTTATGGATTTACAAATAAAAAAATGGACAAAAAAGAAAAGAGTGCATCGAGCTATTCGAACTAAATGGTGGAACCTCAAAAGCAAGAAAGACGATATATTTAACCAGAAAGTCCTTCAAGGAGATGTTTGGAATCATGTTGGTACACCCTGTGACATGTGGAACAATATGGCTATACATATTAAGAAAGTGGCGAAAGATGTGTTAGGTGTATCTAAGGGAGGTGTACCACCACAAAAAGAAGCTTGGTGGTGGAGTGAAGTAGTGCAAAATAAAATCAAGTCAAAGAGGGCATGTTACAGATTACATTACGCTAAGAAAACTAGTGAAACTTTAGACACTTATAAGAAAGCAAAGAAGGAAGCGAAAAAGGTCGTAAGTGAAGCAAAAGCTAAAATTTGGGAGGATTTAGATAAAAAAACTCAACTCAAAAGAGGGTAAAAGAGATATTTTTAGCATAGCTAGGGCTAGAGATAAGAAAACTAAAGATCTTAATTATGTTAGATGCATAAGGACGAGGATGAAAAAATTCTAGTGGTAAATGATGATATAAGAAATAGATGGAAAAACTATTTTTATAAGCTTTTTAATGAAAATAAAGATGTTAGTATTAGCTTAGGAGAGTTAGCCAAATCATAAAAGTATATAAACCACAATTTCTATCGACGTATTCAAAAGAATGATGTCAAAGAGGCTCTTAAACATATGAAGGGTGGTAAATCGGTAGGACCAGATAATATTCCTATAGAATTTTGAAAAATACTAGGAAAAATAAGAATCACTTGGCTCACAAGACTATTTAATGAAATATGGAAAAACCAAAAAATACCCGAGGAATGGAGAACTAGTACACTTATACCCATATATAAGAACAAGGGAGACATTCAAAATTGTGAGAATTATCGAGGTATCAAGTTAACGGGCCACACTATGAAATTGTGGAAAATAATTATCTAACGTAGGTTAAGAGAAGTATCAAGTACAACCGAGAACCAATTTGGATTCATGCTAGGCAAATCTACTGTTGAAGCGATTCACCTTTTGAGACGTCTTATGGAACATTTTAGAGAAAAAAAAAAAAGACCTTCACATGATATTGGGAGGTTCTTTGGAGAACTTTGGAAAAAAGAGGTATCTCATTGACATACATTAACCTTATAAGAGACATGTATGATGGTGCAAAAACATGTGTGAGGACTCATGAAGGAATAACAGACTTCTTTGAAGTTAATATTAAGTTACATCAAGGATCAACTTTAAGTCCATACTTATTTATAATGGTGATTGAGCAACAATTAGGCCTGCCATGTTTTATGGTTCTGAGTGTTGGGCAATTAATCATCAACATGTACAAAAGATGTCTGTGACAGAAATGAAGATGTTGAGATGGATGAGTGGTCATACAAGAAAAGACCGTATACATAATGAGGTTATTATAAACAAATTAGGAGTGGCACCAATAGAGGATAAAATGAGAGAATATCGTTTAAGGTATGAAAAACTAAATTTGGAAAGTATTAAAAGAGCTAGAGGACAACCACAAAAGTGTTGGAAAGAAACAATAAAGAATGATCTAGCTTATTGTGAGTTAACTGCTAACATGGCACACGATAGGGATCTGTGGAAACAAAGAATCCATGTAGCCGACCCCATCTAGTATGGGAAAAGGCTTAGTTGTTGTTATTGTTGTTGTTTGTTGTGGTTTTGTGGAGATATGCGTTTTGTTTGAAAATAGTAGATGTTGCATTTTGCCAAGTACACAATCTTTACAAGAAAACTTTTCAATATTATTTATTCGAAGAGGGCATTGATACAACTTTTGAATATTAAGTTGTTCTAATCTTTTATGCCATAGAAGAGCATCACTAGTCAAAACATTAGCATATCCTATGCTATGTAGGATATGAAAAGTAAGTTTAAATTTAGTTTTGAACAACACTAATTTTAGAAACTTCAAAATTTTTGTTTTACAAGTCACCAATTTTATCAACATTTAATTGTGTTTAATCCACAGTATAAACACATTATAAGGGTTTTTCAACACATGATTGAGGCACCGGAATCAAGAATAAAGAAACCATACCTTTAACTTGGTTAGTTGAAGAAAAACAAACCGCACCTATTGTTGCTTTGTCTTTCATTTGAGCTTGAAGTCTTTTTATCTTTTCTTCGAGTGCCACGATAGAAGATGAGGCTTGGTCTCTACTAATGTCACATTTCTTTTCAATTTTGGGCAATTTGGCCTTATATGTCCGGTCTCTCTATAATGGTGACAAATAATGTCTTTTCTTTCTTCTTCACTTTTGAAATAAGGAGGTAGGTAAGCCTTCATATTTGCTCCGGGTTTTGATGCGGTAAAGGCGGTGTCTCTTTAAAGTTTAACTTCATTCATTCTTGTTTTCGTCATTTGAAGATCGGTCAGAATCTCTTCTTTTGTAGGGAATGATTTTCTATGAATAAGAGATGACCTTACCCCTTCAAATTCTTCCCGGAGACTTCTTACAAATTGGTATACGAAATCTTCATTATCTTCACATTGTCTCTCACTAAGACATTGTGTATATTTCTTTTTGTAACCATATAATTGGTTCCAAACATTAGAGTATTCCCCAAAAAATTCGTTTATCCCTTTATCTCCTTGTCTAAGTGAGACCAATTTGTCTGTTAATGTCATCCTATGAGCCACATCGCTTTGAACATGAGATTTTTTTAAATATTTTCATGCTTCTTTAGCGTCGTGAAATCAGCCAAAGTGTCCCTAGTATGCTCATTTACATTATTCATTATTACCCATAGTATTGTTCTATGTTTATTCCTCTTTTTGCTTAAGTGTGGCATTGATAGATGGTTTTACCTTTGAACCACTTATATAACCCCATAATTTTTTGAAATATAGGTAATTTTCCATACATTGGGCCCATAACTTTTAGTTTGAGGGTGTTAGACGAAAGTTAAATTCCTCTTTATCATTCATATTTTAAGGAGAAAAACAAACTTAAGAGATAAACTTACAAAATATGATCGGCACGCTTCTTGAGGCAATGAATAATATGAGACATGTATGATGATATAAAAACATGTGTGAGGACTTATGAAGGAATAACAAACTTCTTTGAAGTTAATATTGGGTTACATCAAGGGTCAACTTTAAGTCCATATTTATTTATATTGGTCATTGATAAGTTAACAAAACATATTTAAGATAAAGTACCTTGGTGTATGTTATTTGCACATAGACATTGTGTTAGTGAATGAGTCTAAAGAAAAAGTTAATAAAAAATTGAAAATATGGAGAGAAACATTAGAAAGTAAAGCCTTCCGACTTAGTAGAACAAAAATAGGATATATGGAATGCAAGTTTGATCATTTAGTTGTTTCAGGTGACACAAAAATTAATAATGACACGTATTGCATTCCTTATAAGGAAAGTTTTAAATACTTAGGGTCAGTTTTCATGGAGATTTTATACGTAGAATTAATTGTAAGTTGGTTAAAATAGAGAGGTAGATTAGGTATTCTATGTGACAAAAAGATAACATTAAAGTTGAAAGGTAAATATTATAGAGCAACAATTAGACCCGCTATGTTATATGGTTTAGAGTGTTGGGCAATTAATCATCGACATGCACAAAAGATGTGTGTGGCAGAAATGAAGATGCCAAGATATATAAGTGGTTGTACAAGGAAAAACTCTATATGTAATGAGGTTATTAGAAACAAATTGGGAGTAACACTAATAGATGATATACTACTACAACTACTACAACTAAGCCTTTTCCCATACTAGATGGGGTCAGCTACATGGATTCTTTGTTTTTTTTTTTGTAGAATCCATGTTAAGTCCGACAAAGTTTTACGCTGGCTGTCGGAAGCCTAACACAACCCTCCTCCTTTTTCCGGGCTTGGGACCGGCCATGAAAGGGTGATTCCTTACATAGGCGGAGTTAACACTAATAGATGATATACTAAGGGAAAATCATTTAAGATGGTTTGGACACATAAAAAGATGACCCAAAAAAAAAGCTCCGGTAAGAATGAGAAACTAGATGGTGAAAATGTTAAAAGAAGAAGTAGAAGACCATAAAAGTGTTGAAAGGAAAAAATAAAAAAATGATCTAGTATATGTTGAGTTAACTGCTAGATGGCACACCATCGAGCTCTATGGAAATAGAGAATCCACCCCATCTAGTATGGGAAAAGGCTTAGTTGTTGTTGTATCATTTTCTAGTCCCATTCTTTTCTAGGTTTCATTAATCTTAGAAAGGCCTTTGCATTTCTCTCTATCAATATAAAACAGCTATATAAGCTTCTAAGTTGGTTTGGTCCCTAACAAAATCCTGGCCTTCTTTTACTACTAAAAAACTTGTGAAAAAAAATTATCATCCTGTCTTGACATCCCCACTTGTCGTGAGGACCTCATCGACATCAGCTTTGATATACCTTATTAATGGTGAAGATCTTTGTTCTCTTTTCCTTAAATTTAACTAGTTCTCACATATATCTATTCAGCACTCTTTTGCACTGGAAATTCCATCAAGCTTTTGCTTTGCTTCTCTAAGTATTATTTTAGCTTCTAACTATCTTGTCTCTTCTTACTTTGCCTTCCTATATTCTCCAAAATTCTGTTCTCTCTATTATTGGTATAATTTCGCCAGAACTCTCTTTCCGCTCCAACTCTCCTGAGGCTTCTTCAATCAACAATCAAGCATCTTTACCCCAATATGCCCCCACTAATTCACCTAACAACCCTTCATCCGTACCTGTAGTAGAAGTCACCATAGATTAGTAAATCTCATAGACGTTTCCATCAAGTTTCTGAGGCCTCCCAGTATTTTCTCATCAAAGAAACCTTCTTGTTCAGATTCCAACCGCTTCAATATTGTGGTTCTATATGCACTTTTGCCCTTTTTCTACTTAATATGCAAATTCGTATCCATAAGCTGGGTGGAGCAGTGACCCCTTTGCAGTCGAAGACCTAGTAAAACAACTTATAATTGGAAAGTTCACCAAGAACAACTATACCTAGTTTATATATTTTCGCCTATACCGGGAAGGAGGAGCAAAAGTACAAGCCTTTTCATGGACAATGTACTTAAAAGTAAAGCTTTTGGAACTTGATGAATATGATGTATGCCCAGACTTCACCCATTACATTAAAAAGGAGTAACTGTATGTTCTGTTGCTACAAACGTTTCTTAGGGTGTTATATTGGAAAGTAGGTCATGTTCATTTCACAACAGAAAAACTTGTCAATGATTGTCTGATTGCCACTGTAAGTAAATCATACACTAAGCAACATGGCCGTCACATTTTGTTGAAGTGACCAAATACACCAAGTGCAGTATATTTTCCTATCAATATTCCAATTTTTCCTTTCCCCTTTTAGTTTCCCTTCCATAGCATTGAAGTTTGGCCGTTTTGCTTCTAAAGTTTACACACTTGCTAGGATAGAGAACCCGTATTTACCCTACATTACCACATAGAAACTGTTAGATGATGATTCAATGACAATGAAAGCTTTAATTCTAAATAAGTGTACCACACACATTCATCTAACAAGTATTTTTTTTGTCAACACTTCAGCAATCCGTTCACACATTCATGGAATTAGCAACGTAAAAATAGACCTTATTTGCTGCTGGTGCGTGTGATTTTAGATGCCACGTCACTCTCACGGGACATAGTCACCAATTGGTCCAAGTGATCCTATCAAACTTCGATTACCTCCTAGGCATTTGAATTTTATTCTCTAATTCAGTACTAAGACAGTTGGATCAAACTTACCGACAAGGCACTGCATTATTTTCGTTGTAAAGCAGCTCGCTCCTCTAACCCGCTAGATAGATTCATTGCCCAGACGAACATTACTCTAATACAAACCCTCAAATTTCTTTGGAGATTTTCCTCCGTCTCCTAGAAACAATAAAGTTGCCAAATCATGCATACAAAACATGCTTCCCCCATTAACATGATGTCCGAGGAAACAGCAAAAGTGAACCCAAAAGAAAATATGGCAATGCAGACTGCAGATGACGCCCATTTATCTTAAGATGACATTTCAGCAACACCCCTTTACACCAAAACTCAAGAAACGATAACCAAACAAGTATTAAAGTTATAAAGAATCGGAAACAACATTAGCCGAAGATATGAAATTCTCACCCCTGTAACTTTCACGTACTGCCCATCTTTGGCCCCTCTGAGCTCCGCACCAGGGTACTTAGCCAAGAACTTAAGAACCCCTCTTCTCCCCCACGTGAAATTCCAAACTACCACCATGACAATCGGCAAAGAAATGCCGGCGATCACAAATAAAATGATGGGTTTCTTCACCGTCACAAGCATGAACACTGCCACAATCAGCGCCATCAGATAAACGACAACCGACACCCAAATTATCGACTTGGACAACCTGAATTGAACAGTCTCGGCGTCGCCATTGCTCAAATTGGTTACAGAGGCGCCATAGACTAACTTCCCGGTTGGACGGGTGCTAGCAGAGAGCTCCAACTGGCCGGAGGAGGAAGCAGAGGCCCGGCAGGAGGATGAAACGGGGCCAAAGGTGATTAAACCGGTGGGTTGAAGAGAGAGAGAGGGCCGGAGCCAGAGCGCGGGTTGCTGGAAAACTGGCCAGAGGACTTCCGCGAAAGCTGCGGGACGGAGCCGGAGGACACGGCATTCGACGCCGGCAGCTGCGGGCCGGAATTGGAGGTAGATCTGCTGAAGGAGCTACTGCGAGATTTGGTAGAGGTTGTTGGTGGCGGTGGGTCGGATACATGGATGTCGAACATCTTGCCAAGCTCGCCGGATTTCTTGATGTCGCCGCCGATGTACGGCATGGCCTTGGAGAACATCACTGGCTGCCTCCCCTTTTGCTGCTCCGGCAGGCCGGAGACGTACAAACCGCTGCCCAATTGGTGCGAAGGGATCCTCGTTCCCATTTCTTCCTTTTTGGTTCAGACCCTCTCTCTCTTGTGGCGAAACAGAGAGAGAGAGAGAACCGAATGGATGAAATCTAAAGGAATGAAAATTTATGGTTAGAGAAGAGAAGATCTGAGAACTACACACAGAGACGCACTAAGAACTACGGACACATACACACGCAGAGAGAGATGCACTGAGAACTACGGAGACATACAAACATACACAGATACAGAAAGAAGTACGGAGTGTGTGTGCGCGCGCGCGCGTGAGAGAGAGAGACACTGGAACAGCAGCAGTGAGAAGTGACTTGGAATTTTTTGGTTGGCATTTCTGTACGTTCAAATGCTATTCTTATTTCAATCACAAAGTTTTGCCTGCGTGGTGTTCGTGCAGCAATTCCTTTTCTTTTTCATTTAAAATTCCTTTTCAAAAAGATACAAAACAACCTATCGTCTGCACAATAAAAAAAAAATCCCCTCTAATCATCAGTAATGAAGATATCTTAATCACGCTCACTCATGTCGTTAAGATATCATAATCACGCTTGACTCATATCGTTTAGCTTGCATTAATTAATTTTCTTCCTCTGGTGTCTGATGAACACCAAAATTTTGAGACAGATATAAGATTACTTATAATAAATGACCAAACCTATAATATATAAAGTATCTCTTGGTGGATAGTATTGCACCAATATTTTCATTGTTTGATTTTTCAGATTGATGATTGAGATTTAAATCAATTTACATGCAAATAGAAAATTGTACATTTAATTGAATTTCCACTATCTATTTCAAAAATCAAACGAGAGGTGTTGATGTGCATTATAGATCTAAGACTCTACATCTATATTTTATATATATACATTTTTATATGGTAACACCTTTAATTGCTAGCAAATTTAAACAAATATTAACCTTCTATCTTTCGTGATGGATTGTTACAATTTGAATACTTATATAAATAAAGTATACTCACAAAAAGTATACATGTAAGACTCCACATCTATATTTCATATATACACACTTATATATGGTAACACCTTTAGTTGGTAGCAAATTTAAAAAAATATTAACCTTCTATCTTTCGTGATGGATTGTTACAATTTGAATACTCATATAAATAAAGTATACATGTACTTTTATTTTATAGATTCAAATCTCACTCATCTATCACAAAAGATGAATGGTTGAGATTTATTTATATTTACTAGCACCTAAGGATGTTAACATATATGAGTGTCTTTGTATTATATATAAAGATATATAAATAGTAGTATATACTCAATTTAATAGAGTACTAAATCTTCTCAAACATTTTCATCATTCGAATGATAGAGATTTAAAATGAAAAAATAGTTTACCGTTGTGCATTAAATACTAGTATGAAAGGTACAATGATATACTCTACTTTTTAAGATTCAATTTTTCACCATTGATCCCAACAATCGAAGGGTGAAAATAGTCGAAGAGGATTGAATACAGATAAGGATTGAGAATGAATCACTATATATATATATATATGTAAATCAGCTACAAAACAGAAATATTAAAGAAAATGTCATATAAAAAGATGAAATGAAAGAAAGGCAATTAAGATTGTTTTAGAATATAAAAAGGATAGTTGCATATATGGTAAGAGTTCAGTGGTTTCATCTCAGAGCAGATACAAGCATATTAGATGGAACTAGATACAAATGAGATACATAGGGAGAGAGAGACAGAGAGTGTGATTGGACCTCTCCACTTATGATATATTCACTTATTGGTTTTTGGTAGTATAAAGATAATTTAAAAAATAATAATTTTTTTTTTTTATAGTTATGTACTCAAAAAGCAATCATCGATCATGAGTAAATATTTTCAATAGGAAACATGATCCGATGACTATATATAAATATTTATATATATGTATGTGTTTGCATATGTGTGTATTTGCTTGTGTGCATATGTTTATATGTGTGTATAGGCTTTTGCCAAATTCACAACCCAGGTCTCAAACTCATAACTTTGAACTTGTGAGTCAACCTCCTAGCTGGGTCAGCCATTCCTCTTTGTACTGGTATTTGATATTTCAATTTTTTAATACGTGAAAATATTAGGAAGACTTGACCTGTAATGAAGTTATCAGAGAAGAAAACTAATATGATACTGATAAGACATGCTTAAGGTAATTTAAACATTAAAAAAAGGTGTAAACACTTGGGGAACCTAAAAAATGTCAGAATAAATAATAGCACATGGTCCTGATCTTTTCTATCTTTCTATGCTTCACACAGAAAAATTATTGAAAAAGGCAAGTGACAAATATATAGAGAGAGAGAGTGTGTGTGATTGATTGATTGATTTCGGTCCTACTCCTGCCACCAATGACGATGCCTATTCGTATTCACGTTCAATTATTGTGATGAGCTTGAAAAGTATTTGGCTAGAAAGTTCTATTTTCGTTCCTCGCACTTATCCTTTCAAATTTTTAATGAATGACAAAATCCAACAAGGATTTTATTATTATTTACTACCGCACAAAACTAATAGTATTTGCTAAAATTTTGTGCATACAGACCTGTGAAACTGATAGAAGCCATGAGAAAACGGTTTATAGATTCTGGCGGAACCATCTTGGAGGGTTGTAGCATATTACTGTATTTATATATGATGATGCTGTGGTAAGATTTACAACATGAAGATGACTATATTTATGTGATCTTTGTATCTGGTCTCAAGTTCACAATGTGTGCAAGTTGTTTTATATGAGCTGCTTGATAAGTTCATAATTATTGATGAGTAGAACTTAAAAGTGCCCATTAATCAAAGGATTTTATGCAATCCAGATCTCATTGTTTGAGATGTATGAGTAGTTTCTATCTGTGCAGATAGTTTGAATTATTTTTCTTATTAGTCGAAAAATAAGCAAAACCGGTCATGATAAGGGCATATAACATGTGGAAGCTACGTAAACTTCTCTTTTTGGTTCCTGAAGTATAACCATGTAAAATACACTAATAAATTCCTCATTTCCACAAAGTTACAAACAAAATAAGTCTTTTTCTTGAAAGAGAGCCCTCTGATAAGCAAACTATTTCAGGAATAATCTCAAGAACCATCCACTAAATGAAATGGAAATTCCAAATTCTTAGGCTTATTGCACTGACAATGCCTTGGACTTCTACTTCAAGGCATGACCTACTGGAGTTATGGAGTAAAAACTCATCACAGATACTTCTTATGAGCTACATGTAGATGCAGTACCTAACATCATTTTCCTCCAATAGGTGTCTTCTAGTGCAAAATCTTACCACAAAGTTTGTATGGTTAGCTATCTAGGACTTGTATGGTTACTAGCAGAAGCAAATAGGACATGCTTCTCTTCAGGGATAAGTGTGGCACAAATACTAGCAGAAGCAAATACGAGCAGAGAACCAGCAAATTCCCGCACTTGTATGGTTAGCTACAAGTGTGGTACAAATACTAGCAGAAGCAAATAGGACATGCATTTGTATTCTCCGAGCATTAACAATAGATGTTTCCTTCTTTCGTTGGAAGTGCAAAGGAATTTGGATTGAGATTCTGGTTGCAACTTGACCTATTGGCCTTTTATGAATGGGATTTTCATGGTACTCTTAGCCTCATTCTCTTGTAGAGAACCAGTAAATTCTATCGACTTACTCATCGTCTCGAGAGTTAAGAAGGAACCTCAAAACTTGCAATTTAGTTGTATTATGGAAATTTCAGAAAATGCACGTGCTTGATTTATATTTTTCAAAAGGGATCATAACTAACATGACTCATCATTGATGAAATAACTACCATTTCCAACTCTCAAAAAATAGCCTTCTCTCTTCAGGTGCCATGCACATGTTATATAATGGAGACGTTCTTGTATCCTTCTTCTCCTGCTCTTCCTCTCTCCTCTCCGATCACATTTGTATAATTGACAGTTGGCATCATACTAGAGCATTTTGAAGGACTTGCGGTGTCTTCACATGAGAGGAAAAAGAAAAGAATCAAGAATTCATGTTTCTTTCTGTGCTTCCTCCCTATTTTCAATTATCTTCTTATTTCCCTCTTTTTACTCATCTCCGACTGTTGCTTTTTTTCAAAAAGATCAATTTCGCTATTTTCTCAACTACATTTTGAATCTAACACAAAGGCTAATCTTCTTTCTTTTCCTTCCTTTCCTTTTCTTGTTCTCTTTTCACCTTTACCCCTTTCTTTGCTCCTTTTCCTTGTTCTTCTTCATTTTGTTCTCGTGTCAAGCCTGAGTTCTGACTGCAGATTGTTGACCTCTGTTCTTATTTTCAGCCAATATCCTGTGGATAACTCAGCTCGTTTCCTCTCTCAGTTACTCAAAGTTGACTTAAATTTTGAATTATATGGATCATCTAGTTGCTTACAATTTGGATTTGTCAGATGAAATATTGAAAATCCTGCAGATTTGGACATTTGGCTATTGGACTTGATCATGACTACTTGGCTCTTGGCTTACAATTTGGATTTGTCAGATGAAATATTGGAAATCCTGCAGATTTGGACATTTGGCTATTGGACTTGATCATGACTACTTGGCTCTTGGGTTATATTAGATGTTGACTTACTCTAGAGTATAGATTGTTGGATGTTGAGCTGCCTTCAATCTGATCTGAATCATGACATTTGGGTGCTTCATCTTCTATCTTTTCCACAATTATCATCATCATGCTGCTCTTCAGGGATCATTTCTCGCACTTGTATGGTTTAGCTATCTATGATGTATCACGTAGACAAAGTTTATCATGAATTATTCTAATCTTAGATGTTTCTTTTTCCTCTGTATTCAGGTGATAAATGCTTCAGATGAGAAGTCCCTCTCAGCACGTCTTGTTATTGACGCAATGGGAAATTTTTCCTCAATAGTGAAGCGGGTTCTGTGACTACTTGTTCATTTCCATAACTCTGCAAATCTTCCCAGGAAGAACATTTTGTCGCTATTGATGACTACACGATAGATCTTATATGTATGTACATATGTCTGCCTTTCTATCTATCTGCATGTGTATATATACTATGTGTTCTCTCTTTCTCTGTGCATGCTGGCATGTCTGAATCATTTATGTGTTCTGGGCGTGGAAATATTATCTTTTCATTACTTTTTCTAATTACATAATTTGTTGTGCAGGTACGGTCGGGAAGAAACCGGACGGTGTTTGTCTTGTAGTTGGCTCTTGTTCTCGTGGCTTCAAGAATAACATAACAAGTGATGTCATTTTCTGCAACTCTTCTCTGAAAAGGATCGGTGCTTCGAATTTGCAATTGTTTTGGGAGGTAAGTGGCATATAAGTTCCTTGCAGTTCAACTTTGATTAGATGGATACGTTGAGAGGAGCGCAAGACTCATAACTCATAAGTGCTCATTTTGTAACTTTGCCGATGCATATGGTGTACATGGTTTTCGCAAACTTGATAATGTTTTTCACAAGAATGGACCTGTCTATATGTTATTCCTAAGAGCCAGTTGAGGTTGGGATAAATTATAAATTGGAGTTAACTGTGTCATTGACGTTCCTTCTAAGATAAGGAGATGAGATAAGTACAATTTGTGTTGTTCACTAAGAAAATTACATACAAAGCAAAGACTACACGGAAATACAAATGTTGATGATGATACTAATAGAAGTTACAAATATGCCTTGTTAAAGCTTCCTCTTAAGTTGTACTCTTTGAGCTTAAGCAAAGGCTAAAAACGTATTATGACCTATATGGAAATACTCTTGGCACGATCTGTTGAACTTGCAATCATGACAAGAGGAAGGTTGGAGTATTTCAAAGGATAAATCCGTCGACCAAGCGATGATGATTCAACCCATTTCATGTAGCGAAAAGAAAATGGATTGGTTTGTGCATAGTTGATTCAATCCATGAATCCGACTATAGAAATATCTTTATGTTTCTTGAATCAACTCCTGATATTTGGAAGGCAATTTATGATCCATATGTTTAGAGGAAGAATATTGCGAAAAAATATGAAACCATAAAAAAGGTATGTTGATGTCGTCAAGGAAGAATACCGACCAGTGAATATTATGTTAAACTCAGAGGTCTTTGAGAAGAGTTACAATTCTTTTCCAAAACGAAATGGTAGACATGTACAAGGGAACACAATGAGGAATTCGAGGAACGAAAAGTATTTGACTTACTGTGGAGAGTATCATATGAGTTTGAGGTTGTCATGAATAATATTTTAAGTAGGGGATAACTCTCACCTCTTAGTATTGTTTACTCTTATTATTGGGAGAAAAAGACATGAAGAACCTTGAAAAAGAAGGTAGGATGAGCACTAAAAATATAGTATTTGTGAGACGGAACCCTACTTCTGGATATCAAGGTAAGGGAGCATTTGGTGGCAGAGGTAGAGGAGGTCGATCACAACCAATCTCAGATAAGAAAGACAAATTAAAGTGTTCATATTGTGGTAAGTCTCGGCATACAAAAGAAACTTGCTCAGATTTGGTGGGTCGACCCAATTTCAATCACAACAAGGCATACAATAGTGATAATGGTGATAAAGCAACTCATGAGACTGGATTAGACTCATTAAGAGAGATAAAAAGTGGTTATAAAAGATTGAGACTAGATTGGCTTATTCACGGACAACATCTTCTTCCTTAACTGAGATCTTCAGGCAACTATGGCATACCCTTTCTCTTTTATTGCCATGGGTAATGTGTCTTCTTCTATATAACGACTATGGGTAATTGATTCGGATGCTAGATACTATATGGTGGGACACAGGAAACATTTTCATGAATATTAGATGATGCATGAACAAATGGAATTAAGTTAGTTGATGACTCTCGTACTCCTGTAGTAGGAAAAGGGAGTATAATGGAGTTGTTGAAAGGAAAAATTACCATATATTTGAAGTTACAAGAACACTGTTGTTGGAATATAATGTCCCTAAGTACTATTTGAGAGAAGCTGTCATATCTACAATGTACCTTATAAATCATATGCCAAGTATGGTACTTAGGGGGAGTACTCTATTCCATTCTCTATGTCCTAGTCAAAAGCAATTTCATATATACTTAAGAGTATTTGGGAGTACTTGTTTTGTTCATATATACGAAAACTTAAGAGATAAATTGGATGCCCGGGTAGTTAAATGTATTTTTTTAAGATACTCATCAACTCAAAAGGATTATAAATATTATGACCCAATGAAAAAAATGACTTATATCATGATGGATGTGACATTTCATGAACATATTTCATTTTATATTTCAGAGAATAGTGATCTATCAAACATACAATCTACATTTGTTATACCCATCCTACCTACATAAGGCTATAAGTGTGATCAAGATGAATATGAAGGGAAGGAACTTATACACAAAGAATCATCTGCAAACAAAGTACTCAAGACATACTCAAGAGGAAATAGAGAAGTTGTAATGCCCGATCCCAATGCTACTCCTAACTCTAGTCTTTCTCCTGATTCAGTTTCCATTAACACTTGAGGTAAATCCTTCAATCTCTTTTTCTGATCCTTGTGATGATTTGCCTATTGCATTTAGAAAAGAAAAACGCATGACAACTAAATATCCTATCAGTCATTATGTGCCCTACTCTAATCTTTCAAAAGAATACCAGATATTTGTGATAAATATATAAACTTATTATATTCCAAAGCAATTTGAAGAAGCCAAGTGTGTTCTAGAATGAAGAGATGCAAGGAAAACTGAAATTATAGCATTGAAAAAAATCATACTTGGAAACTAGCAGTACTTCCACTAAACAAAAAACCAATGGGTTGTAAGTGGGTCTACACAACTAAATTTCAAGCAAATGGATACATTGAGAGATACAAAGCATGGTTAATGGCAAAGGGATATCGTCAATTATATGGAATAGACTACACAAAGACATTTGTACGTGTAGCTAAGATGAATACTATTCGGGTACTTCTTAGTATAGTAGTCAATAAAAGGTAGGATCTATGGCAATTGGATGTAAAGAATGCTTTCCTTGAAGGAGATTTATTAGAAGATATATACATAGACCTACCATCTGGCTATCATGATAAAGCGAGAACACATAAGGTTTGCAAACTAAAAAAATCATTGTATGGGTCTAAAAGAATCACCAAGAATTTGGTTTGAAAACTTTAACGAATGAGTAATTAGTCTGGGATTCAAGAAAAGCATCAATGATCATACCCTCTTTATAAAACATAGTGATAGGACCATCTTATTAGCAGTGTATGTTGATGATATTATCATTACAGGAGATGATGTAGATGATATCATTTCTCTTAAAAAAGGCTACACAACTTATTTGACTTAAAGGATTTGGCCAATTTACATTACTTCCTTAGTATAGAAATGATAAGATGTAACAAGGAAATATTTGTATACCAGAGGAAATACATCTTAGATTTGTTGGAAGAAACAAAGATGATGGAATGTCGGGCTTGTGTTGTACCCATTGAATCAAATAAAAAGGCAAGTAATAGAGAGAAGAATTATATGAATATACTCATTGACATCAATGATTGGTAGGTAAGTTAATATACCTCACCATTACAAGGCCTTATATTAGTTATGACGTGAGTTATGTTAGCATGTGGATGCACTCTCCAACAAGACATTATATTAATGCAGTGTTCCACATAATCCAATATCTTAACTCCACAATAACTCATGGAATTTTGTATACACCCTTAGTTTTGTCATGAGCTACGTTAGCATGTAAATGCATGCTCTAACAAGACATTACATTAATACAGTGTTCCACATAATCTGATATCTTAAATCCACAGTAACTCTTAAAATTTTGTATATGCCTAACCAATCACTGGATATTGAAATTTTCTCATATGCTAATCTGGCTACTTCATATGTGTAAGTGGAAACATTATCTCTTGGAAAAGTAAACGAAGTTTGTGGTGGCAAGGTCGAGTGTAAAGGCTAAATATTGAGCTATTGCACACAATATGTGTGAAGGCCTATGGATTTTATCTTTCATGAAGGAAATTGGCATAGAAGCAAATACTCCTATCCATTTCTTCATAGATAGTAAAACAACCATACAAAATGCCTCAAATCCAGTATATCATGAGAGAACTAAACACATTGAAGTAGACTGCCACTTTATTAGAGAGAAGATCACTCAAGGTATTTTCAAACTCAAACATGTGCGCTTGGATGACCAAGTAGAAGATATATTGACAAAATCAATGACTACATTAGGTTTAAAGAGAGCTCTTAGCAAGTTGTGAGTAACCAATATCCTACACCCAAGTTGAGGGGGCGTGTTGAAGAAACATTGTTGGATTTAGACTCATTTAGATCTATTCAGGTCTAGATCCAAGAGGAGTTGTCAAGAATATCTTTAGTATAGGGCATTTCAGTCTTTTAAGTTTCTTTATTATAAATTGTAAACCCACTAGGGCTACCGCAAGCTTTTTTTTCTGTTTGTGAAAGAAAGGAAAGAGAGAGAGAAGTCGTCGACAACCAACAATCAGTCGAGCCCCCTTCCTCCTCAATCTCTTGTATTCACAATATTTTGTTATAATATTTTTAGGAGAAATCAACAAATCTTTCCATGTCATTGTCTTTATAATCAAACCTATAAGGGATCACCCTTACATGGTTGGTCTCAAGCCCGAATAAAGAATGAGGGTTGTGTTAGGCTTCTGATAGCCAACGTAAAACTTTATCGGATTTATCTACCATGGATTGTACAAATTATGATATAACTCTGTGGAAACAACGAATTCATGTAGTCGACCCCATCTAGTATGGCAAAAGGCTTAGTTGTTGTTTTGGGTTACTAGATATGTAATTAAAACAATAACAACATTAACAACAACAACAATAATAAGCAAGCCTTTTCCTATACTAGGTGGGGTTGGCTACATGGATGCTTTGATGGCATGGCACGTGATCTTGTGCCATATCAGTAATCTTCTCCAAAAAATCAATATAATGTTTAATAGATTCTGCCCAATGCTTCAACAGTCTTTCTCTCCCTCTTTTAAAATGCTCATTGTCTAATTTCTCACAAATTCTTACGGAAGCTTCCTTTTGTTGTCTCTTTACGTGTCTAAATCATTTAAAACTTTTCACTCATTTTACCTTCTATCAATGTTAACCTCATTACAAGTACGGCCTTTCCTTGTATACCACATATCCACCTCAATATTTTCATTTCTGCTACAAACATCTTTTGCATGATTTGATGATTGACGGCCTAACACCCAACAATATAACATTGTTGGTCTAACCGCTACTTTATAATATTTGCCTTTCAACTTTAGTGGTATCTTCTTATCACATGGGATACCTAAGGCATCTCTCTTTTTTTGCCAACTTATGTTGATTTTATGTGTAACATGTCCCTTCATTTTTTAAATCACTTTAAAATATTGAGCCTGAGTACTTGAAATTGTCTTTCTCAGTTATGCAATGCCTACAAATTTCAACTTTGTATCATATGTTTGCAAAAATTACTAGACTTGTACTCCATATATTTTGCCTTCATTCTACTAATTCTAAAACCCTTTGGTTCCAATGTTTCTCTACACAACTCATGTTTCTTGTTGACTCCTTTCTTTGACTCATCCACCAATACAATATTATATGTAAATAAAATAGATCCTGGTACTTCATCTTGAATATGCTTCACTGCCTGATTTGTAACCAAGTAAATAGGTACTAACTTAGTACTAACCCTTGACATGATCCAATATTTTCTTCAAAGAGATCTATAATCCTTCATGAGTCTTAAAGACATTTTTTGCATTATTTATATCTTTTAAAACGTTGATGTATAACAAGATGATGCATTTCCTCTATAAAATTCTCTAATCAATATCCCTTAGTACTTTATTATAGGCCTTTTCTAAATCAATGAATATCATGTATAAGTTTTTGTTCTTGGCTGTGAAGCCCTCCATTAAATGTCTCGAGTAAATAGCCTCGGTAGTAGATCTCCTTGGCATGATAACTAATTACTATAGGAATTTGACTCGTTATGATATGTACTCTTTTTGCATCAGCTCTCTATAATATTGAAATCGATGGAAGTAAGGCCTTTGGACTACTCGTCGAACGTGTCAACCACACTGCAGTTGGTAAAAGTAGTGGGGTGCTAGTCTGTGTCTTGAACACGTTCGTTACCTAAGTGATGCTTTCCTAACCATAGATCTGAATAAGTTCGATTTTCAAGTTTATATCGCTGAATATCATCATGTTGCTGCTATCTTGGAGATCTATGTTCTTCCTTTTTCTATCAACCTATGTTGCACGAAAACATAAGCAGGAGCGGGACACGGAAATCCCTAGAAATTAGAAACGGGAAAACGAAATATATATATATATATATATATATATATATATATATATATATATATGGAAAACAAATGGTAAAAGAAAACATGAGACGCTGTCATTGAGATTTGGACTGCAGACCTCATGCTTACTAAGTGGGAGCTCTAATCGTTGAGCTATGAGAGTGCTAATTCATGTTATTTAAAAAAAATGTTGAGCCAACTGATATGTAGATGAAAGTGAAACGTTTTATACACGCTTTTTTCATGTTTCTGTTTTGTTCCAAAATGAAAATTGGTTGTGCCCGTCCATTTCCCTGCATCACAGCTATCAACTACATTTGCATATGCATTTCAAAGTTTTGCCTGTTTTAGGCACAAAACTAATTCCGCTGTTTCAAGTGTCCCTAAACATCAAGCAAGGTATTTTCAATGATCTAGTTGAAGATTGATTGTTAAATGCCTATGAGAGCTTTTAAATACTGAAAGCTTGACTGTCACTGTCCATGTTGGTTCATGACTTAGACAAATGAACCTAGTCAAAGATAAAATCACGCACAATTTTTGGAAAATTTAGCTGTCATTTTACCCTGCTTGTGATGTACTTATCTGGGTTCCAAGAGCTGTCTGCCTAATTTTTTCACACATGATTGCAATTTTTTGATGTACTAATACTCTTTCTGGTTTATGCATTGTCATCATCCGTCATCATATGTTGCAGGCATTTCCAGCTGGTTCTGGTCCCACAGATCGAACTTGCATGTTTACGTATGTTGAACCCAGTCCAGGATGCCCAACTCTGGAGCAGTTCCTTGAAGCTTACTGGGAGTTGATGCCGGAGTATCAAGTAAACTTGTTTGTCTCACCGAACAACTCAGATATTTTGTTTTATATATTTGTACCAAAACTATGAGACCATTTTACTACGCGATTGGTTGGTTGTCATGCTCATCAGTGACATTGCCTTTCAGCAGTGATAGTTCCATGTTAGTCAGATTTGAGGGTCTAAGATGGAGACTTAACCTTTGATTCTGCTAATAGTTTCCAAACCTGATTAGTCTTTTTAATCTGAAAATTTTGGAGTATACATTAGTATTCTTGTTAATGTGAAAAAAAATAGGCCATGAAGTATCTTATGATGATATCTTGGTATGTGGGAATCATTCCTTCTTTTTAGTTTTCCTTCATTTTGTAATGTCACCTGCGGAGATATCTCCATCTGTGTACATGTTGGTCATTCTATGTAACTATGTAAATATCCTCATGTAGATTTACTGCCTAAGAGTAAGGCGATGTTGTCCTCAACTGTAAAAAGATTGTGGGGTCCAAGAGAGACATAACCTGGCTTCTTAGTCATATTTTTTCTTCTATATTTAAAATATACCTTGATTTATGTGTTTGCTTCCCAAATGCTAGACGACAAATGAAGTGACTAAACCAATACCTCTATAAAAGAATAATGTATTTAAGGTATAAAAATTCACTACTGCATATGGAGATTCTTCTTCCTTTTGCCCCATTGCATGGATTTTGTTGTTGTAAGTAATTGAGCCTTTCATTGTGGAGAATAATTATACATAGAACATATACCCTAACGGTGAAAATTGTTGGGAACATGAGGTCGTCCATTATTTCAATTCCATCTATATCTCTTCCCTCCTACCTTCTGTCTTCCTTATTCTCTCCCTTTTCACCTGTTCACATTTCTTTTTCACAATCAAGAGCATTCTGTTTTGTTTATGACATCTGGTGATATACAGGGATTGGGGGTGCAATCCCAGTGTAAAGCCCTTCATAAGGTGACATCTTCGTTGAAGAACCAATTAACATCAAGCTGTAAATGCATTTGGTATTTCCTGGTTGTTGGAAGCAAATTTAAATGTTGAGGCACCAATGTCAGAACTTTCAGCCATATTTTCTATCATTGTCATATTAAAGAATCTCTCACTAAAAGTTGGAATGTCTAAAATCGGCTATATCAGTTTGATGGATTTTAATATATTAGGGTATCATAAGCATTCAGGTGGCCTAAGGCCCTGGGATGGAAATTTGTGTTTTTGATTGTGTTCCTTCTCGTTCGTGTTTTCAACCTTGCTCATCATTGTCTCTGTCCCGAAAGTTAAATGATATTGAAAATCCAGTCTTTAGGTTTTTATGTTTAAAATTTTCAAGTTATAAGAAAGGTTTAAATTTTTCAAAAATAGAAAGTGCCTTTCTCTTTGAGATACTTGAACATTTCACTTTGGAAACAAAGGGTTTTGACTTGGTAGAATAAAGATAGAATATATGAAGTGTAAGTTAATATCACAATTGAAGTAGAAGCAGATGATATACAAGTTAAAGTTGGTAGTCATTTCATCCCTAAGAAATACAATCTTAAATACTTAACAACGACAACTAAGCTCATACTAGGTGGGTTCAATTACATGGATTCTTTGATGCTATAGTGCAATCTTATGCTATATCATAGCTTTCTTCGGTCATGTTTAATAGTTTCTTTTTAATACTTCTTCCATCTTCCTTTTTCTCTTTTAAAATATTCACTATTTCTAATACCTTATTTGAACTTCCTTTAGTCAGCTCTCTACGTGTCCAAACCATCTTAAACATGTCTCTCTCATCTTATCTTTTATTTATGCTACCCTAAATTTTCTGTTAAAGACATTTTTTGCATATGTTGATGATTGACTGCCCAAAACTCAACATTATATAACATTGTTGGTCTAATTGCTACTTATAATATTTATCTTTCAATTTTAGTGATATCTTCTTATCACAAAAAACATCCATGGGATCTCTTTGTTTAGCCAGCCTGTGTTGATTTTAAGTATAACATCTCCATCAATTTTTGTATCACTCTAAATCGAAATACTTAAAATTGTCTTTTTGAGTGATGTAGTACCTACCAATTTTAACTTATACACTATATATTTCAATGAGATTACCAAACTTGTATTTCATATATTTTATCTTTATTCTACTAATTCTAAAACCCTTTGTTTCCAATGTTTCTATCCATAGCTCAAGTTTCTTGTTAACTCCTTTGACATTCACTAATATAATATCATTTATAAATAATATATACTAAGGTATTCATCTTAAATGTACTTCATTAATTAATCTATAACCAACATGAATAGGTCCAGACTTAGTGGTGACCCTTGATGTAATTCAATGTTAACTTCCAAGAAATTAGTAATCGTTTCATGAGTCCTAACATATGCTTTTGCACCATCATACATGTTCTTTATAATTTTGTTTTATAATAAGGGGATATATTTCTTCCTCTAAAACTGTAAAAATAAAATCACTTGGTGCTTTATGCCTTCTCTAAATCAATGAATACCATGTGTTATTGTCTCAACAATTGAATATCCTTAGTAGATCTTCTTGACATGAATTCAAATTGGTTTTTTGTTCTACTAGGTATTTGTCTCATCATTCTTTTTTTAACTCTTTTTCATAGTTTCATCATATGACTCATTAACTTTATACTTGATATTTCAGACAATTTTGAGTTATCCTCTTCCTCCATTCCTTGGGCATCTTCTTATCTATTTAAATAATACTAAATAAACCAACTTATCCAATGAGAAAGGTATGGAGATTTTAAATTTTGCTATGACATATGATTTATTTATAGTGAATACAATCTTCAAAAAATGAGATGAACATTTAATTACTTATAAGAGTGGTTTGTCACAAACACAAATTGATTACTTTGTTTATAGAAAAAAGATAGATCGTGCTGTAAAGATTGTAGGGTAATTCTTGGAGAAAGCTTAATTACTGAACGCTCACTTTTAGTTATGATTTTGTGATAAAAAAGTGGACATAGAAGAAAAGAGTGTACTCCCAGGAAATAGCTTTTTGGGTTTATATGAAAATGCAAGAAAACTGGGTGGAGAACAAATTTCATAAGCGGGGCTTCGATAACGTATTCATGGTTAACCCTAGTTTCAGGAATGGCGGGCGGCATGGCGATCGGTTGGCTTCATATCCTTAAATATGCGTCCTACTTCATTTGTTGCTCCATTCAAGACACTATTAAATTAACTCTATGTCAATTTATCGCAGTTCACCTTCAACTTCAAGAAGCAAGTCGTGGGAAACAATTTCTTAGTCATCGTCAGCTGGCTCCTCATCTCACAAACAAATATATATTCATGGGTTACTTCAACGTGATAATACCTAATTCTGAAAAAAGAGCTGGACGGCCCAAATAGTCTTCCTCTGTCAGATAGCTTGGAGATTTCATCAATGATATGGTGCTTGTCGATATGGGGATACACGGGGCAACGATATACTTGGAGTAACTGCAGTTATACCTCAAGTTTAATTCAAGAAATGGGATCTTGGCACACAAGACTGGCATGCTGCTTTCCTATCGGTCAAAAAGGAGGTTTGGCTTTCAAGAGCTGGCCTTAGATGAAGTCACACAGCTGGTTCGAGAGTCATGGCTGCAACAAACCGTTAATGGACGTTCAATGTTTAGACTCTACGCAAAACTAAAGCGATGCAGGCATGTATTAGTTGGTTGGCAACGAACAAGAGCTTCCAACAATCTCCAACGAATTCAACATAATAAAGATGAAATTTGGTTTCTGCAGATGAGACTGAATGAGGGCGAAGAACATGAGTTGTTACAGTGCCGTGTGACCCTAGAGATCAGAGATTTACCAGATGCTTTGAGACAGGAGGAATGACACTGGAAAGAGTGAGCTCGTATACAGTGACTAACGATGAGGCAAATACAAAGTTTTCTCATGCGTACTAGACAAAGCGAAGAAGGAAAAATAAGATTTGGGGTCTTCATAACTCTGACGGGCTTTGGTGAAGAGGAAGAGCAAATGTAAGAGAGATTGCGGCGAACTATTTTCAATCATTATTTGCAACAAACGATCCATCATGGGATTTTGAATCTTTTTATGGTTGAATGGCCTTTTATGGTTTATTATGAGGAAGCTGGGTTTTTTGTTTACAATGCATCTCTTGGGTGAAGCAATGTGTTGAATCTTTTTCATAGTCAATTATCCTAAAAGGAAATTTACAGATATTCTTTTGCCTACACGAGGAATTTGTCAAGGAGATCCTGTATCTCCATACCTGTTTCTGTTCTATGTGAAGCAATTTGTCAAGCTTTCTGTGGAAGCAAATTTAGATGATGGTCACCATCAACAATAAAGCTTTTTTTCTCGTAGTTTAGGAGTCTGAAGCCCACTATGCGTGATGATAGAGGTCACAAAACTCTTTCAATTGGATGCATCTAGATATGCAAGACTTGGTAGTGGATCGTCTGGCACTTACCTTGTAACCAAAACAAAATCACAACTAAGCTTATCCAAAGTAATCAGTTTCGTTTTGCTCCAAACCAGAAACCATAATTGAATCGGTCATGAAATGGTTCTGATTCTGGTTTAGAAATGGTTCGAATTTCAGTTCTGGAAGCGTCGCAACACTGGCTGCACAAGTTCTAAAAAGTTTTTTTAAATAGAATAGTGTAGTGGGTGGACAATAAACCTAAACAGTTAGGCAATTTGTATACAAAGGTCTTTCAAAAAGTTATTTAAATTTATTTTTTGTTCTCTCTTAAATAAATTCATAATTTTTATTCATACTCTTTTTATTAAATATATACTATTTTTCAAAAAATAAAATTGCTCTTGCTACATATTCTCTTTCCTCTCTTCCCTTCCATCGGTTTCTCCTTCTTACACACTTGTTTTTCCTCCTCGAATGACCCGTTTTGGTTTTTCCTTTCTTCCTAATGATCTTTCATTTTTTACCAATCTCTTTTAATGTTATTGTCTCTCTCAAATTTCTATAAATCTTATCTTTTCAACTCTCTTTTTTAACTTTAATGGGTGGTATTTTTGTCTTTTTATCGACCTCTTTTAAACTTATTTCTCTTTTTATCCTCAATCTCTATTTTGAATAAAATATAAATCTCACCAAAAATTGATACAAAATAAAGTTTTAATCATCAGTGACGAGACATGCCTAACGCCCATTTTGCTTAAGGGGCAAACCCACCCACAACATCACTATTTGAGGAGTAACATGTTGAGTACACTTTTATCCTATGATGGATGATGAAATATGATAAAATATGTTATATTAAAATGATAGACCTCTACAATTGAGCTAAGCACTTCTTGGTGAAAATATAAATAAAAATAATATTTATTTAAATAATAGTAGTGGTTTGGAACCCTCGATTCTGGCTTTAGACCGATTTTTGAAAATCATGAATTATAACGGTACCGAGTGTTCCCAGTTTCAGTCATGGTTTTGAGGCCGATTCAACCGGTTTCAGTTACTGACAGTTCCAGCAAGACCGGTTTGGTTCTGGTTCTGAACCAGCCATGTGTACTCCAACCTTTTCTCTAATAACTCACCCCAAATTCAGTTTTTTACCGTACTACCCCCACCTAATTCAGCAACTTTATGTCTGCATGTGTGATCTTCTGTATGTGTTTTCGTGTCATGAAAGACAAAAAAACAATCCGTGTGGAAATCAACACATATATTAAATCAAATGCTAATGACTCACAATGCAACGAAGAGCATAGATGACATCACCAATTAAGTGCATCTTCTTAAACATGTCGATCATCTTGTTCATTAACAAGACAACAACTAATGTTGATTTTTATTGAAACAATTAGGATATTATCTGCCGCAAAGAGGTTGGTTTTGTTTCGAATGAATAAATTCAATGTGCAGCCTTTTAAGTCTATCTTCTCTTTGATGAAATGAAAAGGAAAATGTTTGGACCAGTCATGAAAAAGGTCCTTTGCCAGAGCCATTGCACAAAGTTGCTTGGGGACGTTGAGAGGACAGAAGAAAACGGCACAAGGTTGCTTGGCTCAATAGCTTTCCTCCCATGTCATTTGACGTCTTCTTCTTGTCCCTACGCCATATTTGACGCTTCCAGACGATGGTTGAGCAACCTCTAGTACCTTGGAAAAGATTTGGAGGCTTGTGGTTTCGGAGAGGAATTCGGCCTTTTATTTGGCTTTTGGCTCTTGACAGGCTTCCAGCAAAATTTCTAGGAGCTAAATGGGCTCACATCAGTGCCATGTCCTCCTTTCGCTCCCAGCTGACGGAGATTCCTTTACGTGAGATTAGAGTTTGTGAGAAGGCTAATGGTGGAACCGGAAAGGTTGGTTGCTTTGAACTGTCGCTTCTGGTTCTGGGTTAATTTCGATTCCGTGAAAAGTAGAACCAGAATCGAACCAGGTGGTTCCCGGTTGAGAATGCAGTTTCACTAGTTCCGGTTTCAGCTAGTTTTCGGCCCATCATGTTCCGATTGGAACTGCTGGGCCAGTTTCAAACCGGCCATGTCTGGCTGGCTTCACGAGAAATGTGGGTGCAGACAGTGTTATACTAGCTGAAGCATGGACAGCTTGGACGGGCTCGGGTGGGCGTGGAACATGAGATTTCGTCGGCTCATGCTAGAGATGGACTCCAAGCTCATGGCGGAACTACATTAACAGCGGTATGAGAGGCACATATGAAATACGGAAAATCCTTGCTACTATTCAGAGTCTAATCCAGAATGAATGGGAAATTAAAGTTGTGCATACATATCGGGAGGGCAATATGTGTGTGAATGTGTTTGTTTGTTTGTGTGTGTGTGTGTGTGTGTGTGTGTGTTAACTGGTTAGCTTCGTATAGCGCGCATTACAAGATCTTGGACTTCAAAGATGGAACCGGTGCCCAGATGAATTAAAGCCTCTGTTATTGTATATGTGTGTGTTTTTGACTGGTTAGCTTCATATAGGGCATTGCAAGATCTTGGACTTCAAAGGTGGAACGAGTGCCCAGATGAATTAAAGCCTCTGATATTGTATGATGCAGACGTGTCTGGTTCCAGTTACCTCGAAACCTGGAACCAGAAGTGAACCAAATGAGGAGGTAGTTTCGGCCGGTTCCAAGCCAGGTCCTGGCCTGGTTCCAGTTTTGGTTCCCTGGCCAGTTCCAAAACTAGTCCTGGGACATAATATATAATGTATTATATATGAAAAGCCTTCAAGGCTGACGACATACACGACTCACAAGGTGAGCAGGTGCTAAAGGAGGCTCGCTGTTTAAATTTCAAATATATTTAAAAAAATCATTGTTATCATATTATATTATATATATATATATTAATATAATTAGGTCATACAAGAGAGAGAGCATTGGCTGAAGTGACCGATCATTTCACATCAGCTTGACACTGTCAGCCGACTAAGGGGCGGGCACCAATGGGTACTTGCTTGCCCTTTATTTGAATTTGTTTTTTTTAACGTAGGGGCTGGTAGGCGCCGTTTGGAAATTAGTTCCGAACCGCAGGGTACTAAACGGTTCCGGATCAACAGTTCTAGGGCAATTTTGGACTGGTGGTTCGAACTAGGCCGAACCGTCAAGTTCCTCTCCAGTTATGGTTATGGTTCCATTTCGGTTCATAAAATCACGGAACTGTAACCGAACATCTGTATTCCTCAATCGTCTGTGATGATATGAATCTTTTGCAATAGGGCAATGCCCCGTCTTTTCCCGCAAAACAAATATAGTTCGAGACTTCAAATTTCGGTACTGGCATCAGAATATGAAACAAGTGCATGCAGCCCAACAACCTTAACTTGGCTTCTGCACTCAACCTGGCCATAGCATTTTGATTATTGCTCTTCTAAGATCAAATTGTTTCTAATATATAACTATAATATTGTATATCATATAGCATCATTTGAAGGTTTCCTATATTTCTCATACATCAACTTTGTGCTATATTTTGTATATCATATAATATATGAAATTTAAACAGTGTTTGACAACTTTCACAAAGTAAACTTATATTAGGATTGCCAACCCAATTTGCATATGTAAATCCATAACATCATTTGAAGGTTTCCTATATTTCTCATGATCCATTGTGCCTTTGGCATATCCCATCATCCGTTTGACAACTTTCACATTTATGTCTGCGGGAGAGTACGAGAATTAGCATTGCCCGATTAGCAACAGTTTCTATCTCAACTCCACTAGTAGCAAATAGTTTGGCACTTGCTGAACATGCGTTGGCTTGTTAAGCTACATGAATTGAACACAAAAATTGCATGTTCAATTAGGATATATCTGGAGAGCACAATAATTGAGTCATGTTTTTGTGTTGTGTGCCTGTGGGTGCAACATGTTATAGAAAGGCATGCACCTCTCGGAGGCCGAAGCCTAACACCCACACCCACAAATGCACCTCTGAGAGTAGAACTCCCCACCGGCAACAATGGTGCTAAAGTGCCTGCCGTTGAGCTAATGCTCTCGCTGCAACAGTCAAAGTTTTCCGACTTTATAATAAAAATAAATATAAATCGAAAGAAACCTTTCTTGAATTATGGGGAGTATGTTTTCAGCATAAATTATAGGGATAGACTTTAAACTTTAACATGCTAACAGTGTTCAACTTGTCCAGGTTTGGTTTATGCTCAGCTAGGCTCAAATAAGCTAATGAGCTGAATATGATTGGTGGTTGATGTTGGTAAACCTTATTTGTTTCTTTGGGCTGATTTAAAAAGAAAGATTTTCTGCAGATGCTTAGTGATAAACTCGCATGATTTCAGATTTGTTCATGGTTTAGGCCAGATGCCGTCCTAGTTCAATATCCAAAAGGATTATATCTGTGGGGTTCTGATAATATTGTTGTTACCCGATTAATTATACGCATCCTCTTAAGATTGAGACCATCACTGGCACGAATCAAGGGCAGACCAGATTCAGGGATCCAAAAGGCAACACTCTGAGTCAAGTTCAAATCAATAACAGAAAAAAATTGATCATATGATTTTGGCTTATATTAGTTTGAAATTAGGTCTGCCACCACTAGCCCATTCAAGTAACAAGATGAGAACAGTAATACATGTCCAATATGATGATATCAAAAACTGAACCATGCTAACCATGCATGGCACAAGGCCAACTTGACCAAAAAAATCTACAAAAGTACCATCCATTTAAGTTGTTTTCCATCATTGATTTTTAAGCCCTTTTTTCCCTTTTGTACAATGGTGAGGTGAAAGACAACGCATGCCTAAGCTACCGAACTCATGATCTTTAACTTGTAATTGGACCCCCTAGCCAGCTGCTATTTCTCTTTGTGATAGACATGGTGCTTACTTGTTGTGCCAATAGTGAAAAAAAAGAAAAACTATAAATGTTTTTAACATGTAAACAACGAATTCGATTTTTTTAACCTGTGGAAATAAAGAATCTATGTAGCCAACACCATGTAATATGGAAAAAAGCTTAGTTGTTATTATTATATGCTATAGATTCTAAAACTCCACTCTTCTCACCATGGGGTTGACTGACTGTGGAGGACCTATGGCCAGTGAGGCAAACGCCTCAATGAGAATGTGAAGAAAAAGATCCAACAAGTCAATATATTCAGTCCACATTTTTTGAAAAAATATATAAACTACCTCTTTAGGTATAATTGTGTGAAACTGAGCTTTGTATCACACCTCAAAGGTTTTTCTAGGTCCACCATTGTTGACTGCGAAAACTTTCAAGTTGACGGTGTATAATTTGACACTGGGGTGTGCATTACTGGCAGTAGCAAACCCAAGATGTTTTTTTGGGTGAGGTGAAACTTGTATTTCGAGTGATATACACTTTATTTCACGTCTATAAAGTACTTGTATTTCGACATATAATAGAGGACTCAAGAATTCTTTAGATTTCGGGTGACATGCATGCCTCACCTTCCTCTAAAGTGGGTTTGCAACTGATAAGTGTTATGATGCATGTCTTATACCAGCCAAGCTTCCTTTTCAGAAAAAAAAGGATGATAAAACCCTAACATTTTGAAAAGAAGACTGGAGACTGTCCATGACTCCATGCTAAGCTTTTAGATGCACTCGTAAGGCCTCATGCATTTCTTTCTCAATATCTATCTTCACAAGCATTTTTATTCCATCCACATATGACATGATTTCTTTTGAACAATATGAGTTTAGAGTCAGTTTTAGTATATTTGATATTTTAAGACAGTAAATTTGATGTTTTAGGTATTATTGTAATTGTCCGAAGTCATAAGGGTATTTTGGTAATTTTCTATATTAAGGGTATTTTGGTCATTTTATGTTTTACAACTCCTTATATAAGGGCTAATAGGTTGTATTAGGATTTAAAGTTGTTGTGATTAAGAAAGAGAGAGAAAGAGGGGGGGCTCTATTGGAGGTTCGCCCCCTCCTTCGATCTCCAAATTTCTTCATCGTTGTGTATAATCTTTTTCTTTACCGCTGTGCAACCATGTTTTCCAACATGGTATCAGAGCCTCCGAATTGACGTCTCACATGCAACAACCTCTAAAAATGTACAGACTTTGTTCATGCCTTCATGCTTGGTTTTGATATTCAAGATACCAAAGGGTTTTGTGGGTGTGGTTGTCCATCGGGCGCTTAGCATTTTTGAGGGCATGGAGCAGAGGAAGGAGGAGCCGGCGGTGGCCATGGTGGTCCATCGCTCCCTCTTCCAAAACCCTAAACCTTTGTTTATTTCTCTCTGGAGACTCTTCTCCTTGCGTCCCCTTCAGAATCCTAAACCCTAAGTCCCTTTCTTATCATATTTTCCCAAGACCATAATCAGAGTTAGGATTAGGGTTGAGATTTGAATTTACCTCAAATTTCCTGCGTTTCTCAATGAGATCGTCCGCCAGAGAGAGAAGTCCTCCTAAAAGGATCTAGTTTTCTAACTCCGAAGACGAAAATGAAGGCAATCAGCTGGCGACGACGTCGACGGAGGCCTTCAAGAGAAATTTGCCTCCTCCATACGACCCCTTCAGCAAGAAACCCATCATGGAAGAGCCCGAAGACCCGAAGAATCTGCAGGAGATCTTTCACAAGATGAGAACGAAGGGCCTTACGTCAAACGCGATTAAGATGTTTGATTTCCTCTCATGGGACGGCCGCACGCACGAGGTGCTGGAGCTCTTCGCTGTGATAAAGGACAAAGGGAACATATTGGATATTGTCGGACACATGACCATCATCAAGGCGTACGCTAACGCAGGCCAGCTCAAGGAGGGCCTCAAGGTCTATCTTCGAATGCTCGCCGCTGGCGTTCGACCGAACGCTTATACCTATCATGTTCTCATTCGTGGTCTTGCGGTGGGCGGCCAGCTCAAAGACGCAGAAAAGCACCTCATAAAGATGATGGAGCAGGGAATCTGGCCTAGTGCTGCAACGTATATGCCGATTTTCGAGGCATTTTGCCAAGTGGAGAAAGTTGTTGTTTCATGGGAGGCGGGGAAGCCCTTGGTTATTAAAGAGGTTGATGCTGCCCCGCCTCAAGCAAATGAAGCCAGGATAACGATTCTTATACAATCCCATTGGGTTTGATTCATGCCCTTAACATGTGTTGATACAAATCTAATGCTTCAGCAGCTTGATTCTGACAGGCATAACTAGCAATGATGACACAGAAAGTTTCACAACAAGTAAAGCCTAAACCCGTGAAAAGTACATATTCTTAGAAGAAAATTGATGGATTTTGGGGATTTATGAAGACACAAAGAAGGAGACGATGGACGGTCGGACTTACAATCCCTTGTCCAGCATAACTCTGCAGGTGCTGATGCCCATGGCTTATGATTTAATCGTGCTCAAGTTTCATGCAGATTCCAGGATAAATGAGATATTTCTATGTTCTTCGATGTTTATGGAAGTGAATCAACTGCAGAGGGTAAGGACTGAACCGGTGCTATGACGATGTGTGCCACTAAATAAGGAGAAGTTGTGTTGATATCAATGGCATTCCTCATTATCTTGTTTTGTGTATAGAAATTTGGTACAAGTAAAGTTGCCATGGTGGGATATGGGATCTACCTGTTTGTTGAATGGAAGAGAGCTTCAGCCGACTTGAGTCTGGTGGCAGGTGGTAGGTGTTAATATAATGAAAATTGTTCCTGCAGATGGATTGAGCTTTGTTGTACCAGTTACCAATGAGCACTATAGATCAACCTTTGATGAAATGTTTAGGAGAGTTATCTTCGCAGCATATTAACTTTTTGATGAAATGTTTAAGAGAGAGGTTTTCCTGCACTATCAAGTGTTTACTGAAATGCTCAAGAAGAGATTATTAAACATGCACATCAAGTGTTTGAGAAAATGTTTAAGAGGGTTGCAGATTCAGAAAAAGATTGCAGAAGATATAAAGTAGTACATGATGATTGTCTTCATTGGAAAAATAGCAGAATTGAAATTAGAATGAAAGATATAATGCAGAAAATCAGTCTTTTTCACTACATATGCATGAAAAATTAAATCATAGAAGAAGCTAGAGAAATTTATTGATATAGAATGTAACAATATCATTAAGAAGCATGAAAATTAAAACCTTGAGTTACTAAAGTAAACAATTAGGAGGGCTAAAAAAGCGGCTGCAGTCACCATGTGAAGGGGTACAGACCGACTAGTATAAGCAGATGTTTGTATTCTTTTATTTGAGTGGTAGAGAGAGGTCACTCAACCAATACACCAACTGCAGTCACCATGTGAAGGGGCATAGGAAAAGTCATGTCAAGTGTGTATGGTGGAGTAGTACCTCCTATTACAAAAGATCAGCTTTTTCAAGAGTAGAAAAAATATGACTTTTGAAGTTTAGCTGCCGAATCATCTTATGGAGAAGAAGAAATAGAGGGAGCAACCGACACCCATAGAATGATCATGTGCTATCCATGTATTTTCAATTGTTCAAGTTGTTTTACAGAAGCCTCGAATAGATCACTGGTGCACGTGTGGTGAAGAAAGAACCAGCTTTTTAGCAACTTTGGAGTTCAAAGTATCTCACTCCCAACTTGAAGGGTGTGTTGAACAATATGAGTTTAGAGTCAGTTTTAATATATTTGATGTTTTAGGACAATAAATTTGATGTTTTAGGTATTATTGTAATTGTCCGAAATCGTAAGAGCATTTTGGTAATTTTTTGTATTAAAGGTATTTTTGTCATTTTATATTTTACAGCTCCTTATATAAGGGCTGATAGATTGTATTAGGGTTTAAAGTTGTTGTGATTAAGAAAGAGAGAGAAAGAGGGGGGCGTCATTCATTGGAGGTCTGTCCCCTCCTCCGATCTCCAAATTTCCTCCTCGTTGTGTATGATCTTTTTCTTTTCCACTACACAACTACGTTTTCCAATAATTTCTCAAGGTTTCTATCGTCACATGTAAAAAAAAATTCTAAATCCCCCTTTGTAGCCATTTCCCAATTCTTTTGATCATCACAGCATATGCCTTTTAAGATAAAAGAATGACAACAAATATGCCAACAAACCCAGAATATAACAGTCACAACGAACAATCACTCTTGATAGTTATTGGATTTGAGAAGACGAAGAATTGAGTCAACCATGTTTACTAGAAGAGGACAATGGCAAAGCTCATCAGTGTGTAATTATAACACATCCTAATGTATCTCATAGTCGGGTTGTCCATAATTTAGCAAATCACAAAATATATTTGATATCACATCCGAAAGAGATACAGTTTCCCCCTTTTATATTTCCAAACTATACAAATAAAAAGTTGTGATACTATGATTTGATGAAGGTTGTAATATAACCCCATTTAAACTTCATTCCAAAACTTGTAGAACTCTTTTTAAGAATGATATGTTACAGATAGCAGTGGTCATTCTCGACAACTCAGTCGGGTAATGGTTGGACTGGTCATCCAGACTGTTACCCGGAGAGGAGTTACGGATAGGGCCTGGGTTGTAACTGCAGGATCGTTACCGGATTTTCAGGTAACAGTCCGATTTTAGTGCTCAAAAAGAGGAAAACTCAGAGTGAAAGTTAGGATACAAGAGCAATATATATATATATATATATATATATATATATATATATAAATATATATATATATATATATATATTCGAGTAAAAAATCACGGAAAGAGTGTTGTGATATACAGATATACAAAAAATACTTGGAATATACAATGTATACTTGGGGAACGCCGTAGAAAGGAAAAGCATCATACAGAGACAAGAAAAGTCGGTTTCCAAGAACACCAAAATGAACAGAGGAAGAAGCATAGAAGGCCATCACTGGTATCAAAGTTCAGGTCCTTGATCTTGTAAAAAAAAAAGGTACGCTTATTACTCTGAAAACAAAAAAGGGGGAAGGGGAAGAATAAAAAAAGAGAGGGAGAGAATAGATCCGGAAAGCCTGCAGGCTAAGCTAGAAGGTCGAAAAAGGCCTAAACGATAGCAGCCCGAGAATCGACCAGAAACAAGCCGCAAAGGCCAGCAAAGGCGAGAACGACCGAAAACGAGTTGTAAAGGCAGCCACAGAAGGTCGATGCTAGAAGCAGCCACAGGTAGCTGCAATAGAGAGCCAAAGGAGCAGAGCGGAGCTCCCTCTCACTCTCACTCAATCTCTCTCTCTCTCATTTCTCTCTCCTATTTTTACAAGACAAAAACCACCAAGCGGTTTAAGAAAACCACGGGTCGAAACAAACAGTTTCTCGAAACCACTCACGGTTTTGGAAAATCGCCAATGGGCAGCAGACTAAAAAGTTCGTTCTGTCCCGACCCATTTTCAGTATTTACAATTTTGCCACTACGCAAAATTATGAAATTGTCTAAATATTTTTGGGTAAAAAGATTGTTTTGCCCGTACTATGCAAAAAGTTTGTTTTACCCACTAGCGGTTTGTGAAATTTACGAAATACCATGTTCTAACTTTACTATTTTGCCCTTCTTGGTTGAGATAATTTCAGTTCTGCCATTTAGTCAAAAGACACATTTCTCCTATACTTTTGAAAGAATTATTGGTTCTAGCTGAGGGTTAAAATTATAATTTTAACTCCGATCAGTTATGAATTTTACAAAAATACCAAAGAGTAATTTTACAAGTTTGTCCTTAGGCTTTTCAAAAATTTCAAAAGTGGACAGATAGCTAAAATTACTATTTTACCCCTGGTATTATTTGGAAAATACAAAACAAAAAAAAAATTGGGAAAATTTCAAGTTTGTATCAAGTAGTTTAAAGAAATGATATTAGACTATTTTTATGATATTATGCATCGGTGTAACATGCTCCCTGCTATGTGTGGTTGTTGCCTTATGATTATTTCCTTTTTAAATCGTCTAATTATTAAAATTTGCAAATACATAAAAATGAGTTTAAGAATTTGTGTGTCTTAATTGGCAAAAACTGATAAAATAAACTGTCTTAACATCGAAACATGAAAGAGGTGAATCCCACTGCCTCTAACACTCGAGGGTGTAGAGTATGTGTTGAAGTAAACTGTGTGTTCGCCACCTCCAAATGCAACTGAACAATAAGTAGAGATATACAAAACATTTCTAAAAGATGATACGATAAACAAGACAGTAATGTTAACCAACATGGAGGATGACTTAATCAAGGTCTTCAAAAAACTCGAGACCGCAAAAGAATTGTTTCATTCAATCACAGCTAAGTATGATACAATTGCCAAATTGCATGTGCAATTGCTACTACAAAAGTATAACTCCTTCAAAATTAGAGAAGAAAACAATGTAGTAGAACATGTGAACCACATGTTAGTAATGGCTAGGGACTTAGCCATAGCAAAGTCAATAATCGCAAAACCGATGTAGATATCTACCATATTAAATAGTCTACCTCCATCATGGAACATGGTTACCACTACCCTCACATTAGGGCGAGAGATTAACCTTTCTGAATTGTCCCTAAAACTAGCAATAGAAGAGGAACACATGAACAAGAAAAAGAAAGAAAAATTGCTAGTAGTATATTATGAGATAGTGTATAGCTCGAAAACCAACCAAAAGAAAAATAAACCAAACAAAAAGTTTGCCAAGAACAACAAAAAAAGAAGGTCAAAATTTTAAGAAATCACAAAAAACCACTTCTAAAGTAAAGTGCTTCAATTGTGGAAAGCTGACACACTTTAAGCGGGACTGTCGCAACAAAAAAAGTTGAGGAAACAACCCACAGAGCGGACAGTCGGAGAAGTAGGATATAATCTACGTACTTTCAGAATGCTTGTACATGGATCGTCCAATGACAAGTTGGTTGATAGACTCAGGAGCTACATGGTACATGTCAAAGACGAAGGAAGGGGCAATGGATCTGAAGGAATACAAACGTAGTGAACATAGAGTCTACATGGGAAATAATATTTTCTCGAATGTTTTGGATACTGGGTCCTTTAGAATATTTATACAAGGTAAACCGATTGTATTAACTGATGTATTAATTGTGTCATCTATAAGGCACTATCTAGTCTCAGTCCCTACCTTAGTAAAAAAAGGTTTTGAGGTTAGGTTTATTCTTGGTAAGGTGACTATGGGAAAACATGAAAAAATACTATTTTCTAGGAAATTTGACGCAGAGCATGATCTCTTTAAACTATGTGATAATAAAATTTGTACTTCTTCTACTTATATTGAGTGTGTCTTTTTTGTTGATGTTAATATGTGGCATAAACGCCTTGGGCATATAAGTTTGGAGTTGAGGAAACTATCCAACTTTGACTTATTGACTGGATTTGAGGAAAATACTTTCAAAAAGTGTGAAGCTTATATAAAAGGAAAAATGACAAGGAATGTTTTTCCCAAAGATTCAATAAGGGCAACAACCCTGTTAGAGGTCATTCACACGGATTTATGAGGACCATTTAGAGTAAGGTCACATTGTAGAAAGGTTTAGTTTATAACCTTTATCGATGATTACTCTAGATATATG
Source organism: Brasenia schreberi (assembly GCA_036023115.1). Classification (NCBI taxonomy): domain Eukaryota; kingdom Viridiplantae; phylum Streptophyta; class Magnoliopsida; order Nymphaeales; family Cabombaceae; genus Brasenia; species Brasenia schreberi. The sequence continues at coordinate 11,338,149 of JAYKKT010000072.1, forward strand.
TATTTATATCTTTTGACACATAAATCTGAGGCACTTGATGCTTTTAAAGAATATAAGCAGGAAGTGAGAAACCAATTAGGGCATTCAATTAAAGTCTTAAGATCAGACAGAGGTAGTGAATATACATCGATAGAATTTCTTGAATTCTGTAAAGACTTTGGTATTGCAAAACAAAATATAATGCCCAAGACACCTCAACAAAATGGTGTAGCTGAGAGATACAACAAAACCTTACTGAATATGACAAGGTATGTGTTGATTGATGCCTCTCTACCAAGGGTATTTTGGAGAGAAGTAGCAAGCACAACAGTTTACATACTCAATAGAGTACCGTGTAAAGTTGTATTCACTACACCATATGAGATGTGGTTTGGAAGAAAACCCAACCTAGGTTATCTCAGGAGGTGGGGATCTGTTGCACATGTAAAGATCCTTGATCAGTCTAGAGATAAGTTGGACAGTAGATGCTTGAAATGTATATTCATTGGATATCAGAAAGATTCAAAAGGATATCAGTTTTATAATAAGGATCACGGACTCATTGAAAGCAGAGATATTGAATTCTTAGAAGATACTAAGAATGACATCCTCGAAAACAATGATGAGTATGTTGATGATCTGGTAAGTTTATATTAATCATCTTTTGAGCCCATTCAAGATCTTCCTAAAACTATCGAAATCTTAAGTGGGCATAAAAGGCTAAGAGTCACTCCGTCCTACTTAAAGGATTATCACACTTATCTTACAGAAGAAGTATATAATTAGGTGGATTTAGATGAGTTAACTCATAACTTCACTTATCAGCAAGTTATAAACTTATCAGAAGCAACAGAATGGGAAAAAGCCATGGATGAGGAAATTGAATCTATTAAGAAAAACCAGGTCTAGAAATTGGCTGATTTGCCAAAAAGAAGGAAAGTCATAGGCTGTAAATGGGTTCTGAAAAAGAAATATAAGGTCAATAGTATAATCGACAAGTTTAAAGTGAGGTTGGTTGCAAAGGGTTTTTCGTAAGAAAAGAGGATAGATTCTGTTGAGACATATTCCCTAGTAGCAAAATTTGCATCCATACTTATAATCCTAGCAATATATGCATACTATGGTTTAGATTTACATCATTTAAATGTAAAGACAATATTTTTAAACGGAGATTTAGAAGAAATCATATACATGCAGCAGCTCGAAGGATTTGTAGTTTAAGGCCAAGAAGATAAAGTATATAGGTTGAGAAAATCCCTATATAGCTTGAAACAGTCACCTCGCCAATGGCATTTGACTTTTCAAAATACCATTATAGAACTTTGGTTTATGAGTAGTAAACTTGATCGCTGTGTATATGTCTGAAATAGTGGGAGCCACTTTGTCATCCTATTGTTATATGTAGATGACATTTTGTTGACTGGAAACGACAACGAGATGATTGTCGAAACCAAGTCATGGTTGATCTTCAAGCTCGAAATGAAGAATACGGGGGAAGCATCCTATATCCTGGAAATAAAGATCTCTCGAGATAGAGAATCTAGACTTTTATGCCTGAGTCAGGAGAGAGATATTGATTATATCCTCAAAAAGTTTAAAATTCGTGAATGCAAGTCTGCTGATACACCCGTTGTAAAAGGGGTCAAATTAAGTAAGGTTGATTGTCCCGATGAAGGAGACAATAAGCCTAATGTTTCTTATGTACAAGCTGTTGGTAGCTTGATGTATGCTATGTTATGTACAAGACCTGATATCAACTTTGTTGTTGGTCTTATAAGTAGATATCAAAGTAATCCTAGATGGAAGCATTGGGTAGCTGTGAAAAGGATTTTAAGATATCTAAAAAGAACAAAAGACTTGAAACTATGTTTTCAAGTAGATGAATCGAAATTGGTAGGATACTTAGATGCTGACTTTGCTGGGAGCAAAGATGACAGCAAATCAACCTCGGGACAAATATTCTTATTTGGAGGTGGTGTTGTTTCTTGGGCATGTAAGAAACAGGGTTGTGTAGCATTTCATACACAGGAAGTTGAGTATGTAGCTTGTTGTATGGCTGCAACGAGTGTTGTCTGGATAAGCAGCTTCGTACGTGATTTGAAGTTGGAAATAATCGACGAGCCAGTTGTTATTTACTGTGATAACAATGCAGCAATTACTCTTATCAAGAGTGGAGTTGATTGCTAAAAAAGCAAGCATATAATGGTGAAATACCACTATGTTCATGATATGGTTATGAGAAAGGAAATACCCATCTCATACATGCCAACAGTTGATATGTTGGCAGATCCCTTGACTAAAGGCATAACAGAGGAACTATTCTCAAAACATGTTACAAACATGGTTGATTGTTGTGTAGGGAAATAACCACACAACGGATAAAAGTGTTGCATAGCTAAACAACCATACAACGGATAAATTGTTGTGAAGTAAAATAACCACACAACAGGTACTGATTGCGATAGTAATCAGGAAATGACATTACTAGGTTAACCCTGGAAAAGTGGAAGAAAAACCAGTATGTCAATACACTTGGCTCGAATGGTCAAGTGGGAGATGTTACAGATAGCAATGGTCATTCTCTACAACTCAGTCAAGTAACAGCTGGATTGATCATCCAGACCGTTACCCGAAGAGGAGTTACGGATAGGGCCTGGGTTGTAACCGCTAGACCATTACCGGTCCTAATTTACTGCTCAAAAAGAGGAAAACCCAGCGTGAAAGCCAGGATACAAGAGCAGTATATATATTCGAGTGAAAAATCACGAAAAGAGTGTGTGTGATATACAGATATAAAAAAATACTTGGAATATATAACGTATCCTTGGGGAAGGCCATTGTGAGGAGACATCAAACGACGTCCTAAATCATTTACGCTGCAGATCTACCGAAGACAGAAAAAGCATCTATTGGATACAGGAAAAGCCGGTTTCTGAGAACACCGAAACGGATAGAGGAAGAAGCACATAAGGCCATCATGATATTAAAAATGTGTTTACATCAAATAAATCTGGTGCATAGATTACAATCACCCTCTCTCTCTCTCTCTCTCTCTCTCTCTCTCTCTCTCTCTCTCTCTCTCTCTCTCTGCGTGCATTACTAGAATGCAAAGTCATCTTCAAAGCTGCAAATATTGATAAGCATGTATGCATCTTCATGGAATTTCATGAACGTAGAATTATTAAGAAAAGAGACATGTGAGGGAGTTTAGTCATGAGGTATAAACCTTCTGCTTTTGTCATTCTTGAGTAACATAGTTCTTTCAATGATGTAGTTTGGCAGCGCCCTGGATACGAGGTTCTGGGCATTGAGGAGGTGCAGAGACACGCAGAGGGAAATTTGGTTCTGGTGGAGGAGTTCTACTAAGAATCGGTCTGCAGTCATCAGCAAGCCATAACATTCGTTATCTGGTGTGGTGCGTGGAGGCGTTGCGTCTATAGCACCGTGTACACAAGTCATGTACCAACACTAAGGCACTTTTTTTGGGGGGTTACAAGAGGAGGCCGAAGCCTAGCACAGCCTCTGAGAGTCAAACTGCCCACCAGCGGCAACGATTCTAGAGCGCCCTGAGGTAGCATATTACTCTCCCTAGATGCTAATTGGAGACTTCAATGGGATCAACTCGCAGCTTGAATTCAGGGAAGGCAATTTCAGTTGGATGAGGGTAGATCACAGATGACGACCAAGTTTAGCAAAGGAAGGCGTCGAGCACATCCCCTGGTTAAACTCGGACCACAGCAGATTTTCTTGAGATGTGGTATGCAGAAATGGCCGGTTCTGGTTCCCCTGGAACAGTTGATCTTGGGCCGGTTCCGGTTCTGAAACCGGATCGAATATATTATATTATACAGGATGTATATTATATATTATTTGAATTTCAAATATGTTTTTTAAAGGTTTTGATTATTATATTATATGTACAATATACAATGAATTATTTATATATAAAAAGAGTTGAGTAAGATGATCGGCCATCAGTCTTACACCTATTAAATTCTTTTCTTTAGACCAGGCGCAGGCATGGCCATGGGGGCCATTTGGAACCACAGTCTCAAACCTGCGGTACTGCGGTTTCAGAACCCCGATTCTTGGTCAGTTTGGGAGGTTCAAATCAGACCGAAACTATCGGGTTCTTCACTGGTTTCGATTCGTTCCCGTCACGCTTTCGGTTCTGGTTCCACATCTGACCAGTTTCAGGCTCGGTCCTGTTCCCGTTCAAAACGGCCATGTGTAGTCATGGAGGCGACATGGTATGAAAACGTTTTGATTCCAAGCGGCTTTGGTCACATACAAGTAATATGAAAATGTCGTCCGAATGGCTTGGGGGAAAGGCGTAGGGATGTGGACCGAGGGCGTGAAGTAAGTCATCAGGTTTTAACAATGAATTCTGACAGAAGAGGAGAATTGAAGAAAGCCTTCGAGGCGTCCAAACAAGTTTAGAACAACATGATTCTCCGTTCTTGGAGGAGCTCCAGTAGTCGCTTCATGGTGAATATAGTGACGTCTTGAAGAAGAAGAAGAGTGAGTATCTTGAAATCAAGATAAAAGTCTGCACGTTCCGATGACCGCAACAAGAAATTTTTCACAGTCAAGCCATGGTGAGGAGCAAAAGGAATAAGATACAGTCCCTCGTCCTTGATGATGGTAGTTGGTATACAAAGGAGGCCTAACTGAAGTTGATTGGTTCGGACTTCTATAAGGATCTCTTTGGGAAGAAAGAACATGTCACTCCTGCGACAGCCAAGGTTTGCATGGTTCCCAAACTAAGTGAAGCTGCCTGAGCTACCTTGCTGGCACCAGTTACCAGAGAGGAGATGTACAAAGTTGTGAGGAAAATCAGTCTGTTCAAGTCAACGGGTATCGAAAATAGATGGTTTTCCGCCCTTCTTGAAAGAGCATTGGAGCGTCTTGGAAGAGAATCTGTACCAATTAGTGAAAAATGCATTTCGAGAAGGTGAAAATGAGGACCATTAGGCAGAAACGTTATTCGCCCTCGTACCAAGGAACAAAAACTAAAGAAAATGGGTCAATCCATTTGGTATAAAATATCGTCACCAAAAGTACGTGAATCGATTACAACCACATTTACAAGAGGTTTATAAAGTAATGCATCCCCAAATAAGACATGATTATATAATATCATTCTAGCTCAAGAGGTTTAGAATCCATCATGAATAAATCCGACAAAGTTTTATGTTGGTTGTTAGATTTGTAGCATTATTCTCCTCTTTTATTCGAGCTTAGGAGTTGTCATGCAAAAGCGATCTTGTACATGAGTGGAGTTTGATCATTTGGTTAATAGAAGTTTTGTCATTTGGTTACTTAAGGTGACATAAAAGTTAAGATTAATACAAATTGTAAGCTCGTATAAAAAAAAGTTTTAAATATCTAAGATAAGATTTTTAGAGTGGTGAAAATATATATAATTAATAAGGTTGGTTAAAATGAAAAGGTATATCATATATTGTATGTGACAAGAAGATATCATTAAAATTGAAAGGTAAATATTACAGAGCATCAATTAGACCCACTATGATATATGGTTATGAGTATTGGACAACCAATCACCAAGATGTACAAAAAATGTCAGTAGAAGAAATGAAGATGGTGAGGTTGATGAGTCTCATAAGGAAAAATCATATATAATTAGGTTATTAGAAACAAACTAAGAGTGGAACCAATAGATGATAAAATAAGAAACAATCATTTAAGATAGTTTTGAACAAGTAGAAAGATAACCAAAAAAAGTCTCGGTAAGAAGGTACGAGAAACTAGATTATGAAATGTTAAAAGAAAGAAAACTACCGTTTAAAAAATAAGGAATAATTGCTTATGTTGAGTTAACTATTAACATGATACATATTGAATTCTATGGAAACGAACAATCCATGTAACCGACCTCCTCTAATATGAAAAAAGTTGTATTGTAGCTAAAGAGGGAATGCACTATATAAATTACTCTAAGTTAGAAAGTAGACTTAGCCCTAGAAATTTCTCTGTTAGGGAAGTTGGGAAACACGCCAAATAACCCCCAGTGCCCGTGGGTTCACATATTAAAGCAGAATTATTTGCAACATGATGGTTTGTGGTTTGTACTTTGCTAAGGGTGCGTCTAAGGTGTGCCAAGGGTTAATGAAGGCAGAACATTACTGAGACAATGATTCAGTTTTAAACTTGCTCAGGTGGAGGTATCAGTTTAGTATGCTACACAACTGGGTCATACAGCACTACGTTATCAAGTAGTTTTTATGAACATAGAGGATGCAAATTAGCAGGTTAAGATCTATGAGTTGACTGCTGATTGAACTACCAAAGTATAAACTACATGGCTGTCAAATGAGATAAATGACTAAATACTTCATATTCGAAATTCAAACAGCATTAGTGTTGTAGCCTATTGGACCTGGAAGCTTGCTTGATCAGGAGTATATACGGTGGCAGGAGGATATGAGGAGATATTTTGGGAATAGAATTGAGGGGAATAACATGATTGTATAAAAAAATTATCTGGAAAACCAAATTACAGAAAAAGATAAGATTGTTCATGTCTATGTCACATGGGTGCGGGTGCGGGTGCGGGTGCGAGTGCGGGATATGGCAAATTTCAAAAATTTTGGGTGCGACGATACGGCTAAGGTATATAATATTATATATTATATATAATATTCAAGTTACATAAATCAATCATAATACAACTAGTATTTGCTAATTTTGGGTGCACGTAGGTATCAATTAGCAAGTTCCCTCATAATGATCTGAAACTTACAGTGATTTTACGAGCTGCAAAATATCCAAGTTATGGATTCAAAGAGTTTTAAGATCTTTTGTAGGAAATAACATATACTAGTATTTGTGCTAGGATCCGCTAGTGATGTCATACTCTTCTGTTCTATTGATCTGGCAATGTTCCTGGTCTTTAAATGTGTTTGGTGACAGATTATTCTGTGCAAAGGCATACAGTATGGAGTCCAATTGTTCGCACCCAAAATCATTGAAGCAGCTTTATATTGTATAAAGCTATAATAGTAAGTACACAACTTTATATTAAAGAAAAACATATAAATGGTAAAAAACTACTAATTTCATCATAATACACAAATCAATATTCATTATCTAGACCCATTTATCCGTGAATTACAAAAAAAAAAATTACAAATTTTTTTTTTTGACATGCCACACCGACACGGTGTTGGTGCCGGTGCCGGTGTCGGTGTCGCACCAGTGTCGGGGTCGACACTCCACCCCTTAGAAGTGTCTGTGTAACTTAGGTTAATGTGGTTGGTATGTAAACAGGCACTCCCCATGAATCAATTATGATGTACCAGAGATCTCACAGCTTCAGCTGCGTACATGTGGAGAAAGAAAAGATCATGTATGAGGAGCTACTCATCGGTGAGAAGAATATGGTGTTATCTGGGCTTCCATGGAAGAGAATTCAAGGAACAAGACTAAGAGCGGTGGCTGAAGAGCTACATGAAAGGCACCGAAACAAGTTACTTACAGCAATCTTGTGGTGGTTGTAGAGATGGAGGAACAATCATGTCTTTAAGGTGAACAAATGGTCTACCGAGGTAAACAAGTGTTCTTACAAATGCAAGGAACACAACAATGCTCGCCAACCTCAATCTACTGGAGGGCGCCTCATCAAACGGATGAGTTTGGTCCGATGTAAAAGAAAAGCTTCAAACGGAATTCATGTGCGTAAAGTCGAAGTATTGTTACGGTGCTAGGATTACTAGTAATGACGAAGGAAAACTTTCTATTATGGCACCATAAAATATAAGTCGTTTGGATTAGATCATACGGCTCAATTTAAAAAGTTCATATTCCTACCATAAGAAGGGTTCTCTTTTGAGCACAAAACAATTGATGATAACACTGGGGAAATAATAACCTAGAAAATGTAACTCGTCATCATATGATGATGATGATAACATTATTATTAGCATTAGTAGTTTTAATTGCATTTTGTCTCTATAAAAAAAAGGACAAGTATTTTCCATTAGCTAGGCTGGTTTAGGTAGATTACTACCACATGTATAGAGGAAGGAAGATAATTACATCAAACTAAGATGCCAGAGAACATGATTTGACCATCTCCCACCACAAATTGATCATGGTCATCTCTCTCTCTCTCTAATAGCAGTACTGATAATTCGATCTTTTCTAAACGTTCAAGCGCAATGCAAATGGATTCTGTCCATATATCTGAAAAAGCAAAAGATGATCGCTAAGATGCCAGAGAACATGGGCCCGGTCTGTCTGTCTGTCTCTCTCTCACATAATCAGAACAATTAATAAACAGTCGTCTGTAAGTTTCAAATAAAACGACATTGATATTCTTTCTCGAAAAGAAAATTGTGGCAGGACATCATTCGAGTCATTTGACCATAATCTCTCTCTTCTTCTGAGGTACGAATTTTCTCTCGTTTTGGTTCGTTCATTTTTTCAGATAAAATAAATAATTATAAGCTGTCTGTAAGGTGTGATGCGACTTAAAGTGAGCACCAAAACATGGCATTGCACTCGCAATGTTCTCCACTTGGGTGGCAATCACGTACCATTCTTTTCCCTAGCCCACATGCAAATCAGTCGATCATTCTACCGTGTCCTACTAAAATACACCAAAAAACCACCACCAACATTTTAATACCACCCTTTTCAATAAAAAAATAATGCTAATAATGTTAATGTTGATCATTTCCATCATATCTGGCGGTAGAGAGAACCAAAGCTCTTGCTGTTGCTGTTGCTGTTGCTGTTGCTCTTGAAGAGATTGACGGTAGCCGTCAAGAATTGTGCTGCGCGCAGTCACTTCTTTCAGTCTTCTCGTGATGGGGTTTATGTATGAGCTTGCACCCATGAGAAAAAGAGAAGAATAACATCTTTAATATTTTTCGGATTTGAATAAATCTTTGTTGCTCCTGTTCATCTTGTGACCTTGCAGCAGTAGTGAAGGGAAAGTTTAAAAAATGAAAAAGAAAAAAAAAACAGACGAAAAAGGTAAGTACAAGAAGAATCTTCGATAATCGACCATGATCGAAGTATTCTATATTCGAGTCCATTAAAGGGTATTTCCATTGCATCGAAAATATTTTCAGCACATAAAACTTCTGGATTTTGGTTGGAAAAATCGACCAAAATAGCTGTGTTTAAACCATGTGTTGATGCTTTTACTGTCATGAGCATGGGAGGAATCTTGATCATGTTGGGCGATTTACCTCGATTGAACGCAGGCTTTGCATCAACTCGACCCTGAATTGACTGGGATACAAATTAAGAAAGTACGAAATATTAAGCGATATATACTGGAAATTGTAATATAGCTTTCTAACTTAAGAAATATTTTTTGGAAGATACTGATGAAATTAGTCGGTAAATCTAATGTTTTGTGCAGAATACACGGTTCATTTAAAACTAGCCAGTCTACGTCGAAGACAGATCACTGAAAAGCTTGGAATATCGATCAAATGGACTTACAACCTGGATCTGAAACCAAAACCAGTATCGCTGAAAATCTGGAAATGTTTCCCATTCTTCGTCGGATGCATGAAAAAAACTTTCCACATAAACCATTTGTGTTCAATCAAGTATGGCCTTAATAAGAAAGGTTACGTGATGGAACATGTCCTAATGCACATAAGCATGACTAACAATCTCTCAAGCCCCAACACGTTAGTCCCCATCTCCTTTTCTCTTATTGATTTTTAAGTTTTCTCCACCAAAGATTAGCATAATTGGTGAACTCAAAAGTAGCCATGCATCATTCTTTGAAGTATTGATAATACTCGAAAGATCTTATCCACTCGTTGCTCCCATTCGAGAAGCTCTATACGTGAGCTTGATCCGGTAAAAGAGAAAATTTTGATTTGAACTTGGTGATTCACATCTCATCAATCCGTTCTTGCCTCTTGGTGTATTTGTATAGTTGAATCCAACTCAGGAGAGTTTGGGTCTACATTATGGTGATTGGTGTTGGATCAGTTGGGAGAATGAGCTCTTTCTCGCAGCAATTTCTCAAGGCTTTGGGTCAGTTGTGCCACATGAGTTACGAGTGCCTCCTATCCACATTATAGTACCATGATTTGAGCTTGGTCAAGAGACATACCTCATGATACTAAGGGGCATCAAAATCTTGTCCTACCATCCTTTCAAACTCAATGAAAGCACCAAATGATATGAAACTTGAGTTGAGAGGATTCACGCATGCCTATTGATTTTCTTACACACACGGCCTGCCACACGATGGATATAACTCACCAAAATGATAAAGACTAACTCACTCATCACTAGTTAAGGATAAGAGAGAGATTTGAAGCAAATGTTGAAAAACAACTGAATGAAAATTCCTTAGATCTGATCCTATTTATACTCACAACAATCCCATGAGCTAGGTTTAAGGTATATTAACTTGTTATAAAGACTCTTTTAGAAAATAAACAATCACCTAGTAAAATATTGATGCAGGCTCAACCATCTATGAATTTGCTATAAAGACTTTCTTAGAAAATAGACAATCACCTAGTAAAATGTTGATATTGGCTCAACCATCTATGAGCTTATTATAATTATTGTTTTGGTAATTGTTAAGGCCACTAAATGAATATTAAATTCAAATTGACTATCCCTAAAATGATGATTTTAAGAGATATTGAGAATCTCTTAGTTGCTTAAATGTGGCTTTACTCTTGAGTGACCTATTGAAGTAAATATTGAGTTTGCTTAAGTCATTAATGCTCCATTCACCTAACAATGTTTTGAGTGCGAACCGAGTAGTTGTTGGTTTCACTTCAAGCACGATTAAGAAGTCCCTGATAGTGACCAGTGAGTTCTTATGACGAGGTTAGATCATTAGTGTATAGTCTTTCATCACTTTCAAAATGACCAAAGGATGGTACTATATCAGACAAGGGTAAGACACAGTGTCCACTGGGTGAATGCATAGGGAGAACAAATGACAAAATTTTCCTTTGTCCGGGTGATGTGCAGGTGATCACCATCGTAATTTTGTATCGACAACAATGAACCAGAGAATTTACAGATCAAAAGGAGATTAATTTCTCTTCCAAGCTAGCTAGTTTCGGTAATTCATCCACTTCTTGAATTACAGATCTTCTGTAGATAAATAAAAGTTTATAGGTAGTAAGTTTTCTAATTTTATTCAAAGAATCTCTCTGTATGTGTGTGTGTGGCCGGTGTTGCGCAGAATATACTTGAATATGGGAGAGCGAATACAATAGTAGAAAGTTTCTTCTCCCATGGTGCACATGTGTGGGTTTAGACGACCAGTATGCCAAACTGGACGATTATGAGCTTGATTTGTCAAACTCAAAAAAATATTCAAATTATTCTTTAATCTTTATTGAGAAAATGAAATCCTTGATTGTATAAATATAAGTTTGATTATGATTCTAATGAAAATCTAAATTGAGAATAGGAGCTCCATCCAACTAATTTGACTAAAACACACACACACACATATATAAATGTATCGGTCAAGCTTATCAGGTGACCTGTGTTTGAACTGCTGAATCTTGCCTTGCAAATTTTCATGCTTGCGATTGGCCTGCAGTAAGCTTTCCATGGCTGCAACTAAGCAGCTCGAAATGGAAAACCTTGTCCTTTTATCTTGATACAACTGGAGGGGCCCTGGGGTTGAACCCTAAAACGTGAGTACCTTTAGGGACGTACAGAAGTCAAAGTGCCAATCGGAACAGTTGCCTTTCCAACATAACCATCCTCTCTAGATATAACCTTCAGTGGTTTTAGAAGAATAATATTTCTAACTAGAACAGAGTGGAAGTAGCTGCAGCAATATGTACCGTAACTATCAAATGACTTGCTTGAGTAGAACAGTCTGCAAAATCATGGATAAAAGGAGCCTATATAGCCCAGAGACAGAGAGAGACGATTGTTAAATGCAAATCTGATGAGAGAGATGCATAGTTAGATGCAAATCTGATGATTGATGTCTTGATCAAAAGCTCCAAAACCTTAATTGTTTCTGTAGAATGTTTTGCTGCATTAATTTCACAAGAGGAAAGTGGGCCCTGCTACCCCATGCATGCATGCGCCTCGTAAGTTGGCCGACCTGTAACCAATACTAAATGTGTGTGTGCGTGCAGACACTTCAGATAAAACACCCACGCTGCAGGCAAGACAAGGCGTGTGTGCATGCATGTGAGAGAGAGTTGGCAGTGGTCCGTCAAAGGGTAGAAGGGAGAGTCCCCCGGCGAAGATGGGGGAACCCTCCCTTTCCCTCCTATTCGTGATTTGTCATTATACATCCGTCCTGTCCCACGCCTCTCTGTCAGCCCTTTCTAAGCATGCCTTTATTTTAAGCTATTCTTTACTCCTTTTATAAATGATTTAATACTATACATGTATTTTACGATTCAGATTTTACCATTCTTTAAAGCTACGCAAAATAAATACATACACAGATGCATGAAATGGAAGTACATGGTGTTGTAAAATTATAATAATATCTAATTTCAGCATTTGGGGATTTGGCTTGTGGGAATATGGAACAAAAGAAGAGAGGATTCAGACGGAAAGCACATGCCAAGAAAGAGTGGTGTTTGGTCATTATCTAGAGAGAGAGACGGGCCACGGAGCTGAAACCATCAAATCCGGGAGAAAGTTGTGGGGGTAGACCTTACCACAGTGGTGGAATGATTTAACAGCAATCATCTTCTCTGCCCCCAATTTCTCTCTCTAGTCTTAGAGAGAGAAAGAGAATGTCCTGTTCAGTCCCGAGGGTGTCATCATACAGTACAAGTGATGCATAGTGGGGGGAAAAGGAGCCTACATCCTAGGTCTCCACTGCGGTGCACAGAATGGATTTACGGACACGGAAAGCAATCTCTCCCCGCATATAATATACGCAAATAATTATGTATAAATATATAAAATATATTTTATCTTGTTTTTGCTGCACCATTATTGATAAAGAACTCTTTTTTCTTTGACAGTTGATAAGGGGCTTACATCAGACAATAAGGGTGAGAAGTTTTTACATGCATAAATGCGTATAACTTTGTAATATTAAAGAAATTCTAAGAGAATTGTAACCCAGGTTTGTAGGATTAAATTGGACAAAGAGAAGTTCTAGGATCGGTCAAACCACCACTTTGACTATCTTCGTCTAGTCGTCTCACACGAGGGTGTGATTCCCATGGCTTTGTCTCTGTCGTAAAACTTTTTTTAAAATTTGGCGAATGTTATTATTATGGATTTTCTAATTCCGAAAGGAGTTCCTGAACGATCAAGAAATCGTGCATAAATTAGGTGTTTAAATGTAATCATTGAAAGACATTGATTCAAACCCAAAAGGATCCGATTGTGGTCGATAAAGCCCCTGGATTTATGAGTTAAGACGACACTGCATCTATTGGACCATTCTGCTACTGAATCGGAATTCTCCAGAGAATGTTCGTATTACTAACATTGAAGTTGCATAACTTGGTTTTGGAAGTGGAAGACGGCCCTCAAGGTTATATGATTTTAACACCTTATAGAGGTAGATTTGCCAAATTTAGGATTTGGCATATGACATGGACTGTTCTAATGTGGGTACACGATATTAATTGATAAGACTGAAATAAGTTTATATTGGAGATACGAATCACGAATTTCACACCATATTGGAGATTTATACCATATTTAATGTTAGTATTAAGGGAAGTGATAGGAGATATCGAGTTTCGTGTTCACTGCGGTTCTAAGGCACAACTGCTTCATCTATAACTGAAACTATGCATAAACCGATCCAGATTCTAGTTTAACTTACGCTGAGAAGACTTTCCACACAGAAAACACTATAGTTGGAGAGATAAGATAACCTTCAGTAAGTGCCTATAAGGAACTGCTTAGCAAGAAAGGATTTCAACAGTTCTTTAAGGAACTTTAATTTTTGAAACTGCTTAGCAAGAAAGGATTTCAATCAGTTCTTTAAGGAAGTTTCTTTGCGAAAGTAGGGCTCTTTTAAGTGAAAACCTATAGATTTTTGAAAGGATGCATCCGAAAAGACGTTTTCAGTGTGGGGGGCGACAGTGAAACTCCAGTTCAGTATCATTCTTCGTGGTTTTGGCCACGCAGTTGCCAACACAAGGCCACGGACATCTGTGGCCACATACATTGGGAAGGTAAGTGGCAGATAAAAGTGAAGGGGAAAGAGAGATTTGATATTTTCCTCATTTTCTTAAGTCATCGATCGCAACATACATTCCGCAGTAGAGAGTGACCTGCAGAAAATATATATTTATGATGTTCTCCTGAAAGCATAGTTATCTTACCATCAAAACTAGAATTTAAAGAAGAGGTTTATTGGACAACCCACTAAGAGAGAGGGGGGCTGCCACTTTTACTTTTCTCGTAAACCAGGTGATTCCGTTGGGAAGGCCCTCAACTCGCAGTGTTAAATAATGTCTTAGAAACCTATGAGTTGCTAAACATCCTACTGTGTTTTATGTAAAAATAAGCGTGTCAGTGAGAGTAATTTTTTCTTCTATTTTCTAGGGTTGATTCCTGTGAGCATAGATTATCTGCATGGACCAAGCTGCTGATAGGGATTGTTGGTGTCGTTTGATATTAATAAATGCAACGAAACACTTCTGTCCCTGCCGTAGCGGGCAAAGCTTAAAGGCATAATTTGTTGAGAAAACAGGAGAGATAAGCAAGCAGTGGCTAAAAGGAAAATGGAGGTACACAACAATTCCTGCATGTATGGGGGAAGAAATAGCAGTGTCTATAGTGGTTTATTGGGATTTTCCGACGGTAGTGCTGGGGCTAAAGGCAGTACCGTCCCTATGACGATGATGCCTTTTGTGAGCAAGCGCGATAACAGCACATTAACGCAGGCTAACCATAGCAGCAGCGGCGGGAGCAACGCCTCTGGCAGCTGCATAATGAGTGGAGGATTGCTGGCCTCTAGTAACAGCCTTCTTCTGCCCCCTTCATCTTCCTCATCTTCTTCGTCTCCGCACTTTCTATTGCTTCCTCCCCCGCCCTCACATGAAGACCAAAGCTGTTACGGGATGGATGACTCCAATAGCTCTTTAAAGGCCAAGATCATGGCGCATCCTCATTACCCTCGCCTCTTGACAGCGTACGCCAATTGCCATAAGGTGAATATTATTTTTCTTCTCTCTCTCTCTCTCTCTCTCTCTCTCTCTCTCTCTCTCGTGTTCCCTGAGAAGAACGCACTACCAGAACCCTGGGGTTTCCGTTACTCCTTGAATATAAGGACCCGTCCCCTCTCCCCCTCACAACATGCACACACAGACACGGGAGGAGAGAAGGAGAGATGGCAATGCCTCCCTCGGTTGGCCCAATCTTCTCTTCTAGCTTTGTTGAAATTCATTTTTCTTGAGTGGAGAAGGAAGAGAGATCAAGAACGCCATTCAAGTGTAGTATCTTGGGATGGTTAAGAAATTACAACTCAGACAGTCGAGGGAGTGACTCCAAGCCCTCAGGCAATGAAGACATCAGGATTCCACCAATTATAGTTGCTAGGTTTGTGGAGGAGGAAGATGCTAATACTAGCATGACCCGGGTTGTTACTGAGCTCTAATCGTATGGGCTTCTAATGAACAAAGAAAGTGTGAGAGATGAAAGAGAAAGAGAGGCAGAGAGTACTATTTTCGTTGTATCTTTGGTTGGTGTAAGCATTTACAAGCCACACACACAGAGAGAGAGAGAGAGGGGGGGAGATTATCTCTCGATGGTGCAATATTGAGACTCCATATGGAAAGGGCATCATCCGAGTGTAGTGTCTTCTAATGGTGGAAAGGATTACATTCGAGAGAGAGAGAGAAAGAAAGATTAGTCCAACCTTCTCAATCAGCTTGACTAGAATTCGTTGTTCCAGTGGTGAAAAAATTGAACGCCAAGAGCAAGAGAGGTAGAGAGCACCATTTGTGTAGTATCTTGGGTTGGCGGGAGAGAGTATCCTTGGATGATGCCACAATAAAGGACCATATATGGAGAGAAAGTGAGAAAGTGAGAAAGAGTGAGAGCACCATTCAAGTGTAGTGTCTCCGAGTGGTATGAAGGATTGCCAGACACACACAGAGGACCATTCCAGTGTATTATCCTGCGATCATGCAAAGGTTTACAAGACACATCATACACACCGAACGACTGCAACATTGACGTTAATAATCTGTTCGCTTATATATGTTTTTGCTTGATTTTCATTGGTAATCAGAAAATGCTTCTTGTATTTATGGTACAGGTTGGTGCTCCCCAAGAGGTGATAGCTCATCTGGAGGAGGCATGCGCATCAGAGCAAGCAGCAACAAGGGGAAGCATCAGCTGCATAGGTGACGATCCTGCTCTCGATCAGTTCATGGAAGCCTACTGCGAAATGCTAATCAAGTACGAGCAAGAACTCACCAAGCCCTTCAAGGAAGCCATGCTCTTCATCAACAAGATCGAGTCTCAGTTCAAGGCCCTCACACTATCATCTTCACAATCTGGTCAGCCCACTAATTAATCACTCATTCCTTTTCAACAGGAATCCAACAACGAAAACCCAAAAATGGAAACTACAAAAAATCAAGGCTCAACCACTGTTTAGTGGAAAGTTTTCATCACATATCTGCTTCTTATTGCTTGTTTCCCTTGTCGAATGGCTTTGATATCGACGTTGTGATTATCAATGATGAATGGGTTAAGCGAATATGCTATAAATGAGGTATAAACGAAAGGTTGAACAAGAAATCAAGATCCTCTAAATAACGTATGAATGAATGGTTGAAGAAGAAGAAACTCATGGTGCAGTCTACCTCGAAAGATAAAGACTATGTATAGATCTTATCAACGCTCCGCTTATTATAAAAGAGATCACGATCTAACAATCGGTATCTATATTTAAGAATAAAATCAGGCCTGAACGCCCTTCAGTTGCAATGTCATATGCGTGTAGTTTAATATTTTTTGTCATCAATTGTTATCTAACTACTCATTGTCAGCAGAGTGAAGTCTGGCTACACGTAAAATGACTTTCACAATCTTGCTGAACGATCATCCATTTATTCGTTCATTTGACGGTGAGGAAACGCTTTCCAGTGGTGGCGGAAAACAATGAATGTTCATGCTAAGCGCATGCATTTGATGGCCATTACCATTTTGTTACTTATTATTTAAGAAAGAAGAAATGAAAACTATGGAAATGACCATTTGGATTAATAGCTTGTCATGATAGTCTGCGCGCTTGATTTTGTACCCGGAAAATGTTTCCCACCTTCAACGTTTAGTCAGATTAAACATCGACATCGGGAAGGGAGGTGCTAGACGACGCCTTTCTTATTCCTTGTTTAAACATCATTCTAATGTTGTGTGAATCACTTTACCTTTAGTGCTTTCTTTTTCATTTTATTACAGATTCAACAAAACTTTTGATATTCATGCATGCCTGTCTAATGTTGTGTGAATGTAACCCTGTTATAGAGATCAAACATTCTCCATAAATTGAGTTATCATCATTTATGGTAATGCTATGTCTTGTTGATCCCACTATCTGCAACAATTTCATTATATTATCATACTTTTGTTTCCTTAAAGTTCCTTTTTGACTTGTTTCTCAAGAAATCTATCGGCTTTATTCCTTGATGATTTTAAACTTGCTGAACCATTCATTATGTAATATCGATTCTGCACGTTACTGTGTTTAGCTTGAGGTTTATTAATCGGTAAATCTAACAAATCCACAATGCTTTTTCATCTAATAACTCATATTATACTTTTGTTCCCGTGACAGTGGCTGGTTTAATCATGATGGTTGGGTTGAAATAGTCATTAATCTCAATTTGTTGATATTTTATTTATCATCTTTTGGCCTGTTTGTTTATATATATGATTATTCTTGGACAATTTACGATGTCAAATATGGGTCACGTAGCTTGATAACCAATTGTGATCGAAGTTCTGTAGTTCAATTTGCTTGAATTTAATTGTTGGTGCTTTTAGGACCTTATGCTGTATAAGTGAATTAGAACAACATGGTAGTACAAGTCCTGAGTATCAAAATACGTGTAAGGCAGATGAACTAGTTGTGACGATATTGTAAAAAAAAACAAGAATCCTTGTTCAAGCCTGACTATAGTGATTTTGCTTCATGCAAGATCTTTCAAGTGTACTGACTTTTGTATGCCATCCCCTGCATTGATATGTTTCTGTCCATGGTAACATGTAAAAATATATGAATCTAATTCCTTTGGTACACTAATTGTTTTATGAGTTTAATGCAAAGTTTTCCAGGAAAAGAGAACATTGTGCATTCACTGCCGCATTGTCTTTTCTATTAGTGCAATTTACTTGTTGATCATTTGGATGTGCATTTTTATCTTTGGTATACGTGCTCATGATATATCAATTTTCCTGAATGTTAACATGAAGATAATCCTTTTTTTATTCCAAAGATTGGATTTCTTAGACAGTTGCTATGAAAGAAATATAAGATACATTTGTGTAATGCCCTGTGATCCATGTGAATGGTACCAATGCAGATACAGTGGATCCTCAATTCG
Organism: Brasenia schreberi; assembly: GCA_036023115.1. Classification (NCBI taxonomy): domain Eukaryota; kingdom Viridiplantae; phylum Streptophyta; class Magnoliopsida; order Nymphaeales; family Cabombaceae; genus Brasenia; species Brasenia schreberi. The sequence goes on from JAYKKT010000072.1 coordinate 11,356,661, forward strand.
CAGTATGTATTTTGAATTTCACTTCTGATTTATATTATGTAGTCCCTACCCGCAATGCATATGAACATGAATATGATAATTTGGCATGGGACTGAAGTGGATGCATATGAATCTCAATATAAGTAATTTGACCAATGGTCTTACGAACCTTTTTCTTCTTTTTACAATGGGAGCGTGAAGCCGAACACGCACATGCATGCACACTCCCGAATTTGACTTTTCTCCTGCTTGTGGGAGTCCGAGAGCCTTCTAGATGAGCTAGCGCTCAGGCTGCATGCTTTTATGAACTTAATTCAGAATATGTTGATCCAGCACAAATAATCCCCAACCACAAGACTGTTGCGACTAGATGAAGATTTTTCTGAGCCATATTCATGATTCTTTGCTTCTGTAAATGTGTATATGATTATTATTTTCATATATTGTGTTTAATCATAGTGCTTGTCCTCCTTTGTTTTGGTGATTATACTCTCCCTGTGATTTAGCAAAATCTTTATAAGGGTTTTGGTTTGGTTAGTTGACTGAAGTTATTCATTGCATATTGCTGGCCACCTACCTCCAATTTAACTGTATGTCAAATATTTTATTTGACAAACAGTTCATGCTACTGATAACCTCATGCTGGCTTCGTAGTTTGAAAAAGGAAGGTGTTTTGTGAGGAATTTCCATCCAAACGTATAGATGAATCATAAAACCGCTCTTAGGGGATGTTGTGGTTACTATTTTGTTTGAATCATAAAACCGCTCTTAGGGGATGTTGTGGTTACTATTTTGTTTGTCGTGTAGTTTGTGATAGTAGTTTGTCCTATTTGATTTTTAGGTTCTTCAGTAATTGCATTCAACTCAGTGGCTCTTTGAATCATACGCATGGTGCTTTTGTGAAAAACTTCCACTTTTCTATCTTTTCTTGATTGAGGTCACTTCTGTAAGATCAACTGCTCTTGATCACATTATCTCTTTACTGCTAGACTGTTCCTCGCCATCTGGAGTCACTGTTAATGTTCTTGAAAAAGTAACGATGCCTGTATATATTGGATATTCGGGTATTGCTCTTATGATCATCTACCATACGTCTTAGATTTTAAATTAGTTTCTTCTGTAGTTTATCTGCTTCATCTACCATTGTAATGCTTCTGTTATTGAGAAATTTAATTATAGTGTTTCTTTTGTCTGCACGAGTTCTTCCATAGCGGTGACAAAGAAACATGATTGTACTTTGCATTTGATGAATTTGATGCATTGTTCTGTCATTTGGATTTGCAGATGAACCTTCGCATGCCATAGATGCTGCATTTGTTATCTCCATAACCTATTTTGATGATTCTGATTCTGTATATATCTTCCTACCAATTGTCGGTCATCGTCTCTCTCTCTCTCTCTCTGCATTGCCTTTTCCCTATACATGCACCGGAAGAAGTTTTCATGTTGTTTCCTATCGTTTTATCTTTTATATCACGTTATTTTCTTATTGGTATACGAATATACAATTTGCCTATATGTGTTTCTGTATTTGCTAAAGTTGTTCAGGTGTTTTCTGGGGCTTGTACCGAATGAGTATAGGATGTGATTTCTGGCACCTTGACGAAGTTACAACTTCCAATAGTACCATAAAATATCTACTTCTTTCTGAATAGATAATAGTATGATATGTGCTTGTGTGTTCTGTTTGCAGGTTTTAGTACTGAAGGAGTTGACAGGAACGTTTCATCTGAGGATGAAGATGATGAGAATGACAAACGCATCGACCCTCAAGCAAAGGAGAGAGAGCTCAAGGACCAATTGCTCAAGAGATACAGTGGATACCTCGGCAGCCTCAAGCAAGAGTTTCTGAAGAAGAGGAAGAAGGGCAAGCTTCCGAAGGAGGCCCGGCAGCAGCTGCTTGACTGGTGGGCGAGGCATTACAAATGGCCATATCCTTCGGTACGTTTAACAATCACTGTAACCGTCATTTACATCAGTCTTTTTGGTACATGAACCACCATGCTAATCCCTACCGAGATTTGATTATCGATAAAATCATCCTTTTTCATCTGGGTTGCTTGTTTCAAAAATTTATTCCTCTGATAAATTGACCACTTTAATGAACTCATCAGATCATATTACTTGGTCATGATTTACACGTGAGTTTTAGCTATAACCTACAGTCCTGTAGACTCTCTCTTTGACAGAGACGAATACACATTCCCGGAATTACTTCTTGTTTCACCAAATTCGGCTTTGTGGTTGCAGGAATCGCAGAAACTGGCCTTGGCAGAATCAACTGGATTAGATCAGAAGCAGATTAACAACTGGTTCATCAACCAACGGAAGAGGCACTGGCGGCCTTCCGAAGAAATGCAACTCGTGGTGATGGACGCTTCTCACCCTCATTATTACATCGATGACATAGCTGCTCACAGTTTCCCGATGGATTGCAGCCCAATGCTTCTCTGAACTATCTGTAGACTTTGTTATATTTTATCTGAAATGTTACATTTGACTTGGCCTGTTTGGGCCATGCAAAGACTGCATGTTTCGTCTATGCCTTAGCGTTCTTTTAAGCTTGCTATTTCGTGCCAAAAATGTCTTTTCTTTTGCATGTGTGCTCGTCGTTACTTCACGTACTTTTGTTGGTGTTCATGAGCGTTCTTTCTTATCTTGAGTACTGTCTGTTGCGTAGAAAGGATATATTATGTTAATGATCAGTGTTCTGTCGCTTTGCAAGTGCTTTGACTTTGATTGATCGGAAAGAAGAGTATGCTGCAACCGGTGTGGCCTCCTTTTGTGAAAGGCAAACCGTGTGCCTCTAGGCATGGAAAGAAAGATTCTCCTAGAACCAGATGAACAATGCCTACAAAATCTGGAACCAGATGAACAATGCCTACAAAACCAACTCTGCTGTTACATCATTGCGGTTTCAAAGCGAATTGCTGTTTTTGTTCCATAACAAAGTAATTGCAAGTAGCGCGTGCGTCATAACCCAAACTCCCCAAATGAGCATCTGTCCCATCACTTGGGGTAACTGTTCCTCCTGAAATTCGGAAAATTTTGATTTAAGTATTCAAATTTTTAAAACCCGTTTGCTGCATACAAAACAAAATTTTGAATCCTTCGCTGAGCTGTCCTATAATCTCGAGTTACCACGGTCAAAAAAGGCCACGCCCAACCCACGTGATCCATTTTGGCTGTCTAGGACATTTGTTCAAGTAGTTAAGCACGGCTGCTCATCTGAGTTTTCTGCTAAATTACATGTAAGATTATCAATGACTGAAGCTGGCCATATTCGAGAACAAAATGATAGGACATGGTACTGACTTTCTGGAGTTAAATCATTATGGAATAGAGTATGATGTAGAATATGAAGCACTAACTGTTTTAATTATTTTTGAGGTGAGGCAGACTTATGTTTGACATACACAAAATGCTTCTATTTATAACGAAAATTTTCAGATTTGGGGTGAGGTGCGTGCTTCACCTCACCCTAAAATGGGTTCGTCACTGTAAAGCACAGTGGCAAGAGTATCTATCTAGCGCTGACCGCTCTTGGTATGAGATAACGTTTGGTCTTGGCTTTGGATCAATAATCGAAATTCCAGTTGCCAGGGCTGCTCGAGATGGAGATTTCAGTAGGTCATCTGTGAGGCACGGCTAACGCATCATCAAACCATGTCTGTTGTGCGAAGCCCAAGAAGGAGATGGCGGTGGAAAAGGTGTTCAATTCATGTTAGTGCAACTTCAAAAGAAATGGTGTCCTATCTAGCCCTTAGATTGAGATGCAAGCGACACTAGGATGTATATTGATATCTCATTCTAGAAATTCAAATTGGGTTGGTTGAGTTGATGGATTCATTTAGCTAAATGAATGGATGTGTGGAATAGACCGATCAATTCTCAAGTTTGATTGAGAAACCAAAAAAGGAAAGTAAAAAAATTTATTATATATTCTTTCTTCTTTTGGTGAAAAATATTCGGCATCGCCTTGTTACAGGAAACTCGGATCACAACTGATCGACTGGAGTGCATAGACCAGTTACATATGAACAACCTTAACCTCCCATTCACGCTGGAGAAGACTTCACCATTATTTATGTAGTCCATCATTAGCTTAGAGTCCATTTCAAGTAGAATTCCATGAAAGGCCATCTCCCAAGCCTGTTCGAATCCTTCCCAGGAGGTCCAAGCCTCCATGAGAATAACATTTCCTCGGCCCAAGTTTCTAGTGAACCCACCTAGCCATCTGTCAATTTGGTTCCTTTGTGTTTGATACAACATTCCGGAAGACGCGGACCTCGATTTTTGGTGCTCATAGTTTAAAGTTTCATTATAGATTAAACATAGAATACATTGATGGAATAAAACTATGGTTTCATCGGTCTAATTTGAGTCGAAAACATCAGCACTAATGAAGAGGTTGGCCACAGGAATTGAACTCATGAGCTTAGAACAAAAATCCAAGGACCTCTTTCTCTCTGGTGTTGTTACCTCACCTTACATGAAAACTTAAGTGTCAATTCCACTCTTAAATCAAGCATAAAAACATGGTTCATTGGAATCATAGTTAGAAGCCTACATGGTTCTAAGCATGTAGTTTTAGCGTCATGGTACCATGAATCAAACACACCATTAAGTTTGATTCATGATATCAGCCTCTAATACTAGAACTGCTGGTCTATACTTACATGAGCTTGTAATCATGGTTTTAAGGAATGGTTTTATATTTGAATTGCAAGAGGAAGTCACACGTGGGTTTTCATGTGAAGTGGAGTAACAACATGAGAAAGCGTTTATGCAGCTTATAGGTCCAATTCTTATAACCCACCTTCTCCTAGTGCCGATGTTTCTTACTCGAATTGGACCTGTGGAACGATAGTTTTCACTCCAACGAGTTCTGCATTTGATAAACAACATAACTTAAAATTAGGAGCACCAAAAATCAAGATCACTCATAGAACCACGAACCAAATACACCATACAATGCCCGAGTCCTTTATGTGACTGCCATAGGTTTTGATATTTACCCAGCTTAATTACTTCAATTTGCATATTTAGCGCATGCATATCCAGCCTCCAAGTGCCCTTAATATATGTTACGACACGCCACTTTGTGAGGCTTCCTCGTCTGCTCTCCGTGCCGGCAAATAAAATTGCGATGCAAAGATTAATTCGATCAATGCAGAACTTTGGGAGGATCGCTTCCTGCTGGGGTTAAATGGGTAGGGCTCCGTTAACTGATTGAGCTAGTATAGATCTGTCAGTTATTGATAACTTTGGTGATTTTCCATCCAGCCAGTCGCTTCGCCTCCTTACTTTGTCCAAGATATGATCTGAACTTTCGTCTTCTTGGGGAAGCTTGGGCATAGATGTCCGAGCATTCAGCTTCAGAAAATCCAGCCCCCTCTTGGATATTCTCTTTGATGCCTGGTGTCACAATCTTGGTGAAAATTAATGACGATTTTGCTTTATTCAGTTTCTGTCCCGTGAACAAGCAAATTTCATCTGCGGCCTACATACTGCACTTGATTTGAGCCATGGTGGCTTCACCAAAGATAACAAAGATCGTCTGCAAACATCAAGTATGTGATCGATGGTCCCGAACGGTTGAACTAAATAGTCACCAGCTACAACTTCTCACCTCCTCTTCGATAATACGTGTTAGATTTTCCGTTCAAAGAATTAATATATACGGAGAGAAAGATCACCTTGCTGAGCACCTCTTGATGGAGTAAAAAAGGCTGGCTGCCATTTCACAGGTGGAAACCGAAGGAGTGGCATGCATTTGATGTAAAGATCAATATTGTCGTGGTGAAACCCAATTTTACACAAGACCTGTGCAATACAATCCCACTTCAAGCGATCGTAGGCATTTCCATTCCTTGGTTACAGTAACACAGCACACTGTCGCGCATGGTATGTAGCAAATTGTGCTACATAGCGTTGCGCACATTGTTCTTGTTCTTTTTTTTATTAGTATTACTTGTTTGATATTGCTTATTTAGAGTGCATCATTGAGCAAATTATCAACTTAAGACATTACATGTAAATAAATGAATTTCTTTCTACTTGAGTTCCCTCAAAGAATGCGAACGATGAGTGCTAAATTTGATGCAAAGTTTGGACCTTTATGAGCGAACTACCAGATTATATTACAGTTTTACAAATCTAATGTCCTCACTTGATTGAATATTTCCTAAAATAATTATATGTTTTATCTTCAAAGAAAGAAGTTCATATGTAAACATGGCTGGATGGAAAACCGGCCCAGTGGTTTGAACTGTAACTCGATAACTGGACACGAAACCATACCCGAACTGTGAACCTCGGTTTTGATTATGGTTCTCCTCTCATGAAATCAGAGATGGTGGTTCAATCCGCCAGATCCAGTTCTATATTATAAGTCTCCTTCATTTTTCTCACTTTTTTGGGGTTTCCACTAAAACTTGAACCATAACCGATGGTTTTCAATCGTGGGTTCTCACCGGCACGGGCCATGTCTATTCAAATGCTTGTGGGAAGATAAGATCAATGCCAGCACAAACATAACACGCTATTTTTTGTTTACTTTGCTTAATTTCTTTTAGACTTTTGAGATTTATTAGTAAAAACATAAGATATTTTACTCGTCAATGATATATATGTATTCAATTGACCGATACATCTATTCAATTGACCGATACCTCTGTATGATACCTTACATACAACCTTGCTTCTTATTCACATCTTCTTTCTACAAGCTTTCTTCTTGTTTTCTTTTTCTTCAGCATCATCATCATGTTTTCTTCTTGTAGGTTCTTCTAGTTATTCGTCTTCGACCATGGAAAAATAAGATTTCAGAACTTTTATTCATGAGTGGTCATCAAAAATTTATAATCGATACATAAATTGTGAACTTGTTTGTACTTCTAACAAGTTTAGGAAATAGCGTTGAATGTTTTGATACCATGAATCCTAATGACTGGAGATATGAAGCCTTTTCTATATATATATATATATATATATATATGTAATGAGGAGGGTAGGGATGTTCCCGGCTTGATTTGGTTCAGATCTAGCCTCAACCTCGATCCAAAGCTGCTTGTGGTTCCTGATATTTTGAGAATCAAGCCAAACCATGGCATGCTGAACCAGAACCGACGGTTTCTGGTTTGGTTCTCAATCATGTATTAAATTTAATTAATACACTGTAAAAGTGAACAAATACTACACTTGATCTTAGCTAAAGGGCTAAGAAAGCTATGGTTCATTCAAACCCTTACGACCCATTTTATAGTCATTATGGATCCCCTTTGTTCTGCATGTCTTCTCAATTCGGTACAAAAACTTCACTTTATCAAAAAGTTTTTCCAGCAGTTCTCATGGTTCGGTTCTAGTACTGGAACCGTGAACCAAACTGCCCATTATTTCTCTTATTAGGAATGAACCAAATCAAACCAACCATTTGATATCTAGAACCGAACCAAACCACTCGGTTCGACTCTAGTGGTTTGGTTCGGTTCTAGCGGTTCCTTTAACTAGGGAGGCCTAAGCCAGATGCATGCCCAGGTATTGAACTCATGAATAACAACTTTTTGAACACATAGAATGTGTGTGAACGCCTAAGTTTTGCAATCTCTCCCGAGTTAGGAAACCTCTCCCCCAAAGCAAAGCAAAGGATGATCTAGAAAAATGACCAGGGAACCAAGTGAAGTTGAAGATATCAGCTGTTTATATCCCTTTTTTTGATCCGTTGTATTCATCTCGTGCCACATTATGTTCGTGCCAGAACAGGGTTAACTTGAACACGACACAATTCTTTTGCTACTTCGTGTTGGTGTTGTGTCACTGGTGATCTTGGGTTCTTATGTTGTCTTATATTGCCAGCAATTTCGTATTTCTGGTTGTCAGTATTTTGTCATTTAGTGTTCATGTTAAAAAATGAGACCTATATATCTACATACGCGATCTGATACTTCTTGTGTCATTTGTGTGGAGACAAACATGAACCTCTCCGTGTTCCTTTCACTCACTAGGGATGTTCATACCCCCACTCCGAACGGGGTAGATTTGAGGAGTAAAAACGAAGATGGGAATGGGGAGAGCAGGGATGGGGATCCAGACAGGGATGGGGATAGCAGGTTCACGCCCCACGAATCCAGTCTCGACCTTTCTTATAATTGATTCGAGATTATAAGAGAAAATAAATAAAAGAAAGTGTTACTTTTTTTTTGAATTCATGAACTCATCATTATTCTCTATATTTCATGTGTAATAATATGTTCTAATCTAGATGTATTTTATATAAATTAGGTTTGATTTCATATGTAAAAGTGAGTTTCGACCTATGTTTGAGCTTCTCTCTTTTCCTCAGAGGACCTGTGGAAACATGGGGATGGGGATGGAGGTATTTTTGGTCCTCGTCATGAGTCTCCGGCCTCATTCCGCCCACGAACATCCCTAATTCTCACAACTCTTGAATTCTCAATTTTTTTATGGTCTAGATCATGTTCATTTCATGTGATTTTGTGTTCGTCTCAATAATAGGTCAACCCAAACACCAACTCTTTTCTCTTTTGTCACTTTTTGCAGAAAACATGTGGGGATTTCGTGTCTTGTCTTATATTGACAACCCTAGCTTGGTGTATGATGGTAGCTGAGGGTGCAAACGGATCACGTATGATATATCCAATCTAACCTAGGGTCCCATTGATCAAAACGGTGTCACGTATGCTATACACTTGCTATTGGATTGAAATTGCAAGCTTCTTTCTTGGATACATTTGTCAGTTACCCAATATCCAAATTCAAATGAGGTGCATTTTTGCATACTCGGTTCCGGTGTTTCAAATCCATTTCTGATCCAAAATCCCCAATAATGTATAATTAGGGTTTGGTAAAGCCAGACCCTAACCTAGCTTCTCCTGGTTGAAGCATTTTAATGAATGTTTGCACCTTCATTCTATAGGATTATGGAGACACCGGCGATCAGGAACCCAAAACCAAGACCGACGACCAAACTGTCGATGAGAAACTTAGGGTTTGCAACATTGGGACTTGTCATGCAGGACCAAGTGGCCTCGCACCGCTTCGTCCACAGATTCAAACACACCCTGAGGGTCGACTTTGATATACATGTTTTATGGTGGGGTTACCTTGATCTCAAGATCCTAAGGATCGTAAGATCATTGTGGAGATCCTAACAGGATACTACAAAATGGGATCTTTCACTTGGAACCAAACAATTTGAGCCTTCAGTGGAGATCCAGGATCAAGGTCTTCACATCTAGAGCTGACAAAGAAATAAATGATTTTCTCTCTCTCGTTGAACAAAGCAAAACGTCTGGAAAAGAGGCTTCCATAGCATTGGTTATGCATGACAAAATAATTATTTATCTATGAAGAATTTGCATATGATGTACCCATGGTTGGTTCAAATGGTTCAGCACCTGTCCCCCTGAAAGGAATGGTCGGTCTTAAGTTCAAGTCTGGTGAATGGAATAAACCATCACTAAGACAGCTTTAAGACCATATGGACCAACCCGGCTCGCACTAGATTAGTTCGGGTCGCCGGTAAGTTTCCAACCGAGATATACAAGCAAATTTCTCTTAAAATTATTGGTAGGTCACAGATAAAGATTTTATGATACACATACGAATCATCACCTTAAGAAGTTAACCAAGTCAGGTGCCGTTTTGGTTAACCATAAAGGGAAACAAGGCTTGAAAACCAATGGAATTCACTGTAAACAATGTTTTAAAGAAAATAGTAATAGCCTTGATACTCTATGATGAGGTTCCTACATTCACGGTATCAAGCCTTTGGTACTGGAACCAAGGCAGGCCCGCATGGGATTGGAACTTAATGGTAAGGACCATCTATAGTTCTCTATTTGATTTGCACTTTTAATTTATACTCCGAACCACAGTTTTACGTTTGATTTGCTCTTAACCTATTTCCAACTTTCTACAAATAAATGTCATTTACATATATATTATTTGATCAACTATTTCAATTAGAATTACAAACAACAATCATAATTACAAACCTCTTATTCATATATTCAATCGGTTAAGAATTTGTACTTTTGCATTCTTTTGAAATTTCAATAGTCTCTCCTTGCCCAAAGGCAATTTCGGGTGTTGGGCATTTATAACAACTATAGCTTTTGTTCATTGTTCAAGAATAATATCAAAACTTACGAAAAATAAATCTACCTTAAGAAAAAATACACTCCAAAATAACATTCACAATTATCTCAAAATACAATCTTTTTGTGCTTGCAGATTACTAATGATTATTGATCTAAAGCGAGACCTCTTTGAATCTAAAGCATCGAAATATTGTTCTTATGAATGCATGACAAAATTCAGAAACAATGCCCGTTACACGCATTAATACATGAGAATCTCTAATCTAAGGTCAACTTAAAGCATCACCACTATGTTTGTGGGCTTTGAGAACCGAGAAAACAAGATCATAAGAATCACAAAATCAAAGAATCCATCGATTGTACATCTTTAATGATTATTGATCTAAAGTGAGAACCTCTGATCTGATAATTATTTGTCCATCGATTGCAAGATTCAGAACAATGCCCACTACATGCACTAATACATGAGAACCTCTGATCCGAGATCGGCCTAAAATATCAATTGCAACGGGAACACGAATTTAGCAGCACAGAAAAAAATTCTCATTAAGTTAAAGTAACCAAATATACAATACCAAACAAATCAAGTACCTTTCCCATAAATTCTATCATATTCCCACCCTCTACATCTTATTCCCAAAGGCGATTTGCGGGAAACAATGTCAGCACGACAAGGTGACAACCCACTTCTTCTCTACCTTTGCCTCGAGCAGCCGAACCAGAGGAGTCACGCAATTGGCACCACCAAAAACCCTCGCAGCCGAGGAGTGGGAAGGACCAGTTGCAAGAAGAAAATGAAGAAGAGGAAGGAGTTGCAAGAAGAAAATGGAGAAGAGGAAGGAGAAAGGAAAAAAAGAACAAAAAAAATGAAGAAGGGGGATGAGGGGAAGAGAGAAGGAAAAAGAAAAGAAAATATATGATAATAGGAGAGACGAAGAAAAAGAGGAAGGGAAGCATCACGAACGATTCGATGAAAAAGGGAGAAGCATGTTGGAGAAAGCATCGTGAGAGAGAGAGACGGGTGAAGGATCGAGTGAGTAGTTCACCTGTGGACATGAACCAAATTTTTTAAGTGAAATCTGAACTATGGAAGTGTAATTTCATTGTCCACTTGGGTTTCTTGTTTTTTTTGGACGCATGAATTTGGTACGAATTTGGTACTATAGTTCCTAAAATTAAGGGTTTGACTCACGTGATAAGTGATATCGTGAATCAAACACCCCTTAAAGTATACAATGGAGATCATGGTGATAGTGAGATTGGTAAGAATGCCCGCATAGTAAGGGGAAGAACTTGCTCCATTCTTGCACCCTCGGGTATCGAACTCTCAACCTTCAACTTGGCCCTTCTAGTGTTTATGGTCTTCGACATCTAAACCCGGACAGTCCAGTACTGACTTGACCTTTGGAGATTTCTTAGTTTGCTATTTATAGACAACTTGCCTTTGAAGTTCTGAATAAGGCAAATAATTTAAAAATTAAAAAAGAAAAGAAATAAGAAAAAAATTGACATAATATGATACAATATCGTAACTTCGTAGATATTAGATATTCTGGTATTATATATTATACAATGTTTATTACATTGGTTATCGCTGCCTAGAACGGTTTGTTCTAGTAGGCCGCCTTCGCTGCCACCATTGGTTGGGGGTGGTGGAAGGTCTGGCCCGGCTCTCCTTCCCGTTGTCTCTGCTGCCAGTCAATACCGAATTACCCCAGACACTAAGCTCTCAGGCTTCTTCTTTTTTGGGGTTATAAGAGGAGGCCGAAGCCTATCACACACCCACACATGCACCCTTTGGGAGTCGAAGTCCCTATCAATAGCAACGTGCTAGAGCACTCTGCCATTGAGCTAACGCTCAGTATGCATCTCCCGGGCTTTTAAAAGGACTGACAAACGTGGTCAGTGGTAAGCCTGGCTGATTCCACCGGTTTTGGTTCAGGGTCCAATTTAGTTCTGGTTTCATTTGGAAAAGTGATGCTTTAAAGGTGGGATTTCGAAACAGGAATCAAAATATGGTATTGATCCACCGGTCTGACTCCATCTAATATAAAAAAAAGGCTTAGTTGTTGTTGTTGTAAGAATCTTAACCAAACTGAGGAGCTCCCAGGTCCCTGTTCTGATTGGTTCTAGAGGCGGTTTGGGTGAAGTTCAATGGGACAAACTCATTTTTTTCATTCATTCATGCTCATTTCGATATATATGTATACATACATACATCTATGTACACATTAACATATATATACACACATACACATCCATATACATATAAATATATATACATGTAGAGAGAGGGAGAGGAGGGAATCTTAGTAGTATAATGGTGTTTAGTGCATAAGCACAAACATTTTCACCGTCAATTCTTTGAGATAGACACTAGAGATCCAAATCAAATGTATCCTTATACTTGTGTACCTGGATTTAATGCAAACTGATTTGAATTTCTATCTTCAATCTTAAAGATTAGACAGTAAAAATGTTTGTGGAAGATTATGCATCAAACACCATTATACAATTAAGACACTCTCCATATATATATATATATATTATTTATTCTAGTCCTAACGAACGGCCCCACCCACATTGGTCCCTAGGGCCAGATGGGCAAGCTATTCAGCCCTGCTCCTAAAAACGGCAAGAAATTTCACCCCCAAGCAAGGCCCATTTTGACATCTCGTCCCAAATTCCACCTAACACCACGTCCTAAACAACCACACCAGGAACCATGGTGCATCTTTTGATAATGACTGATCCACACTACATTGAATCCTACCTGGACTTGGTTTGTGACATTTAATACGAACAATTTGTTCCTAATCCTATGGGTGGCAATTTCATTTCCAGGTTGAGTCATTTCATTTTTATGTTGAAAACTCGTTTGCTCATTGTGTGTGCAAGAGCACGCTCACACATACACATATATAAATATATAGTGATTGGATCCTCTACATCTTGCTCACCTATTGCTTTTAGATGACAGGAGTGTAATAAAAATATTCTTCATGCTTTTTCAAAGTTATACTTATGTCACCCAAAAACAAATAGAAGGTATAAGTGGGCGTGTTAAAGATGGGCAACATCTAGTTTCATATATATATATTGCTAATGCATAATGTTCATAAGATGCTTAAACATCTCCTCTACGGTTAAGATTTGAATTAAAAGTATTGTTTGTACTTTATGCTTTACATTAAATACAAAGTAATTTAAATCTTTACTATTATTCTCAAAGATCAACAATAGAGATATTTAAGTATTTTTATACATGTAAGAACATTATGCATTTAACACTACTCTCCCTGTCTCTCTCTTTTTATATATGTTATATATAGAGAGACTTTTTAGATTACAACACTTACAAAGTGCACTCAAGTCTTCCTTTTACTTATGATCATAATTGAGATTTAAACGGTATTTAAAAGGATAACTATATTAATTAAACTTATGCCCTTAAAAAGACAAAAAAGTAAAGATGGTGCATGTTATGTATGGTTGTTAGTGATCAGCTAGAATAGCTCAACAAGTGAGCTCGTTTAGGTGTAGAGCACCAAGTGAATAGAAACCAGCTCAAAACAAGCCCAATCATCTACAACCCAGTTCAATCCTAGGAATGTTCATGGAACGGGGTCGGGTTAGGGACCATGGTCCCATCCCCAATTGAGACCCATTCCCCAGACCATCCCCATAAAAAATCTCGGTATTTTGAGATTGATGAACCGTAGTTAGGTTAGAATCTTAAATGTTTATGGAGCAGGATCGGGCTGGGACTATGGTCCCAATCCCCAATTGAGACCCATTCCCTAGATGATCCCATAAAGAATCTCATATTTTGAGTTTGATGAACCATAAGGCCCATTCCCCAAACCATCCCATAAAGAATCTCATATTTTGAGGTTGATGAACCATAGTTAGGTTAGAATCTTAAATGTTCATGGAGCAAGGTCGGGCTGGGGACCATGGATCCGACCCACAATTGAGACCCATTCCCCAGACCATCCCCATAAATAATCTCAATATTTTGAGGTTGATGAACCATACTTTGTTTAGAATATGAGTCAAGCACAGCATGATATAATGGATATAAGCCTACCACAGCATGTTAACATGTGGTATGCTGCATGAAGTCCAACATGCAAGAACAATCTACCACACTATTATGAAGCAATACGGTACTAAACAATCTTAAAAGAGTCAGGTCGGGCTTGCAAGGCGGGGACTTGCTATCCTCACCTATTGTTATTGTGGCTGGTAATATAAGACACGACACGAGAAACAGACAAAAGTATGTCCTCTTGGAAGTGTGCCCGTGTCCACCCAAAGTAACGAGGAAATTTGGTTCATTCATGTCAACACGATTCTGATGCGAACATGAAATAACATGACAAAATACCAACTCAAAGTACGAAATTTCTAGCAGTATTACACAACCTGAAACTCCATGTTCATTTCTGTTGAAGGAATACCAAAAAAAGTCGTGTTATATGTGCTCGGTCTGACCCGTTTGTTACATAAAACACGAAATTGCCTTCTGATTAACTGATTGATAAGGACTTCCCACCAGTTTTTTTATACCATTGAATCATCTCAATGAAGCTGGATTAGCAGTTGGTTTGCCCTTCTAATTCTTAATTGCAATTGCTGGATTTTTAATTAGCCTCATCACCTTTTGATGACACTATTTTTGTCATTACTTCAATTTAAATGATAAATTAAGATTCGTCTTTTGTACGTTAATGTATCATCATTTATTTGAAAAGGGTGAACAAATCTTGTCCTCGTGTCAAAGGAAGATAGCGGAATTAGGAGAGCAGTTGAGGCGGGTCAGTTACCGAGTGTGGTAAAGTAGACTTAGCTCACTTTAGAAATTCTCAGCTCGGACTCGAGCTCCACTCCTGCTATGTTTAGGCAGCTCGAGCTCAGTTCATTAGGCTCGTTTGTTTGTTTTTGGTGCATCTGTTAGCTCATGAATGAGCTCGATCAAGCTTGGGTTTGGTTCAAGTCTTACAAGTTCAAATTCTATCAATCTCGACCGAGATGGCCGATGAGCTTGAAGTGGAGCTCAAATTTGAGCCGACCAATGTTAGGATAGTCTTCAACCTTCCAGGAGAAAATGGAAACCCCACTAAAAGATGTGCTTGAGACACATATTAATGAACTTTTTTAATTTAGGTATCTGTATATACACATAAGTTTTTAAATAAATATGCTCAATTAAGCTCAGAGTAGTTCAAACCGAATATGAGTGAGCTTCAGCTCAGCTTATTCACATGTCCGGTTCGACTCAAGCTCCCCCCAAATGACCAACCAACCCAAACCCAACAACCATTCACAGTAGTAGACCTACTTTAGAGCGAAGTGAGGCATGTGCCTCACATGAAGACTGAAAATTTCTTAGATCCCTTGTTATATATGAGAAATATAAGTGCTACGTAGACGTGAAATAAAAGTACAACTCACTAGAAATATAAGCATACCTCACTAAGCTTGGTACGACTCATGCTAAGCTCACTATATATACTAGACTAACACGAAGTCGGCTTGTTCTAGTTCGGGTTATATAAGCTTAGTTAGTTTGGGTTCATAAACAACACAAGTTCTTGTTATTTGTCTTATCCTTTGTGTCGTTTGTTTCTCCTGATCTTCCCTTTACTGGTTGTGAGCCGAGAGGGATTAAGACAAAATCATGACCAGTGGCGTTATTAACACGCCCACAACAATTTTATGATCTCTATTATCCTATTATGCATGAGGGCTACCATGCACTTTATGCAAATACAGGTGAAGCATAAACTAACAAAAATTAAACAACTTTAAATAAAAAAAATGTGTCATCGTTCGTGTATAGTACAACCTGGAGACACGAATACTGGATCGTGTCGATTTTTTGTTTTACCAAGAATATCCTTTGTTATCTTGGCCCCATACCATACTGGGTCCCAGTCGAACGCCATACCGAAGGAAACAGCCAAAACTAGCAGGAAGGCTCGTTGTTTTGCGAGCCAAACCTGCAAATATTTGTTTGATTTCAGATCATCCCTCATTCTCAAAATATCCTCATTATATCTCGCTACAATGCCGATATAAGCCTCATAGAAGCCGTTATATTGAAGTTAGCGTGCTTTTTCCTCACTAGGCCTTGGTTATAAACCACATACCGATATAATACCCTTTTATACTTTTAAAATCGGTTCTAGCAAAAACCACCTCTAGATTCAAATAGGAAATACATACAGCAAGTTTTGATCATGTTTCCCACAATTCTATGGTCAATTAAAGAAAGATATAAAGGAGTTGAAATTCTTCTTTTTATAAGCAAACTGGGGTTAAACATACCCCAACCAAATGTACACTTGGGTATTGAACTCTTGACCTCTTGTTAAGGAGCCGAACATCTAGCGATTAGCCACGCTCCTTCGGGGCTAATCTTGAAGCTATGCGACAACATATTCACTAACTAGCTCAGAAACAATCGAGCTCGAGAATATGAATCTTTACGAGACCAACTTGAAATGGAAATTTGAATCCGAATGGAGTAGTCTTTTCTTTTTCCTATTGATTGAAATAGTGCTTAATGGTAAAAGTTTTATCGTATGCAGAGTTTCAATTGGGAAAAGAGTGGTTATGTTAGGAATTGGCCGTTTTTATCTGTTTAAATGCGATATTTGGCAAACCTAAAATCCACGACATATAGGTTACGTTATTTTTCCGTTAAAATAGACGGATACATTGAAGCACTCACCAGAACGCCCACCAAACCATCAAAACCGTGCCTCGCTCTTATTCGTCTCAGGTAAAGCCCCAACTGAAGAGCGATTTTCTCTCTCTCTCTCTCTGTGACGATACCGGCGTCTTCACCGTCAGCATCTACAAAACCGCGGGTAAACCTCAAAAACAACACAAATCATTGGGCTTCCTAATCCGACAACCATAAGAAGATCGACGAACTTCTCACACCCTCGCTCACTCTTTAGATCGATCGGGATAGTATTGTTAGCTTGATGGCTCCGTCACCGCTGCTAGAGAACGGAGGCTTGATCCCTGGGAAGCCGCCGGCGACGGGCCGGTTCGCCGAGGTGTACAGTGATCTCCAGAAGCACCGGCTGGATTTCCCCCTCCCGCTCCCCGCTGTATTCTCTCAGTCCTTCACCATCACTGACGGCCCTCCGAGCTCCGCCGCCGGCAACCCCGACGAGATCGCCAAGCTTTTTCCTAACCTCTTCGGCCAGACGTCTGCCTCCATTCGCCCGACTGACGCCTCGGCCACCCGATCGCCGGATGGACTCAAGGTCGGCGTTGTTCTCTCTGGTGGACAGGCTCCAGGCGGTCACAACGTTATCTGCGGCATATTTGGTGCGAGCTTAGATCCGATCTTAACGATGCCGAGTTCATTAGAGCTAGGGTTCGTGTTTTGGTTTCTTACCTTCGGTCGCTTGTGTTTGCAGACTATTTGATGGAGAGGACCACGGAAAGTACCGTTTACGGGTTCAAGGGAGGACCTGCCGGGATCATGAGATGCAAATACGAAGTTTTGACTCCGGAATTCATTTATCCGTATCGGAATCAGGTGCCTTTCTGTGGATTTTGTTGTAAAGATCTCTTCTTCTGTGCCGTAGATCTGGTGTTAGGTGCTCCTTTCTCCTTGATCTTTGGATTTAGTTTGTCAAAATATCTGGAATGGTGCGAGGCCTACGGTGTTGAAATGTTGCATTGTTAAAAGTTGTTTCCTTCTTGTCTTCTGTTGGTACGGTGCCGTTGTGCATGTGCTGCTAATAAAAGTTGAGGTTCATCGTTGACTGTAAATGATATCCTAGTCCAACTTTGGATTTCCGCCTAATATGCCTTTAAGATCTATTAGCTCATGAGATGGGCTAGATCCCATTTTCTTTACCTAACTGTGCATGGGGAACCTAAACAACCAGCGGGTTTTCTTTTAAGAGTGGTACATGAACTGGAAGGAGTTGTGCACATATACGGTGAGGGGGTGGAGGTGATATAGAAGCGTTGTGTCTAGTGGAACTTCTTCCAATTGTTTAGTTATGCAGAAAACAGATGTGTTATTTACTAATGTTGGCTCTTTAAGTTGATTTAATTGTCCCAAAATCTATGCCCGTGTTACTGCCATGCAGATAATGAGATATTTCACTCTGTACTCTTAAAAAATTAGTGTCAAACTACACGGCAATTTTTGTATCTATCAATGTAAAGTGGCATGTATGAGAACCAAAAAAAAAGTTTAGTGTGTGTTCCCCTGTTCTGGTTGCATTCGAAATATTGGGTTAAACTGTCATGCTAGAGAAAATTTTCAGAATCATAAACAAGGACCATTACTTTGTCATAAATGTGGAAATGTAATCCGCTTGTTAAATACATTCATTACAACTTTATATCTCTTTTTGGTCTGCGTTAATGCATAGGTTCACATTACCTGCAAACAATGATGTGCATGGTGGGTTGTCATATCTTGTATTTGAGTCAAATTACTGATGGGTGTATGTCTGACTTAATTGGTAAACAGGGTGGATTTGATATGATTAGAAGTGGAAGGGATAAGATTGAAACTCCAGAGCAGGTGCATCTTTTGTTAACGTTGATTCATTATCTTTTTGTGAATTGCTCCTATGAAATCAGCCATTTTGTTTCTGCATGTGCATTTCGACTGTAATTTCTTTGCACAAGAAGGCTGATGCACTAGCTTGTTTGCAGTTTAAACAAGCTGAAGAGACAGTACTGAAGCTTGATATGGATGGGCTTGTCGTTATCGGGGGTGACGATTCAAATACCAATGCTTGCCTACTTGCAGAATATTTCAGGTACATTCTATCATGTAAATGCTGTACTGTTGTGCTTGCTTCACCTTGAAACGAGATACCTCACGAAATGGGTTTGATGAGAAGAAGAAATTGAAAAAAAGAATACTAACCAGCTTCAAATCCTCCACAACAAGGACTGTTGATAAGGAGAGTAAGTCAAGACTCACCACTCAACCTTGAAGGCCGAGATAAGAGAAGAAGGAATTTGCCTTCCTTTGATGCAATCAAGCCAAAGTGGCTTTCATTCAGAAACATGAGTATTTATGTTGGAAATAGGCCTCCTAGCTTAGTCAATCAAATACACAACAATAAATGTTATTCTTTGGAGTATAATCATGACTAAACGGTTTACCTCTCACTTAACAAATAGAATAAAAGGTGAAATAAGTGCATTTTAAAGCTTAAAATAGGAACCCTACACTCCAATATGAATTTTAGTTGGTCTACTTAAGCATCAAAACAGATTCACTAAAGTTATAATTGTTGAGCCCTAGCCCTAGATCGGGTCATGGGACTCTTGACTTTGGACAGGACCACCATTATAGTGAGGTTTATCTTCGATGTGCTCATAATTTCCTCGAGACAACAAGGAATTCAACCCGAATTGAAGTTCTTCACTATCAGATAGGAAATCTTTCCTTACGCAATTGCACCCAAACCAAATCGCTTGGATTGAATTGTAGTGGTTTGCGTCTATAATCTATCTTACTCTAAGGCTTCAATCCTCAGGTTGTTGCTTATTTGATCATGTAAGTTTTTGTAAGTCTTTCACCATCTTCTATCTTGAAGAATATGCATATCTAGTGTTCTTTGTGTTAGTTTTATAATTTCTGATGTTTTTAGGTATTATTGTAATTGCCCTGAAATACTATGGTGAGGGCATTTTGGTCATTTGATGTTTTACAACTCCTTATATAAGGGATGATAGGTTGTATTAGGAAGGTGAGACTGTTTGTAAGAAAGAGTGAGAAAGAGGGGGGGGGCTCCCTTGGAGGTTCTTCCCTTCCTTCAATCTCTCATGTTTTTCTCCTTAATATTAGTCATATTTCTTGTTTTAATCTTCTGCAATGCTACTATGAATTTCAACATGGTATCATAGCATATTTTGATCGCTGGGAGCACTAACAGGTGGCGACAGATGTGCTAGAACGAAGCCAAAAGAAAGATCGTAATATTGAAGAGAAGCAAGTCATATGCATTGACTTGATTGTTTCTATGTGCAAAAAGACTTGCCATTCTTGATTCAAAGTATTTTTTTGGCATGTAACGGAGGATGAATTGTTGGTTGCGGCTGGTTCAACCAAAGATTACCTCGTGCAGTTTTTTTTCTGATCACGAAGGCAGGTCAGTCACTCTTTTGTTCTCTACTTATTGAAAGTCCTATTGATTAAGAGGGTGATGGTCAGAGTGATGAGCCACTAGAAGGAACTGAGGTAAGTTTGACGAATAAAACAATTTTTTGAGGTAGTTGTAACAGAGTAGAAAGACGATCAAAACAAGATTGGTGAAAAATCTACAGTTATGAGGACTGTTGAAGTAAGCAACCAAGTAGGTTGGTGAAAGCATGTTGCAACCATGAAGGTTGTTGAAGAAAATATACAACCAAAAGGCTGAAAAGTTGTGCAGTTAGAAAGGTTGAAGAAAGGAGAAGCAAAAGCACAGCAAGGTTCTATATTTCTGTGCATTAGATTTGACGCCTACATATGTTTTCAAGGAAAGGGAAAATGGTTCTTTGAACGTGATATCCATTTTTCAAAAAGAAATAATTGATATTGCACTTTGTGATGCTAAAAAAACGAAAAGAGTGATGCAGTGCCATATGCCGATCTCTGTTGCTGGAAATGCAATTGATGGACAAGCAAGCTTTACACTCGTGAAGAAGCTGACTGAAGAGTAGCCAACATTTATGAATGGCACAGACTGGTGCAGAGGAATTATTGAGCAGAGTGGCTGCATTTATTGGACTTAGCTGCTGTGCATTCATAGTAAAGAATACAACATTTATTGCATATGGCTGTGG
This sequence comes from Brasenia schreberi, assembly GCA_036023115.1. Classification (NCBI taxonomy): domain Eukaryota; kingdom Viridiplantae; phylum Streptophyta; class Magnoliopsida; order Nymphaeales; family Cabombaceae; genus Brasenia; species Brasenia schreberi. Next base: position 11,377,594 of record JAYKKT010000072.1, read on the forward strand.
CTGTTATTTTTGGATTCTCGATGAGACTGGTAGAGCATTATTACCAAAGAATTTAAGGCAGCAATGATGCGGAATTTATTCATACCATTGAGACTGGATTCTAAATCTTGGTGGCTGCATTTATTAGATAAGGTTGAAACGTTATAGTGTTGTAGCATTGATAGCAAGGCATTTATTGCACATTAAGAAGCTTGTGGCTGAATTTATTGGACTATTCATATTAGTGCACACTCATTATGGTTGGTGGCTGCACACTCATTACATATTACTGCACTATTCGTATTCCCAAAAAAGGTGGTGCATGACTTTAATGACGAGGTTGGCAGATTTGTCCCAGATCGTGTGATTGGTGAGAAAAGAATTTTTTAGGTGATTCTGCAAATGGTGGAAAGCATGTTAAGATGAAAATGAGTAGCTTGTGTTGAAAAGTGTGTGAGTAGGTGATTGATGAATATCAAATGTTTGTGGAAATTTTAAGAGATAACTGGAAAATTCAGGAAAAAGTACAGAAGATTATATGTAAGGTTTGATGGATTAAGTAAGAAAGAGAGGTAGCCATGTGTGGGCACCTAAGTAGAATTGTGGGGCAGGTTGGATGGATAGTCTCCAATCTGTCGATTCTTGTGAAGTTTGCAGTCATGAGGACTGTTAAAATGTGTGTTGCAGCCAAAGTAGTTATTTATGTTGTTACAGTGAGGAAGACTGAGTTGTTGTTACAGCAAGAAAGACTGAGTTGTTGTTACAACTAGGAAGGTTGAGTTGTTGTTGTTACAGTCAGGAAGTCTGAGTTGTTGTTGTTAAGTCAGGAAGGCTGAGTTTATGTTGTTACAACGAGGAAGGCTGAGTTGATGTTGCAATCAGAGATGTTGCTTGAGATGATCAGCCAGGAAGGCTGAGTTGAAGATGTTGCAGGCAAAGAAGCTGTTGAAGATCAGATCAGTCATGAAAACAGATTAAGAATGTTGTAGACAGATATGAAGATTTTTGGCAAGTTTGGAGTTCAAAGTATCTCACTCCCAACTTGAGGGGGGTGTGAAGAATATGCATATCTAGTGTTTTTTATGTTAATTTTATAATTTTTGATGTTTTTAGGTATTATTGTAATTGCCCGAAATACTAAGAGTATTTTGGTCATTTGACGTTTTACAACTCCTTATATAGGTGCTGATAGGTTGTATTAGGAAGGTGAGGCTGTTTGTAAGAAAGAGTGAGAAAGAGGGGGGGGCAACCTCTATTGGAGGTTCGCACCTTTCTTCAATCTCTCGTATTTTCCTCCTTAATATTAGTCATATTTCTTGTTTTAATCTTTTACAACGCTACTCTGAATTTCAACATTCTATACCTAAAGAAAAGGCAAATAGATCCATGGCATATTGGGGTTAGTTTCGTAAACGACTTCAAAAGGAGGGTTATCGGTAGATCCATGGTATATGGGGTTAGTTCCATAAACGACTTCAAAAGGAGAGTGACCGGTAGAACTGTTCACGATGTTCGTCCCAATTTCGAGTGTTTTGAGAAAGAAATGATCTTAGGATAGCTCCCAATGTGCGATTTACCACGTCAGTTTGGCCATCAGTTTGAGAATGACACGTTGTACTATAAAACAATTTTGTACCGAAACACTTCCACACTGATCTTCATAAATAAGTGACAAACTTAGAATCATGATCAAATACGTTACTACCTGGTACTCAATAAAGACGAACCACTTCTTCGGAAAAAAAAAACTGCAATACGCTTAGCGTCATCTGATTTGTAACAAGGAATAAAGTGAGCCATTTTTTGAATATCAATCTATGACTACAAATATGGAGTCCTTTTCCCTTTGAATGCATGGAAGGCCAGTACAAAATCCATACTGATATAATAATAGTGAGTTGCATGGATAAACCTTAAGTAGCTGAATCAATACACTTAGCTCTTTTACACACCGCCAATGTTGTAATTAGTGTATCGGTACCAGTATCGTATAGGGTACCGATATGCGATAATCTTACTGATCAGGTACATTAAAATATTAAATATTAAATAAAATAATAATAAATAAAAATTGTAATTAGTGTATCGGTACTCATCATATAGGGTACCAATATGTGATAATTGTATTGATACAGTGCATTAAAATATTAAAAAATCAAATAAATAAATAAATAAATAAATATTAAAAATCATAAAAAATCACCACATATCGTAATACCCCATATTGTGTGATATAAGATGTATTGTATAATATAGTACTCGTATCACACTGAATCATACGATTCATTGTGATACGGGTACGATACATGCTTATTGCGATACATGTACCTGAATCGTATATAGGTATCGATACACCTATATCGCATATCATATCGTATAATATGATATTTATAACATTGCATACCGCACCTTTTGATAATCCAATGAATGCCTTTTATCATGCTTGGCTAATAAAATCATTGTTTTAGGAACTCTAGGGTCTTCTTTTCTCCAAAATGTCCTACTAATCTCCCGCTATGTGCTTCTCTCACTAAGAGCTCTCGAACATAGCCGTTTGGGATGCATAACCTACCAAATCTGAAAAGATAACCGTTATGAAGGTGATATCCCAATTTTGCTTCATTAGGTGACAGTTTGGAGTCATATTGATATTGATCCTTGATGAGTTTGAGTCCCCAGTCCTTACTATGCACCATGGATAGTAAGGCATGTTGGAGATCAACTTGAATCTTGATTGTCTAGATGCAGAATTTAGTTTATATGTGAATTTAGTTAATTATGTAAGTAAGCGTAATAGACCTAGTAAGTTATGTAAATAAATGTAATATGGGTCCTCTTGGATCCATTAGGACCCGTATCCTACCAGCCACTTACTAGGGGTAGTTTTGTCTTTCAAGTTAGGTTGTTAGTATAAATTAGCGAGTCATTAGAGTTAGAGTTTTAAGTGAGAAATCATGATTGGAAGGAGGCGGCTGGAAATATGTGGCCGACCACTCCATGGATGGACCTTGTGATGTAAGTTATTTTTTATTTATAATGTATTTGTTTCTCGTTAATCTCAACATGGTATCAGAGTTTTTTCTTTAAAAAGTTTGGTGAAAGGCTTTGAAAATCAGCTGCAAGAAAGTCCCGTGGGAAGTTGTAGAAATTGTAGATGTGCAGAATTTTTTTTTCGGACGACTAGTACAAGTATTCAAGGTAAGTTGAAGATTTGATTTTGATATTATATTTGCGATTTAGATCAAGATCATGGCAACTTGAAGACGAGACGCGCTGCAGACGAGACGCGCGACAAGTTCACGAAGAAAAAAGAAAGGAAAAAAAAGAAAAAAGAGATTATTTATCTTATTGATTAAGATCTAGTGATTATATTAGATAGCAGCTAGGTACCAGTTTCTGTGTACGTGACAGGCAGCACTTTTATGTTTTTAGATTCAGTAAAGGACATTTGGCTAGCAGCCCAAGAGGCATATGCGCAGAGGAAGAATATTGCAAAAAAGTACGATATTATTGAAAAGATCAGAAAGTGCAGACAGGGAGGTAGATCAGTCAGTGAATATTATGCAGAACTCAGAGGTTTGTGGGAAGAATTACAGTTGTATTCAAAGATCAGTCAGTGAATATTATGCAGAACTCAGAGGTTTGTGGGAAGAATTATAGTTGTATTCAAAAACCAAATGTCAGACGTGTACACAGGAGCGATACAAAGAATTTGAAGAACGTAAGGTGTTTGATCTTCTATGGGGCATCTCTTCAGAATACGAAGCATTAAAGATCAACATTCTCAGCAGAGAAGAACTTCCCTCCTTAAGTACAGTATATACACTTCTTCTTCGAGAAGAAGACCGAAAACATTTAAAAAAGGAAACCAAAATCAATACTGAGACCTCAGCATTTATCGGGAAGAATGCTTATGTTCCACCCTTTGCTCGTGGAAGAGGAAGCTATGGTAGAGGCAGAGGTAGATCTAGACCGACCTCTGACGAAAAGGATAAGTTACTTTGCACCCATTGTGGAAAATCTCGACAAGGAAACTTGCTGGGATCTGGTTGGAAAGCCTACTTACTTTCAAAATAAATCTAAGGTATATTTCAGCAGTGATCAGACTGATAAACAAAAGACTGAAGATACCTCAACTTCGTTGGCTGATATGAAAAAGGAAATAGAACTGTTAAAGGCACACCTGACTGATTCGTAATTGCCATCTACTTCTTCTCACAGTGACTCTCAAGCAACCATGGCCTATCCATTTTCCTTTCTAACCTAGGGTAATGTAAATTCTTTCTATTCAAGAATATGGATTATTGATTCTGGAGCTACAGACCATATGATCAGCAGGAGAGAATTCTTTGATACGTATGAATTGACACAGGGGAACATCAATATCAAACTAGCAGATGGATCTCTTACTCCGATTGTGGGAAGAGGGAGTGTTATTACATCCTTTGGAACTTTACACAATGTTTTACATGTTCCAAACATATCAGTGAACTTATTATCTGTATTTGCTGTAACTCAGGATCTGAAATGTGGAATAACATTTGGTTCTACTGGATGTGTATTTCAGGAAATCAAGACGGGGAAGATCTGTGGTTAGGGTAACATAAAGAGAGATCTCTACTTTTGCGAAGATAATAAGGGATCTGCACTACAATCATCTACCATTACAGAAAAGCAAATAGAAGATATACCCCATTGGCATAGGCGATTAGGCCATTTACCGTTTTCAAAAATAAAGTTGTTATTACCTGAATTTAGTACTTGTAATGATGTGAACTTGAATTGTGAAACTTGCCAGAAGGCAAAACATCACCGTATTTCATTTCCATTAAATGAAGATAGAGTTCTTATTCCATTTGATCTTTTACATTCTGATATTTGGGGCCCGTGCTCTACGACTTCTGTGCAGGGATATAAGTACTTTGTGTCATTTATTGATGACTGTACTAGATTTACTATGATTTATCTTATGAAGACTAAAGATGAAGTGAAGAAGATCCTCCCAATATACAGTTAGTTTATACAAAATCAATTTCAGAGTACAAAATCAATTTATGTCTCAATCTCTTCACTCATATTTTTTACAGCATGGAATCTTACACCAGACATCATTCTCTCATTCACCTCAACAAAATGGTGTTGCTGAGAGTAAGAATTAACATATCTTAGAAGTGGCGCGCATACTCTTAATTGGAAGCAATGTACCAAAATCTTATTAGTGTGAAGTAGTTCTTACATCTGTGTTCCTTATAAATCGCATGCCAAGCAGGATTCTTAGTGAAAATACTCCCTTCCACTCTTTATGTCCATCTCAGAAACAGTTTCATGTACTACCGAGAGTTTTTGGTTGTACTTGCTTTGTTAATATTTATCAAGGGGCTCGAGACAAATTAGATGCAAGATCAGTCAAGTGTATTTTCTTGGGATACTCGACTACCCAGAAGGGATATAAGTGTTATGATCCATTAAAGAGGAAATTTTATGTTACAGTGGATGTGACCTTTCACGAAGACACACCATTTTATAAAATACAAGAAGATTCCTCATCAGATATGCAGTCCACTCAGGTGTTTCCACTTCCTCCTATTGAAATTCCATCCATTAATGAAGAGGAGTGGCAAGTGTATAATAGAGGTAACCAAAACATATTTTTTTCAGATCCAATGGGTGATAGAAATATACATCAAGAATCAGATTTATCTCTTCCTCCAGTTACTCCGGGTACACTAGACAGTGAATCGGATAATCTACCTATTGCTATCAGGAAAGGTAAACGTGCAGTCGGGAAGTATGCTTTGAAAAAAATTGTATCTTATTCTGATTTCCCAAGAGAATATCAACTGTTTATAATGAATGCAGAGAATACATTTGTTCCAAGAACATACGAAGAAGCCAAGCAACTTCCAGAATGGAAAACTGCTATGGAATAAGAAATTTCAGGCCTTGTGCGCAACCAAACTTGGAATTTAACTGATCTACCATCAGGAAGGAAAACTGTGGGATGCAAGTGGGTATTTTCTGTCAAGTATAAGGCTGATGGAAATATAGAAAGATATAAAGCGAGGTTAGTAGCTAAGGGATATAGTCAGTCATATGGGATTGATTATAGAGAAACATTTGCTTCTGTAGCCAAGATGAATACTATCAGAATCCTGTTAAGTCTGGCAATCAACAAAGGATGGGAATTATGGCAATTAGACGTGAAGAATGCTTTCCTCCAAGGTGATCTCACAGAAGATATTTATATGGACTTACCCCCTGGATATTGTTGTGGACAGGAACAAGAGAAGGTATGTAAATTAAAGAAATCAATCTATGGATTGAAACAGTCTCCACGAGCATGGTTTGAAAAATTTAGCGATGGGGTTCGAACCCTTGGTTTCACACAATGCATTAGTGATCATACTCTCTTCATCAAACAAGGTCAGAAAATTATCATATTACTGGTATATGTTGATGACATTATTATTACAGGAGATGATACTGCAGGCATTATTGATTTAAAGAAGAAACTCAACACTCTATTCGACTTAAAGGATCTGGGAAGACTGAATTATTTTCTGGGTATAGAAGTTGTTCATAGGAGAAATGCCTTATTCCTATGTCAAAGAAAATATATCATGGACTTATTAAAGGAAACAAAAATGGAAGATTGTCACTTATGCTCAACTCCTATAGAGAAGGAAGAGGATAACAATTGTACAGAACCATATGAGGACATTCGCAGGTACCAAAAATTAGTTGGAAAGTTGATCTATGTCACTATTACACGTCCCGATATCTATTTCGGAGTTGGTTATGTTAGCAGGTGGATGCATAACCCTTCCAAATATCACATGAATACTGTCTTTCATATCATCTGATATTTGAAGTCTACAATAACATATGGCTTATTATATACCTCCAATTCATCACTAGACCTGAAGATATACTCTCATGTTGATTGGGCAGGTTCAAAGACAGACAGAAAATCAACTTCTGGTTATGTGGTCTGTTTAGGGGGCAATATTGTATCTTGGAAAAGTAAGAAACAATCTGTAGTATCTAGATCTAATGTAGAAGCTGAATATCGTGCAATTGCATTGGGTATATGCGAAGGATTATGGGTATCATCTCTGCTGACAGAACTTTGTCTAAAAATAACTACTCCAGTTCCCTTCTACACAGATAGCAAAGCAGCTCTTCAAATGACACTCAATCCAGTTTTCCATGAACGGACCAAACATATTGAGATAGATTGTCATTTCATCAGAGAGAAGATTTCACAAGGCATTTTTGATCTCATTCATGTATGTTCAGAACGGCAATTAGCAGATATTCTCACAAAATCATCATTAACAGGAGGACTCCAGAAAACCCTTCTACAGCTGAAAATTACAAATCTCCAAGATTCAACTTGAGGGGGCGTGTTGGAGATCAACTTGAATCTTGATTGTCTAGATGCAGAATTTAGTTTATATGTAAATTTAGTTAATTATGTAAGTAAGCATAATAGACCTAGTAAGTTATGTAAATAAATGTAATATGGGTCCTAATGGGATCCATTAGGATCCGTATCCTACCAGCCACTTACTAGGGGTAGTTTTGTCTTTCAAGTTAGATTGTTAGTATAAATTAGTGAGTCATTAGGGTTAGAGTTTTAAGTGAGAAATCATGATTGGAAGGAGGCGGTTGGAAATATGTGGCCGACCACTCCATGGATGGACCTTGTGATGTAAGTTGTTTTTTATTTATAATGTGTTTGTTTCTCGTTAATCTCAACAAGGCATGCCTTCTTGATAATTCGTCTGGGACTAAATTCAACCTTTCCTTTTTATGTTTAAGAGAAAGTCTCTAATTATTCTATCCATTTAGCATGCCTCATGTTCAGGCCTTAATGAACTTGAGTGTAGCATGATCAACATGTAAAATAAACTCTTTCGAAAGCAAATAATATTGAAGAAGGGGATTGAATGTTAGAATTTTTATCATGATCTTCCATCGCTTGAGTTAGAATTGTTGAAGACTTATCATTGCCTTTTCACATTGTGTCCCTTAGATCGTGTTGGACGTTCCTCTATTCGTCAAGTTTGTGCGGTTTATGTTTGTACCTCTCTTAATTTGTCGTTGAATCTTCACAACGAGCTTGAAGACATCTTCCAAACTCAGAAAGAGCTAGGGTTCCACCACATCAGCTATGTCTCGATTTAGACCACCAAGAAATTGAGCTATGGATTGTTCTTTAGGTTCCTATAGTTCACACCTCAATCAGAGCATTTCAAAGTCTTTAATATAATCCTCTACGAACATTTTTTCCTATCTCAGATTTTATAGGTGTAAATAAAGCTCTTGCCTATAATATTCTCACATAAATCTTTTGCTCATTATTCTTTTCATGAGTATCCAACTTCTAACCTCTTCTTCACCGTCTCGCCGCTGCTGGTCTTTGGTGCTCTCCCACCATAAGATGTAAACTCTAATGTGACAAGCTTAACCTTCTTTTCTTCATAATAACTATAAAATTGATAAATCTTATCTACCTTTTGGAGCCATTTTAAGTACTCATCAGGTGCGCTTGATCCATTGAAAGTGAGAATGTTACGTTTTAGACGTGGTTCTGATTCATTTCGTGTTACCCTTAACTCTGCTCGCTTATTATGTATATGTGGTAGAGCTTCTTGTGCTTTTATTTCATCATCTAAATTTGCAATAGGCGAGTTGGAACTAGATGGATATTAGAAGTGTTCACCCAATTCAACACATGCATTGGTACTCAGTTGTATCATCATTTACATTAGCATCATTTGAGCAACATTTTCTTCCTACCTTCTTCCTACAATTTGGCCTTATCGAAGATACTCCTTGAGGGCAAGAAGGAGAGACATTTGAGTTGATATTGTTGTTTAAGGCACTCATGGTATCAAAATATGTATCAGCAAGCACAATGACAATTTTTGAGATGAAATCTCAATGAAAGTACCAAATGTTGTTTTCGCTTCACCTTTAAACGAGATACCTCAGGAACTAGATTTGGTGAGAAGTAAAAAATTGAAAAAAAGAATACTAACTAGCTTCAAATCCACCACAACAAGAGTTGTTGATAAGGAGAGGAAGTCAATACTCATCACTCAACCTTCATGGGCCAGATAAGAGAAGAAGAAATTCACAATATCCTTTGATGCAATCCAACCAAAGTGGTTTTCATTCAGAAACATGGGTATTTATGCCCAATCAAATAGAAAATAATAAATGATGCTCTTTGTAGTATAATCATGACTAAACAGTCTACCTCCCACTTAACCAATATAACAAAAAGTGAAATAAGTGCATTTTACAGCTCAAAACAGGAACCCTATATTCCAATACGAATTTTAGTTGGTCTACTTAAGCATCGAAACATAGTTGAGCCCTAGCCCTAGATCGGGTCATGGGTCCTTCAGTTGACTCTTGACTTTGGACACGGCCACTGTTCGAGTGGAGTTTATCTTCGATGTCCTCATCATGTATACAGTTATTTCATCTCTTTTCGCAGCAGAGTGCATAAATAACAAAGAAAAACTGTATTTATTTGTTGAAGTTTACCTCTGTTGTGTGCCTCTTTGAATGGTTGTCTTTTGTCTTTTCTTAGGGCCAAAAATATGAAGACGAAGGTTATTGGGTGTCCGAAGACTATTGATGGCGATTTGAAATGCAAGGAGGTTCCTGCTAGTTTTGGGTTTGACACTGCCTGCAGGGTAAATTGTGTTTCCTCTTATATGCAGAATTTAAATTTTGACTTACACTGGAATCTGGATGCATGAAATTATAAATAAGCGAACTAGGGGCTTCATTGTTGTGGTAAATGTGGGAAACCAGGTTAATTTGTTGATCTTTTTTTATTCATTTTTGGCAAGATTGGCTAATTGATGAACTTCTGAACACTTGTTTTTAGGGATGGAAGGGTTTAACGAGCCCATTAGATGGTATCTGCAATTGGTTATAGTTCTTGCCATATGGTTAGAGGGTGATCGTTGGTGTATATGTTTCACTTTGAGCTTTGGCACAACAGTATGATGAGTGGCTGAGTACTAAGGTCATGGGTTCTTGTAGTTGAGCCTGACTCATTTTCATGTTCATCTTAGAAGGTCACATTGTTATATAACAATCTTCAAGACAGATCATTCAAGGTATACCTCTATGCATTAGAGTGTTATCCTTGTGAGTCCTCTTTTTGAGGTTATCTATCTTTGAGAAGCTGTTCATAGCCAAGTAAAAATGTGCTCATGAATTGTATCAAAGGAGAGATTTATCTGAGGAAATTGGTAAATGTTTTTGTGATTATCCTGTTCTGTTCATTTCATGGAAGAATCACACTCCATTGCACTCTAGGATTCTTGATACTTTATAAGTCCAACTGATACGACTAACTATTGTGTGAAGGCTATCAGCGACTCGGCGCCTCTTGGACTTTCTGTATTATGATTTGGCATTGGGCTGTATCTAAGGCAAAAATGGATCTGTACTTTCTCATACTGGGTGAAACTGTCAATTACATAGCCAATCATTTGGTTTTGTGGTGCTTTTGACACTTCATGCCAGGACTGGAACTCCGTCCTGGATGCCCAACCTCTTGAATGCCAATCATTTCAATGTCTAGCAATCTCAAGGGATTACCAGCCTTCCTCCCCCTCTTTCCTCTTCTTCTGCCTTATTGGCATTAGAGATATGGCATGGCTGCTCTGGCACTGCTCATCTACCATTCTCAATTGCTCTTAGGGGCCTTTATGGTCTCTCTAGCCTAAAACATTTTGAGAACCTCCATTCGCTAGTAACAGGCACAAATTTCCATGCTATACGATAGTAGTTGAATCATTCGTGGATGTGACAACATATTTAGCGTTGCTGTTCCTGTCTTGTGGATGGCAGGGGGAGAAGGAGAAGTCAGTGATATTTTCAAAGTTATTTTTGTAGGAAAACGTTATAGGTGCCCCCATGATCTCATATCCTAAGTGTATTTTGAGCTTCTGCCAATCATATGACTCCTAGAGTTCGAAAAGTGTTTCCTAGATCAGTCCCAACTCCTAAGATGTTTTTTGTTTTAAGTTGATTCACCTTGTTAGTTACTTGTTTTACACTCTGTCATGCAGATTTATTCAGAAATGATTGGAAATGTCATGGTTGATGCACGATCTACTGGAAAATACTACCACTGTAAGATTTTACTTTGTGTAGTTACTGTATTCATCACTGCCATATGATCTGTCTGATTTAGAATATTCAGAATGGGAATGATGTGCATAATCATCAACTGTCGGATATATAAGTTTGAGAATGAAATTTTGTATGGATGAACCTTGTTCTTAAGAATGTATTAAAACCTGCGGGCTGTGGTTCTGCATTGTTCATAAGGTACTTTTCCTTCTGATGTTTGCAGTTGTAAGGCTTATGGGTCGTGCTGCCTCACACATTACTCTTGAGTGTGCTTTGCAGACTCATCCAAACATCACACTCATTGGGGAAGAGGTAGCTTCTTTTATAGCTATGCTTGATGGTTGCTTTAGACTTTCTTTCACATGCATTCTTCTAGTTGCCACATGATTTCTTGCTTTCCTCCTGGGAAGAAGTTTGAGAGTTTATGACAAGCACATAACCTTTTAATTAGTTTCTCCAGTTATTTCACAACTATATGACATTGATGTGAAGTCTATGAGGTTTAATCTATACTATTCCCATGGTATGTGTGCATGCAGTAGTTTATTCATTTTCTTCTGGGGAAAAGGTGCTCGCTGATTTGTCTACTGAATTTTGATCCATTATGTGCTTGTGTTTCTTTTTGTCTATGGGTGCACTCTATGTACACATATATAGTTGACATAGGTATTCATGTGATGTGCATATTGCGAGCTTCTGTTAGTATGCCGTTATGCATGATAGAAATTGGACCATTCATGTTAATTTATCATGATGCACTTATTTTAAAACATGACTTCAGTTATTATGTTAACTAGCGAAATATGTTTCAAATGACAATAAAATTGCTGCCCAGCTTGCATAAAATGTATTGTCAAAAAATAATCATGTTCACATTCACATTCAAACCATTCTTTCCACTAAATAAACATTGTTTACGTGCATATCTATGGCCTGGTCTACTTAAAGTGTGAAACAACGGGATTTAGCTTTTCTGTGCTGTATGTGATGTCATACATTTATGAGCATCCACATGAAGCACAGAGACATGCACGTGCATTTTCCATTTCTTTTGCTGGCATGAAAAGGAGTTGTCTAGTGTTTATATCTAATGTGATGGTTGTTGTTGTGCATTGAATACATATGTCGTATGTATGCATTGGATACATATGTCATATGTATGGTAGACCATAATGGTTTGGTAATATATCATGATGTTAGTTTGCGTATTTTTTTAGGCCATGTAATTTGCTGCGCATATTGTAAGTTGTTTCTGTTTCTTTAGCTTGAAATGTACATTCCTAAACTGTTATTCTTGATTCAGGTGGCCACTAAAAAGCTTACTCTGAAAAATGTCACTGATTACATAACAGACATTATCTGCCAGCGAGCAGAATCAGGTTACAATTATGGTGTTGTATTGATACCGGAAGGACTAATTGATTTTATCCCAGAGGTGATTTTTGTTTGTCTGAATGAGATATATGAACCTGCTATGGTGTTTTCACTGTGAAGCTAATGTTCAAGTGGTGTTTTCTGCTGGCAGGTGCAAAAACTTATTGCTGAACTTAATGAAATTTTAGCTCATGATGTTGTTGATGAGGGTGGCTTATGGAAACAAAAGCTTCAGGACCAATCTCGGGTTCTATTTGATTTCTTGCCAAAAGCTATTCAGGAGCAATTGCTGCTGGAAAGAGATCCACATGGAAATGTGCAGGTAAGATCTATTGCATGCTTTTGACTTTTGCTTATTCTTGTCAGTTGCCATTCACATTGCATTTACTATTTTGATGTGCATGTAGGTTGCTAAGATAGAGACTGAAAAAATGCTGATCTCAATGGTTGAAACTGAGCTGGCAAAACGAAAATTAGAGGGAAAATATTCTGGACAGTTCAAGGGACAGTCCCATTTCTTTGGGTAATGTGGCTAATGTCCTATCTCTGTCCTTTCAAGTCAGACTCTTTCTTGATTGATAGGAGATCTACTAGTTGAAATTTCTTCCATTTAAAAGGTGCATCGTGATTTGTTCTTCTAGTTTCTCCAGTTTATATTGCAAAGAGTGAGAGCAATACCTAGTATTTCCAAGTTAGTCTCATGTTGTTCTCTTGATGCTGCTGTGTAGCTATGAAGGAAGATGTGGATTGCCTACCAATTTTGATTCTTCTTACTGCTACGCATTGGGCTATGCTGCAGCAGCGCTTCTGCATTGTGGAAAGACGGGTCTAATATCTTCGGTTTGTTGACTTCTTCCTCTCCCTTTGTTCGAGTACTTGTTTATAGCTTTTTAACTCTTGTATCTTGTTCCTTTTATTAACAAAAGTGGTAAGCATTTGTTACTGAATAAATGATCATGTTTGCTGGATCTCAATTTTGGGTTATTTCTGATATGCGCATTTATGGACATTTCCATTTTTTTTTGGTTTCATCTGAATTTAGGTAATCTTTTACTGGAAAGATATGATAATATATAGATATGTGTATTTTATTGTACCTTAGACTGATTAAAAGTTACTGTAAAACAGAGTATGGGAGCTTCCCTGTATTACATTTATATGTCAAGAACTTTTTTCCTTTTAATTCTTTTTCTATTGAGTTCCTTGCATTTGGTCTGAAATTTCTTGAAGAGAAAGACTGTGAAACTATCTTTACTTATGACTATAAGACCTTATGTTTTGAAGGAATGGGTGTCTTGTAAATTTTGGTCATTGCTCTAACTTGGATATGATTACTATACATTTTTACCTTCTACTGCTGCAAATAGAAACGATGACCATGGCCTTACTGGGGATTTACCTGATTTCTGCCATTAGTAACTGTCATATCCTCCTTGGAGATAGGGGTGGCAAATCGTGTAAACAAGTTGTGTTCTGATCATGTCTCTTTCAACCTTGTTGCAATGAATCGATGCGGACAGGTTCATGTCAAACTGAACCCCACACAGTTCATGCTACAGTATGTTGTTTCACATCACCCAAAATCAACAGTATACAGTTGATAATCTGTTTTATTATTTTTCCTAAGCCTCAACAAAAATGAGGCCTAAGGAAGTTTATCTATGGACACAAAATCAGGCAAATGGAAAGTGAATGGACAGGCAAATGAAAAGGGCTTTGATACTTGAAAACACACACGCACGCACGCACACACACATGCAGAGCAATCCCCAAACATGAATGCCTTTAGAACAATTGCCCCACCAGTTAAGGTCCCCCAAGTTGATAGTGCGGTTGCAGAGAGAGGGTTCCATCGAAACCCTCTAATCGTTGCTTAGCTGCTGGTCCCTCCCTCTACGACGTGTCTTAACAATTACATCAAAGGACTGGAGTTCTAACATCTGTAGTGAATTTACCTTATGACCCCTATTTCAGGTAATTTTCATATCATGTAAGTGATGAACCAAAAACAACCCCGACCATGTCATGTTACTGTGACGGGCTTGTGCAATTTTGCCTGCCCTACTTGGAGATTTACCTTTGAAGAAGGCTCCTCCAAAGTAAAACGTATTGCAGAAAGTGCACAGTATTGAATATATCGTTGTTGGAGAAACAAAAGGACTTGGATAAAGGTTGATCTCACTGGCAGTACAAAGTAGAACTTTTCCATGTTTCTTCTTCTCAAGGGCACCAATCAAGATTTCCATCTTTAAAACCCGTTCCCCTCCACTGTCTCTCTCTCACATTTAGGTAAACCACAAGTCATACACTCGGAGGTCTTTGAGTCTGATGTTACTATTTGTTTCTGCAGGTTGGTAATCTTGCCGCACCAGTTGCTGAATGGACTGTTGGCGGGACTCCGCTGACAGCATTGATGGATGTGGAGAGGCGTCATGGTAGGATTTTGCTTTATTCTGTTCTCAATTTAAGTCAACATCAGCTTTAGGTGGTTATTTGGCTGATAGTTTGATCATCTTTCATCATCATTTGTTGAATTCTTCTCACACGATATTTCATTGTTTCGGCTCCACTAAGATGGGTTACTTTAGTAAGTTTTGTTGCGCTCTAGTATTGAACGTTTTCAACACGGCAGTGGCATGGGAACATATGCTTGTCACTAAATATCCAAGTTCAACTTCACACTTTCACAAGAAGTAAACGTGTGCTTTTCAATACATTTGTTTGTCATAAAATTGCTGAGGAATGTACATGTGGAGATAATCAGCAGCGGAGTTGGTCTTGTGAAGCTTCTGTCTAGTTCAACGGTCCAGTTAAGAGCGCATTTTATTATTCCCGTACACTGAAGGTAGGGCATGCTTTGATTATTAACTTGTGTGGCCAAAAGGTCTAATCTGCGAAATTCTCTTTAAAGGTTCTGGTTTAGCAGCGGAGTGCTTTTCCAAACCTGTTGATGAAGTATAAATCGTTACGTGTTACTTTCCTTCCACTGGTTGATTAGTCCTTGTTGCCCTTAGTTTGCACTGCAGGTTCTTATATTCCTTGCTGCTGGTGTGTTTTCCCTATCCGTGGTTACCCAAACAAATATGCCTTTTCTTGTTCCGGACACCTTTTTATGTCCCAATAGGAAGAGGAACAGTGCTGAATCACTGAAATGCTCTTATGGGATGGTATTGTATTCCCTTCATGGTGATTTTGCTTACAGTTTTAGATCAAAGGGGTTTGTTTGCTTTGATCGATTGACTCATGACCCATAGATCTTGACGTGGCGCTGGATTCACAAATGGCTCCATGCTTTTGATTGTTTATGGACGGTTTTGTGAATTCAAAATGGCAGTTGTGTCCGGCCATCCTATTTTCTTTGTTGTGTGGGCTAACTATTTATGAGCTTCGCAAATATGTTTCACATTCTTTTACTGTTGATCTTTGCAGGCAAGTTCAAGCCAGTTATCAAAAAAGCAATGGTGGAGCTTGATGGTAGGATGATCCAAATATGACTCGGTTCCCTTGTTTGTCTGAAGTTTTAATTTCAATTATTAATTGTTAATCCTGTAACTTGGAAAATTCAGGCGCTCCATATCTGAAGTATGCATCTCAGCGTGATGAGTGGGCTTTGAAAAATCGATACAAGAGTCCTGGTGAGTCTTAGTAGTGCAGATTCTAATGCTTTAAATTGTCTGCACCACTGCTGGTCCTCCGTAACCTTTTTCGTGTTTGTTTCCATTTTGTGAATCGAAAACAGGACCCATCCAGTTCCATGGCCCTGCAGCCAATGTTATCAATCATACATTGTTGTTGGAACTTGGTGTCGACGTTTGAGACTTTGGGATTCAGTGATCAGCTAGAATGCCATGGATATGTTTGATATAAATGGTGAGGTGAATGATACTGGACCTTGTTGGTCCAGAGTTTTTGCTGTAGGACAAATAATGAGAGAAAGTATATGTTTTAGTGAGGCATGAAGTAGTGAGACTTTGATCTTTTCTTCTGTTTTTCCTTGAACATGGTTGTTTCTTTTCGGTTCTATGTAATGTCTTAACCGAAAGTTCTTTGGATCGAGTTTTGTAGAAGCTTGTAAGTTAATGTTCTCAGTGACGTACATGCCACAATTGCTCGGTGGCGAACTCTCAAAGCTTGGAAATTAATGCTCTAGAGCTTGATGCTTGGACCGTGCAATGGGTTTCTTTTATTTAGGCAGGCTGGAGTTTGGGAGACCTTTACCATAAGCTCAAAGAGGAGTTGGATGATTTAGGTAGTTTATCCTTTCAGTAAAAATCAGTTTAACGAACGGTAATGACGTAATTGCTTGGTTTCATTCAAATACTTCAAATCACTGAATACAATGATGCTTATGGCGGCCTTTATTCGACTTGTGCCCAAGTCTTTCAATTGCTTCCATTTGATTGTTTCTGCAAAAATAATGTTTCCTCGGTTCGTGCTGTTTCATAGCTTTCGTCAAAACTACCCATAAATTATGTGCTTCCACCAAGGGGGTCATTCTGCAATGACGAAACCATCCTGGTGTGAACGTTAGTACTACAATGAAAATCTTTGTTCTCCAATAACGAACAAAATCCGAAGGAAACACCGGCTCAGTAGTTTTGAAAACGGGCATTCATCAAGAAACGAACTGGATTTAACGCTTGTATGGGGAAGGTCTCCAAATGGGTTTGAACAATGCATTATAGTGATTGTTTTTGCAACGTGGTACTTGGTTGTTTCGTACGACATTTGGTTGCAGATTGCATGTAAGTTTGAAGATTGCCTTTTTTCCTTTTGGTTACAACGGGAAGCAGAAGCCTAACAGGCACATGCATGTAACCCCGGGAATCGAACTTGCCACCTCGAGTGGGCGGGGAGACCTCCTAGTGAGCCAATTCCCTGGCCGCAGCTTGATAAATGTTGAAATGAATCTGTTCAACAGGTCCCATTTAAACCTAAGTACAGAATTGGGACTGAAAACCTTGTCCCATGTGTCTTTTAACTCATTTTCGGGCCTTTCTTGTATAGAGTATTATATAATACTTATACACATATATGTTCATCCTAGATTTACATCTACAACCGCCGAATGACGAATGTATACTTTTCTTCTTACCGAGGTAAGTAAAATACTTTGTTTGTTATGGATGATTCAGATGCCATAAATAGTCCATGCATCAAGGTGGCTCGTGGGTAAGGTAAGTGGGACGGCGAGAGCTTGGAATTTTTTAGGCCCAAAATTTTAGGTGATTCTTGTAATATCCTCAATTTGAAATTTTTAGAGACAGGCCCCAAAAGTTTATTTTTAGGCTACAAAATTTTGTTAAATTTGATGCCATGTAGGCCGCAAAAATTTGTCAAACTTTAGGCCACAAATAATCAGGTATTAAAAACTAAAGTGCACATAATTTAATCAAAACAATTGACATTAATTTACTCAATAATGGCTCTCTCACTCACTCTCGTCAAAAAAGACCTCTCTCTCTCTCCCAGGCTTATTTCGCTCAACCATTGCCTAAAGCAGCCACCTCCCCTTGCACACCATGGGTAACCCCTTTCTCCTCTAATATTTTTTTTCAAGTTAATATTGTTACCGCCAAAAAATTGAAAAGAATCTGAAGACCCACCTCTAGGAATATTGTTCACTTTAGACATTGATAAAACTCATGATTTATGAGCTATTATTATTATTATTATTAAGGTAAAGTAAGGACTAAAGATGTACACAGTATCCATCACCAACTATCTGGGAGGTACCAACCATTATTCCAGGAGTTACAAGTCAAATAGCCATGTAAAGAAGTCAAGAAAGTATATGAAAAAATTGGCTTAACCTCAATTATAACAAGGGGTGACTACTCACATGAAGAATTAATATATCGATCACACACATATCATGTTTATTTCCTTTACTGTTGTTCTTTTTATTCATATAAAATCTCTATCGTATTTATTACTTTTTTTTGTGAGTTTGGTTTTTTATATTCCATTGCATACTTGAATCCACAACCATTTCGCTATTATTGAATGTGTGAAAAGCTTATCTCGTTTGATTGGCCAAGAATCACTCAAATATGAGTTACGACAACTAAGATACAAAGAAAACAATATAACTTTATCACAGGTCTTTTGTATCCTTTTTCCTGAGGAAATACTATATCTCAACCTATTCTAGTCCGAATGGGTCAATTTTTATCTTTTGAAAAGGTCTTTGTATATTCTTTCCAAAAAATCAAGAATTACGTGAAACATTTAGTTACGGTAAAAACAAGCTGACACTGTCATGAGGCCTTTCAACAGGCCATTAATTGAATCCCAATCTTATTAGAAAAAATACCAAAAAAATCTAATTCTTATCGAAATCAACACTTTTTTGGTTTTTTGGATAGCTCTGTGTGCGCAATGCACTGAGAATCGCATCAATAATAGCTATATTGAGGGAAATACTTTCAAAATACCACAACCCTATTAAGTTGTCTTTAGCCGACTCAATTTCTGTCCCGAGGCAACTCGAACTTGAGAAGCTTCCAAAATTGTACGCGAAACTTCGCATGAGCTCGAGAAGCTTGAGAAGATTTGTAAGAAGGCTTGGAAATTGCTTAAGAAAGTTGTAAAAGCCTCAATTATGATCAGTCTTCACTCGCATAGTCTCAAACGGCTTCCTGGTGACTCCAACTCACGTCATCCCCTCGTAAAACATGTGTTCTCCAGCACACCCTACTGAAGTCCCCAACAGGAATGTTGATGACATTTAAATTGAGTCATTCTCGATAACAAAAAATATAATAAAAGATAATAGTTCACTAACACAATCAAACAAAAAGACCCCGATTCTTTTGCATTGCTTTTAAGATTACACTGTGTTTTAGAAAGTGTTGTCTAGTGAAAGAAGTATTTCAAAACTAAACAACAACAACTAAGCCTTTTCCCATACTAGATGGTGTCGGCTACTTGGATTCTTTGTTTCCAGATAACCCTATCATGTGCCATGTTAGGAGTTAACTCAATATAAACTAAATTATTCTTTATTGTTTTCAAAACTAAAATTAATAAAATTTTATTTGAGATTAAGAATGAAACTTAAATTTAAATGATTACATTATTTTAAATTTTATAACTTACTAAAGTAATATAACCGACCACGTGTAGTATTAGAAAAAGGCTTAGTAGTTGCTGTATAACTTTTTTTTGGTTGAGAACAATGGGCACAAGCCCAGTGATGTCAAGTAAGACTAGTAGCTATATTGGGAGTTCAAATCCTCATGTAAACATACTATTAGCCTATCATAGCTCTGTTTAGCTAACCAAACTGCACAAGCATTTCCTTCGTTATAGATGTGTTTCAATGTAACATGTTATTCTTTTTGCAGACACCAGTGAATTCTGTTTACGAGGTTATTACTTTCATAATCTTGTCTCTGTTTACTGCTAATAAGTTGTATTGCTTGAAGTAAACGAGTCTCTGTGATTACCTCATAGTTATGCATCTAAAGCAGAACTGTCTCCCAAGAATTTGGCAAAGCGTCCTAGCCATGAGCCTGAATCATCTCATATGAGCATCTGTCTGCATTCAATTTAGTTTTATCCAACCCCTATCTGGTGGAGACCACTTTGTGGAGGTATGTTAGTTCATTTTTTCAAATGAGTGAGAAGTCTCTTGCAATGTATTTGAGATTTGCTTCACATATATATTTCATCAAAAAGAGCCTTGTTTCTCCACTACCACAAAGATTATTGTCCACTTCACTTGGCTACTGATTCTGAGTTCATGTCTTCTAAGTTCCAACCAAAAAAATCCCTACTTAAGTAAAATAATATGGCTCCATTTTAGTTTTCGCCTTAGGCTTGCCATGCAGAAGATCATCATAATCGATAGGGTCCTCTCTATGGGAACCGTTTGTTAGTACAGAAGCAAAAGTGACATTTGACAGTTGTGCTAGCTCAAGCTAGCCATTCGGAACCTTCATATCCTCAAGTCAAACTCTAGAAAAGTTTGACTTCGTGAGAACAAATAACAACAATTCACAAAAAACGGTTAATCATATTATAAAAGGCTAGAATAACAACACCTAAGCCTTTTCCCATACTAGATGGGTTCTATCATAATTTGTAGAATTCATGATAAATAATTTGTATAAAAGACTAGAATCAACTAACATAATTGAGTTGGTTGGTTTGAATATCTCTCTATATTTATATGTATTGAAAGAAAAGAAAGAGGAAAAAAAGTTGTTAGGCTTTTATTCATATGTCATGCTCGATTGTCACATTGATGAATGTTCTAGATAAAAAAGTAACTCCTATATATATTATATATAAAAAAAAAAGAGAGAGAGAAAGAGAATTTAATATACATGTTCTGTTATATACTCATTATATCCATGAACTCGACAATTCATCGGAGTGATTTTTAACGATCTATGGGTGATTTTGAAAAATGAGTATATATTTATATCACTTGAGAAAAAACCAAAGGTGTAAAGGATTCGTAAGAATATGAATCTTTCGTGCAAATGTCCTCCATCAACAAGAAAAAAACAATTTCAACCAATCGACCCTATAAGCCGAGCCGAATAGAGAAGAGGCAGCCGAGTTGGCCTGAAGCCGAGACGAGACCGGACATTGCAACGTAGTCCGAAGTGTTTGCACGACTGACAATTCGAACACTAAAAAAGAAGCCGATAAATTTCGCAAGCGTTTGATGTTTTAGACTCGTCGACATTGATACGATCGCAGGCGCGTGGCTCCCATCAAGTCGGAGCAAGTTTGGATTGCTTCTTCCATTTGGCGGCGTCGATACTCTGTGACTGAAGGTTCATATGGACTCCCGCGAGGAAGAAGAGATTGTACGGGAGATTGAGAAGCTCAAGCAGCAAAAATTGGATATAGAGGAGCGATTGAGCGAGCTTCAATCACGGATTATGACCAATGGCGGTCGGAAACAAAGGGAGATACTTGCTGAAATTGGGTTGAATAACGAAATGATTTACAGATACAGTCGTCATCTTCTGCTTCCCTCTTTTGGTGTACAAGGTTCTCTCCTCCTCCCTATTTTAGTGTGTTAGTTTCTTGTTTGTTGGTTGTTTAATAAGAAAGGAATTTGCCAGTGATTGGTGCAATATCAAATGATGGTAATCGTTGGTATGTAATTTAGCATGCATGTTGTGTAAAAGGAAAAGGTGATTTTGAACTTCAGTTGGGTTCCGTAGTTGTTGGTGTCGTTTTGTGTGTGTGTGGAGGGGGGGGGAGGGGGGGCAACTTCATGGAAGTCGGCAGGAATAAAAAAAAAACTGTTTTTTTTTTCTTAATGATGAGATAGCGCAGAATAGTATGTCGGAGAGATGATCAGTTGTTTGAGTAAATACTGGGTTGGTATGCTTTTTCTTGAAAATAGGAATGCTAGAAATCTTGAAGACTCTGCTTGATTGACCGTGAAGCATTATATAAACCCCTAAGTCAAGTAGCAGAGTTGGTGACTATTCTAACTTAGAATCAGGTTCCAGAAGTCTTGGTTCCTCCATTTAAACGGCAGACAGAATAAAATAACCGGGAGAAGATCGTCTCCGTCAGGTTATATCAAGATTACTGGGAGACACCCTATACCATGTGCAGATAATTAGAGGGAAATGGTTAATATTAGAGTGCCATAATAATGTAGCTCAAACACCATAATGCTTCACATATTTATCGTGTATTGCTCTTCTAGAAGGTAGCTTTTTTTGCTTTACAACATTTTGCTTCACCTATGGTATTATCATGTGTTGTCTTCTTCGAAGGTAACCTTTTTTCCATTGCTATCAAAACGACAAGAAACGTTGACAGTTCATTGCTTCTAGGACTTGTAAAGTTTTCTGGGTTACTCATGTAACTATAACAGTATTTCATGGTTATCAAAGAATATTAAATGATTGTTGTATTTGTTACTAAGCAATTATTTTTTGTTGGCAGGGCAGGGAAATCTTTTGAAGTCTTCTGTTTTGGTGGTGGGAGCTGGTGGTTTAGGTTCACCAGCTGCTTTATATCTTGCTGCTTGTGGTGCTGGTAAAATTCACTTCTATAGATGGCTTTGATTCTGTGCATGTCTTTATCAGTTGCTATGAGTATGCTTTTGTTTGTGGCACTCAATCTCCAGAAAGTCACCAACTTAGCTGAAGCAGATTTCTCAAAGTAGCTTTAAGCCTTGCTCATTTCATTAGAAATTTTTAATCTTTTTTCCCCTTTCAATTTGGATGACCAGGTTGTATAGGCGTCATCGATCATGATATTGTTGAACTTAACAATCTGCACCGACAGGTATTATAAATAATTTCATCATTTCTGACTAATCCAGTTTGATTAAGTATTGGTTTCTGAAGTGGGTTAACTATTGAATTGAGGTTTGAATACTTCAATTTTCTGAGTGATTCCAACAGTAATGAACATCTGTGGGGAATGTACAAGCATTCTTCTCAATCTTATGAAGAGCCTAAACATTGCCCAAAGCTGCTGACCAGTTTCTCAGCTTGAAGTATGAATATATAACCATACTAAGCCCATTCTACATTTTACTGGGTTGTCTTTAAAAGTGGCTCCATGAGTTCACGATTATGAAGCATTCAGGACGCTCGGAAGAATGGACATTGGTTTAGAGTCTAGAGCTTAGAAACATAGATGAGAGACCTATATTGTAATTTATGCACAAGCATATGTTTTTGGCTTGACTTTGCATAAACTTATTAAGTAATTATGAATATGATAATCATGACTATAAATATATATACATATGTATCAGACAACATACAACAGCAAACCAATCCTTTTTCCCACTAGGTGGAGTCAACTACATGGATTCTTTGATGTCATATTATGCGATCTTGTGCCATATCAATAATTATCTCCAGAAAAGTTGTCATGTCTAATGGCTTCTTTTCAACACTTGTGCATTCTTTCTCTCTCTTAGAATGTTCACCATCTAGTTTTTCATACCTTTTTACTATAACTTCCTTTGGTTGCCTCTATGTGTGCAAATCATCTTAAACATGTCTCTCTAGTCTTATCTCCCATTAATGCTACCCCACCTTTTCAACCACTTTCTTTATATTAGCACACATCTACCTCAAAATTATTTCTTTTATAGACATCTTTTGCACATAGTGATGATTGACTTCCCATCATTCAACACAATATAAAATTGCCAGTATAATTGCTGCTTTATAATATAAATTTTCAAGTTCAGTAGTATCTTGTTATTAACTCCACCCATGTAAGGGATCACCCTTGCATTACTGGTCCCAAGCCCGGATAAAGGAGGAGGGTTGTGTTAGGCTTTCGACAGCCAGTGTAAAACTTTGTCGGATTTTATAACATGGATTACAAAACGGGACTAACTTCTTTACCCACACCCATCCATGATGTGGGAACCCTCTCTGCATTTTGATTATAGACGGATGCGGAGGTAAGGAAGCTAGTCCTAGATAATAAGATTTTAATTGGTTCTTGGAATATCGGAACATTATCCGGTAAGCTAATGGAGGTGGTAGATACTATGGTTCGGAGAAAGATTCATATTCTATGTTTACAAGAGACAAAATGGGTTGGAGAAAAAGCAAAGGAGATAGAGGATATATGTTTTAAATTATGGTACTCAGGTAAAGAAAGGGCTCAAAACGGAGTTAGGTATTATCATAAATAAAGATTTAAAGGATAGTGTAGTAGACATACAACAATATGGTGACCGAATCATGACGTTGAAATTAGTGTTAGGAGCAGAGGTTTTGAATATAGTTTGTGCTTACGTACTCCAAGTAAGACTAGAAGATAGTATAAAGATAACTTTTTGAGAAGAGTTAGATAAGGTGATTCAAAAGATTCTACAAAGGGAGATGATTTGTTTAGGAAGAGACTTAAATGAACATGTAAGTAAAGAGGCACTAGGATATCAAGGTATTCATGAAAACTTTGGTTTTGGGGATATAAATGAGGAAGGTAGGGAGATTTTAAATTTTGCTATGGCATTTGATCTCTTTATAGTCAATACAATCTTCAAAAAAACGAGATGAACATTTAATTACTTATAAGAGTGGATTATCACAAACACAAATTGATTACTTTATTTGTAGAAAAAAATATAGAGCATGTTGTAAAGATTGCAAGGTAATTCCAGGAGAAAGCTTAACCACCCAACATCGACTTTTAGTTATGTATTTACAAATTAAAAAATGGACAAAGAAGAAAAGAGTGTATCGAGCTATTCATAGTAAATGTTGAAACCTCAAAAGCGAGAAAGAAGATATATTTAAACAGAAAGTCCTTGAAGGAGATGTTTAGAATTATGTTGGTACACCCTGTGATATGCGGAACAATATGGCTATAAATATTAGGAAAGTGGCAAAAGATGTATTAGGTGTATCTAAGGGAGGTGTATCGGCACAAAAAGAAGGTTGGTGGTGGAGTGAAGTAGTGCAAAATAAAATCAAGGCAAAGAGGGCATGTTACAAATTACACTATGCTAAGAAAACTAGTGAAACTTTAGAGGCTTATAAGAAAGCAAAGAAGGAAGTGAAAAAGGCCGTGAGTGAAACAAAAGCTAAAATTTGGGAGGATTTATATAAAAAACTCAACTCAAAAGAGGGTGAAAGAGATATTTTTAGGATAGCTAGGGCTGGAGATAAGAAAACTAAAGATCTTAATTATGTGAGATGCATCATAGACGAGGATGAAAAAATTCTAGCAGCAAATGATGATATAAGAAATAAATGGAAAAACTATTTTTATAAGCTTTTTAATGAAAATAAAGATGTTAGTATTAGCTTAGGAGAGTTAGCCAAATAAGAAAAGTATATAGACCATAATTTCTACCGACGTATTCAAAAGAATAAAGTCAAAGAGGCTCTTAAACATATGAAGGGTGGTAAATCGGTAGGACCAGATAATATTCCTATAGAAGTTTGGAAAATACTAGGAGAAATAGGAATCACTTGGCTAACAAGACTATTTAATGAAATATAGAAAAACCAAAAGATGCCCGAGGAATGGAGAGCAAGTACATTTATACTCATATATGAGAACAAGGGAGACATTCAAAATTCTGCGGATTATCAAGGTATCAAGTTAATAAGCCATACTATGAAATTGTTGGAAAGAATTATCGAACGTAAGTTAAGACAAGTATCAAGTACAATAGAGAACCAATTTGGATTCATGCCAGGTAGATCTACTATTAAGCGATTTACCTTTTGAGACGTCTTATGGAACATTTTAGAGTAAAAAAGAAAGAACTTCACATGATATTTATTGATCTAGAAAAAGCTTATGATAGAGTACCGAGGGAGGTTCTTTGGAGAACTTTGGAAAAAAGAAGTATCCTATTGACATACAATAACCTTATAAGGTGAAAAACATGTGTGAGGACTCATGAAGGAATGCCAAACTTATTTGAAGTGAATATTGGGCTACATCAAGGATCAACTTTAAGTCCATACTTATTTATAATGGTAATGATCCTTCAAGAGAGAAACTTCTGCCAAATATTACAATGATGGTGTAAAAGATATTACAATGATAAAAAATATTAAGTGCACACGGGACATCATTAATATATATTTTTTATTGAACATCTGCTCCTACTAGAAAAACATATTACAATGATATCCCACATGCAGAGCAAAAATGCTCTTAATAAGAAAATATATTACAATGATGTCCCGCGTGCAATTAAATAACCCCGCTACAAAAATGTCCCTACTAAGAAAACATATATTATAATGATGTTCTGCATGCAGACAAAAATGCTCGTAATAAAAAAATATATATTAATGATGTCCCTTGTGCACTTAAGTAACTCGCTACTTCTAACAAATGTTGTCTTCAACAAAAGGATCTACACCTTCAATTTCATAAGAATGATGCATCGTCATCCCTATATCGTAACTCCATCTATAAATGCCATGGCCGAATTCCAATCACATACTTTTGATTTACAAGGGACATCAAAGGTGTCCTCGTCAATCTACATACTAAGAAAGTAATGAATGTGGAACCAAGATATTATACTTAAGCTTGCAGCCGATTTCACATGCTGAAAATCGGATTAGTATTTGAGGTGTTTGTCGTTGAACATAATGAGGATTCATGCACCAGATGGTTTCACAACAAGTGCGTCTCCTGTTACCCAATTTTCTTCTCCTCTTGGTCCCCTTTAGAAGCCATTATCTCCCAAATTTGACAATGTGGTTGTCAGAGCACCCCAACCAAAATGACCATGCAAGGGAACTAAAGAAGCAGACTCGGAGGTTTGATTCTTGCCTCGAGTCAGAGCTTTTGTTTGCATTTCTTCGAACTGCCATTTCCAAGCTTCATGGAAGATGATTACTCTCTACCTTTTGGTACAGGACCGAGCAATGGATACAAGATTCTCCCAATTAGGCACGCATGCAACTGAAGCTTAAAACATATAACAAGTGGAAAATCACTTTGCATCACCCTCCAACATGGACTTTCTTATCTGCTTTGAAAAAATCGAGTATCGAACTCATGACCTTCAACTTATGAGTTGACCTCCTAGCCAAGAGAGCTAATGTTGCTCACTGCAAGAGCTAATGTTGCTCACTACATTAATACTCAAATATTGGAGCAACTCTTTAATAATACATCCGCTTTCCTATCATTTGTTGTATTTGACCTCTTGTAAATGGGGCGGTTTTTGAGTAGTTGGCACCCTTGAGATCAAAGTTAACACATTGAAAAGAAGTTTAAGATAGCATTATTCTTTGAGGCGTAATAAACATTATTCTTTAGGTATATTTACTACCACCGATATAAAATAACCAAAGACCCCGACAAACACCTTTAGGGTACAACAAATACCCTTGGTTCGTCTTCTGCTAATGCAACTTATTCGTAGACAAACCGGCAAGGCAAAGATCATGTTGCAAACCCAATTAGCGCTACAATTAGACTTCTAAGCTCTCTTAAAAGCTAGATAGAAAAAGACACACAATGAAAAAAAGTTGGATGAATCTTGTTTACGGTGAAGATGTAACTCATGATATATTACTAATGAGTATAATTGTCACTCAAGAAGTTGCTCTTAATACCATAATATGGATGTTTAATGTTCAAAAATTACAATCACTTCATGTGTTACTAATGAGCACAATTATCACTTAATTAGTGGCTCTTAATGCCACAAACATAACTGAAAAATATTCAAGAGTCAAACCACTGCATGTGCTACTAATGAGCATAATTATTACTTAAGTGACTCTTAACGTCATAACTGGAAAATGCTATTGAGTTTTAACCATTATATGTACTACTAATGACCATAGTTATCATAAATAAGTGACTATTAATGTCACAAGATGATTGCATCCATAACCTTTACAAAATATATTTTGGTATTTTGAAAATCACCCAACATCATTCAAGTAGTGAAATGAACCAAGAATTCTTTATGCAGGGAAACCAAATTACTGTTCATCTCCTATGTTTATATTAGCCATCAATCCTGTCAAAGTTCATTAGTCTAATATATAATCTAGAAAATCATTTAAGTCCGTCCTAGTTTCGAAATACTGAGACGAGGAAATGACATTTTTCTCAATACACGAAACTTCAGTTAGTGGAGAAGTATGTGGGTGAAGGCAGCGGATCAAGAATTCACATATGAGCGTGTGATCGAGACACCAGTAAATCATGTCTAATAACATTCTTTGTTTAAATGAGTCTTTTTTTTAGAGGTTCGGAGGAAAAGATACCGGAGTTCCAGGTTGAACTCAGAACCGGTGTTAAAACGTGCTATTGTAACCCTTTGTTTTGGTTGTCAGCAGGAATGCTAAATGAGGCTAACAAACCAAATACATGTTCTTGTTCAGCTCATTTGGCTCACAAGCCAAACATGAACGGTCTGGCAACAAGCTAAACCAAGCCGATCTGAGCAGGCCGATTGGTTTAGCAACCTAGTTCTTAGCTTTTATTTTTTCTTATTTGCTTTAGTGAAAGCTAATATGATCTTCTAAACAAAAAACAATTTTGGTCCTTCTAAATCCCTTTTTTTCATATTAAGCATAAAGAGAGCATAAACACCTAGACATGTCCGTTCCGGTTAACCCGAAACCTGGAACCATAACTAAACCAGCCCGGGCCGGTTAAAGTTTTGGAACCATCAGTTTCGGTTTGAGTTTGAAACTGGTACTTTTATTAAAAAATATAAGAAAAGTTTTTAAAAATTACCGAAACCGATGATTTGAAACCTTTGGTTCCGGTTTTATAAGAAATGAAACCAGAACTGAATCGAGTGGTCTCCGATTGTGGATTCGGATTCAGCCGGTTTCTAACTCGATCAGATTCCGGTTGGAACCACGGGGCCCGTTAGGAACCGGCATTGTCTTGATACACCTCTCATCCTTGCTTCCGGGTAACAAAACTCCCAACTTTATGCTAGTGCGTGTCCGTGTCTTGAGAATGTTCATTGACAACAGCAGATTACACCACAAATCCTTCGAAGTCAATTCCCCCCCACCGCCCACCCCACCCAAAAAAAAAGCCTTCCCCAATTATCATTCACTAATTAAAGAAAGAAAAAGACAATGATAAACCAATTATAATACAAGATTTATCTCCAGGAGGATCCACCCTGATCCACCCTAGGGAGTCCAAAAACTACTGCACTAATAGAAGCTCTGATAGTCGTCCAGCTTTAGGGCCTCCCTCTGATGGGTGCCGTTCAACCATGGTATTGAACTGCTTCAAAGCGCCTCTCCAGCGAATCCCGGATTGTGGTGGCGTTCTCCGCGACTCGAATTAGAATTCGGCTCTTTTAGTTTAGTGCATATCCTCAACCGGGAGTGGAAGGATAGGCTGGTATGAATGAACTGTTGACCCACATCAGAAACCTGTTTCACCGGGATTGAGAAGTTCGGATTCAACATGTATTTTGAGAAGGTAACCAATGTGCAGATAAGCTGGCTAGCCGGAGCCGGATGCTTTAGAAGGCCTGCAGGTTTGACCTTTAATGCCTACTCACCTATTGCTGTTGATTGATGAGATGGAGTTCGCTTCTCGTATCTCGTAATCTTTTACATGGCCTTCCGTCCTCCTGCAAGAAAGAACAGAAGAACCGCATCAAAGCACCACGGTGTTTCCTTTTCCTTCTCTCCTCCACCCCCCCCTCTTCACTGCCTGTGCCATAAATGCCATTGATTGAGAGAGCACAAGCAGACCTAGAACCCATAGGTCATGCTACTTCAATACCATTCATCACCTCACATGGACGGCAACCAACGGTGCTCCTGACCTAATCCCAGCATGACCTCCACCATTCCTGCACTGATCTTTGATCACACTTAAAAATGAGAGAGAGGGAGAGAGATCAGCACTAAACACAGTATATTATATGGCGTTGAAGCTTAAATAACCGTTGAACACCACGGATGAATGGCAACCAACCCACTGTATTCCTGACGCGCACAGACACAGAAAACAGATTCGCACAGGGAAAGGGTATACTGTTCTTGTACTGTACATCAGCACAAGTGAATGGCAACCAACCAATTGGTTCGTTCAATGTTACTAAAACCGTACATATACAATACGGTTTTATCAGATGTCGTATAAGAATATATAATGTGTATGATAGTGTGTGATTTATGGTACCTTATCGTATGAGTCAATCAACAAAAACTGAAGATGTGAGTTTTCAAAAAAAAAAATTTTCTCCCACGCTCAATTTCACTCGAGTTCTTTTCTTATTTCACTCCAATTCTTTGTTCTCAAACCCTTTTCTTATTATTGTTTTTGTTGATTTTATGAAAAAACCTCAAGGTTATAGAGTTTTTTTATTCAATGCATTTCCCTATTTCTAAGTTTTTTGTCAAATTTGTGAAATAATCTTTTTTTTTTCATTTCACCCGATTTTTAACTTGAAAATTTTAGTGTTTCCATAAATTTCGTAATTCTTAACCTTTCAAAAGCTTCTTTCTTCATAATGTTTATCTCCTCTCTCCTTAATGACTTCATATCGAGCCGATCTAGTACGAAAGTATTGGATTCAAGTGTATCAAGATAATAAACTAGTGAACAAGTGTATTTTTATAATGAAATTAAGTATAGAGGTTTTTCTCATATGAAAGACCATCTTGTGGGAATAAAGAAAGATGCTAATACATGCTTTCGAATGCCTGAAACAGTCAAGTATGAAATTGAGTAAGTAGTAGAGGTTATAAAAAAGAGAAAAAGATTACGGTTGAGAGAAAAGACATAAATAGGTGATTGAGATATTTCATAAGATTCAATAATTTAAAGGTATTGCTAGAGAGATGTATGATACAAAATTTCATGATGCGGTTGAAGAGGAAGAAGAGTCAACTGAGGAGGTAAGAAGGTAAACTAAGAGAAACACTGCAGGTTTTGGGGGTAGTAGCATGAAGGTATATTGTATTAATTGACAAGATTTACTGTTCAAAGTCTTATTGTAAAAAAAATGTTTGCATCTCATGAAAGGGGCTATATTAATTGGTCGAGAAAAATAGAGGAGATTATTGTAGTATATGTTTTTAATACTAATTTTTGAAAAATTACAATAAGTTTTTAAGGATGACTATACATTTGGTTAATGAGAATAGTAAATAGTGAAGATATGCATGATATGCCTTATATATAATGCAATGGATAAGACTAAATTGAAAATACAAGTAAATCTTAACTGCAAATGATCACTATTGAAGAAGGTTTGAAAGTGTATTAATGCACGTAGAACCGACAAATGCATTATGATTTGCATGCAATTGTTTATTTTTTTAATCCCTCTATTAATTTTTTTCTTAACTTTGTAAAAGATGAAGAAGTTAAAAAGAAGATATTAAATGCAATTGATCTTATGCAATATTCATTTACAGTTAAGCAAGTATATATATAGTGTTGGAAACTTTGGAAGGCCAATTGAAATAGAATCCTACTCTCAAATGCGGCAAGATGTGATTTGCTTTTATTGATATTTTGATAAGTTATCAATTATTTTATTTAATTTTTAATTGATTGTCAAGGTTTACTCAACGTATATTGAGTCAAACATGTGGTTCTAGTAGATGCAAAAGAAATTAGAGTTTTTGAACGCATTCACATGAACAAGAGAAACAAACTGGAGCATACACGTCTTCATGATTTGGTCTATATAACATACAATATAAAGTTAAGACAAATGTAACTTGATTTAAGTATTTAAAAATATGTCTATTGCTCCTTAGTTTTTTCTTAAGTTCTTATTCATAATGATTAATAAAAAAATATAATGGTATTTTACCGTTGTATTGTTTCTTTTGTTTTCTTTTTAAACAAATATAAAGAGATGTAAGAAGGGCAAGGAAGGTATCATGTGACCCGTTGAGCTACGAAAATATTAATATTTTAATGATTGGGTTGAAGAGGAGGAACCTACTACCAATTTAGAGGATAAAACCTAAAAGGCGATAGAAGCATAAGCAAAAATTAGAAATAACTATGTGGAAGCTTTTGAATTGAAGGATCCAATTATAGAGGAGGAAGAGCGAGATGGAGATGATGATGGTGGTGGTGGTGGTGGTGGTGGTGATGATGATAAGACAATCTTAACTATAATTATTATAATACTTTTGTTTATTACGATTCACGTTTTGTGTAAAAAATCAATGACTAATTGTTATAATTTTCATATTTAGGCGGATGATAATTCTATTAGAATTTATGGTTTCAAACTTTTATTCAGTAGTTTAATTTCATGTAGTTTATACTTCGTAACTTTGTACTTTTTATCTAATTAATAATAATGAAAGTTGTCTATAAATTCATTATCTCTTACTAATTATGTTACACCCGCACGGGTCGCGACCACGACCCGGCCCGAGCCGATGCCACGTGGCCACTTCTCGCACGGGCGTGATGGTGAGCATTAAACAAATACAATACCAATTTAATTCAAACTCAATAAATATCTAACTGAAATAAATATTCATATCGAAGTTCTAAACAACACGTCCAAAATGGTGCGGGCTCACCTAACAATAACCCTGAATAAAAGACTTTCTAAATTATTCAACACTTATCATACCATCTAAAATAAAAATGCTGCTCTATCAAACTCCTACTCTGCTCCGTGTGCCTTCGAAGTGCTAGCTTTAGGATGAGCTGTAAAACAATAGGGTGAGCTCCTATACATAGCTCAGTAGGGAGGTTAAACATCTTTAAACAAAAAATATACTAAAAGCATGCATAGTTCGCAACCATTTCATAGCAATGCACATTTACCTTTAAATCATGATCTCAAATTCATACGCATACACTCACACACACGCACACGCATCATTAGTTTCGATAATTACAACCCATACTATGTTTGCCCCAAAGGTCACGGGAGTCGTCCGGCCCTCCCTAATGTGACCTCGGTAACCCCGTCCACGACGGTAACCATGCCGACTCTTACGGCAGAGTGCCCGGGAACACACCCTGTATTCGCCCCAAGCCGGATCACCCGAGGGACCTGCAAGTCTCTAGAGACCCCACACAAACCACACAAGTACGGCTCGTATATTCACATATCATTACATTTCTAAAACCAATTATAGTTCATCACATTCACAAATCATATCCAGATCCACGAATATCCAAAATCAATCTCATATCCACACAATATTTAAACAACATTTAAATACCATGTTCATACAACACATGCATATCAAAACATGCTCTTTATTAAACACTGTCATAAACATGTTCTATTTGAAAAGTACATCAAATAACTCATAATTGCGAATAACATTTCACAAACATCAATAAAATAGTTATCAATCATGCACATTTAAATCTATCTAAAAAGTAAAATCATTTTTAGCATGGTTCTGTAAAAAAATGCATAACCCCCTACCTGAAGAAACGTTAAGATCCAGTCCCCAAGCTGTTGGGCCACTCTTATCACCACCAAATCTTCCAATTTTAATCTCTAAACAATTACAAATAATTGAAACATTAAAATTTATTTAACTATAAGTCTAACGAAATAAACTATATCCGAATCAAATCCCAAACCCCAATTTGGATCCGTTTAAGCTATCCGAGATCTAAATCGATACCCAATTTCATACCTAATCCGAATGAGTGACACAATAGGTAGTTTGTGTCACTGTATCAACACAGAACCTGTAACTACTGACACAGGTCTTATTCTTAACCCAGAAACCCATTTCAAGACATGACCCAAACTAGACCCATTTCCGACATAGAACCTATTTTGACACAGAACTAGTTCTTAACACGCGACACGAGGACACGACACGAATTAGTGTCGGTTCATGACAATTCAGACACGACACGACACGGAAATGAGGGACATGCCCAAAAGTTTTTTTTTTCCGGCATCGATCTCGCCGGTTTCCGGCGAAGCATAACCGTTTTCCCGCCAAATCAACGCCATTGCTTACCTACCCCACCAAAATGCTTAGTTCTACCTCAAACCTCCAATCCAAGCCCAAAACGATGATTTTCAATAAGCTTTTCATCAAAAAATTAAAAAGAAAAACGAAAATCTGAAGAAAAAAAATATTGAACTCACCAGATTCCGGCCGACTCCTCCTGTTTTTCGGCTAGTTCAAGGCTGCCCAGCTCTTTGGAAAAATGCACTATGAAGGGCCCTTTTTAAAGGCCCTTCATATCCCCCCCATTGGGCGTTACGCTCAACGTTACAAATTATTTCTAATTTTCTTAAGATTGTTGATTCGAATCAAGCTTTTGGATTCAATTTGTTTGTTTAATGTTGATTGTGTTGGAATTAGATATCTTATATTCGATAATTTCAACTTTTTAAGCTATATTTATTAATAATTATTTTAAATCATCAAATAAAAAATAAAAAATAATATTGTATCATACGATATGGTGCCTTTATCGTGTGTATCGGAGCCTAGTGCAATACAAGCTTCAATACTCTTTTACAACGTTCGTTTTCTTGACCCAATCCGATATTGCCATCCACCTGAACTAATCCTCCTTCCAATTAAAACACACCTGAGAGAGAGGGGTCATGTTTTACCGTTCATCAACACAGATGAACGGCAGGCAATAAATCGTACCGTCTGCGTAATAGAGAGAGAGAGAGAGAGAGAGAGGTTGTTAATGAATGAGGTTATTATTCGTCAAAAAGACGAAGAGGTTTACAATCCGTGCATGCATGCATGCACTGCATAGGTTAAAAAACTGATGGTAAAAAGTCGTCCTTCGAGCCACTACGTTAAAACCACGCAATAGAAACAAAAAAAGAAACACGGAGAGAAAAACGAGAGGAAAAAGACGGCCTAGTCCTGTGCGTACTGTTCCCTCCCCAACTCCTCTCTCTGTCTCGCTTGCTTGCTCGCTTTGTGTCGGCTTTTAGGGTTTTCTGTTTCCCCACCTGTCACCAAGAAGCTCTTCCTTAACCCCTCTTCTCTTATCCGCTTCTTATCTCTCGTCTGTCATCGATTCTTCATCCCCAAAATTCTCATAAAACATCAGCGGCAATCCTCTCACTGAACCCATCTCTTTCATCACTGCTGCTTATTATTCAGAGTGTCACAATCTCCACCATCGATTTTCTTCATTTTTCTGTGTCTGTCCGTCCATCTGTTTGTATTTCTGGCTCGGTTACAGCATGTCAAAGACGAAACCGGGGAAGAAGGACTTAGAGTCTTACACAATCAAGGGAACCAACAAGGTGGTCAAAGGTAAATTTAACAACGACCATCGTTTCTTTCCCTTCGGTTTTTCTCGTTTCTGCGTGCATTGGAGGGGAATGAGCTACTTTTATGTTGCGATTGGTTGCTAGTGTTGTTTGATGTGGATAGTTCTGTTTCTGCGAATCGGTGCAGCGGGGGACTGTGTTTTAATGCGCCCTTCGGATTTGGACAAGCCCCCGTACGTTGCGAGGCTGGAGAAGATCGAATCGGATCATCGTAACAACGTCAAGGTGCGGGTTCGATGGTATTACCGGCCGGAAGAATCAAATGGTGGCCGGCGGCAGTTCCACGGGGCAAAGGAACTATTTCTTTCCGATCATTATGATGTGCAGAGCGCGCACACTATAGAGGGGAAGTGCACTGTCCACTCTTTCAAGAATTACACCAAACTTGAGAATGTGGGAGCTGAGGACTACTTCTGTAGGTTCGAGTATAAGGCCGCAACGGGCGGCTTCACTCCTGACAGGGTTGCCGTGTGAGTTCTTAGCGATTGTTTCCATCTTTTATTTTTTTGGTCATATGTTTGTTCTTTTGAGAGATTTGATGGTTCTCATTTTGCGGCCTTGCTAAGTGGGAGCGCGGTTGAGGTGATGAGCTTTTGTTGGTTTTGAAGGTACTGCAAATGTGAAATGCCTTACAACCCAGATGACCTGATGGTCCAGTGCGAGGGATGCAAAGACTGGTAAATGATGGTTGCTTCTCTCAAATTGGGAAATATAGTGCTTCCTAGGTGTATTTCCTTTCATTGCATCAAATATCGTTTCGCCATGAATTAATTGGAGGAAGTCTGTGCTGTAATTTTGTTTTACACTTGGGAAAAGTCTATAATCTCTCATAGGACTGTTTATCTTTTGATCGTCGGTTTGCTAATTGGTGGCATCGGTCTTTTGACCCAAACTGAGCCTGAATCAGACTGTGTTGACTTAGATAGCCGACCCTACTTAGTGTGGCATATGAGGCTTGGTCTTGGTTTTGGTTGGTTCTCTGTTTCTCCATCCCCAATTCTCTCTTCTATGGCCCGTCTCACTGTTTGCTCTTTCTGTCCCAAAATGACATAGGATTACGTATTACCAGCTTCCCCAATCTATGCTGATAGGGAATCTGCTTACAATCTTATGTAGCCAATTAGTGGAGCCTAGGATGTCAACCTGAGTCACCACATCTAGGAACTTATCTCTATGACATTTGAGCATGCTATGTCAGTATGGATTTTCTGAAGACACTTGGCATGGTGCAACTGATAAAATATTATAAATAGACATGTTTTATGCTTGATGTTGGTACATCTGAACTGATATTGACTCTTCGCTGAGTGAAAAAAGATGTCAACTTAAGCACAATCCTCAACTTGTTTAATATGTTGGATAATGCTCAATGTTGTTTGGTTATGATCTCTGAATAGGATGATTCCTGCTAGTTATAGCAGAATACATATATGCTGGCCTGAACATGGTTTGGTTTGTTTGAGGCCGGTGGTCAGGTTCAGCTGTCTAACAGTAGGGAGTAGCTTAAAAAGGAAACGTGGAGTCAAAATTGTCTGATATTGTTACCTGATGAACTAAATATGAATACAAATTAGTCCACAACGAATTGCATTTGTTCCTAAATGTAGTCCTACGCTTGTTGGAGTAAGCATGTGAACTAATACCTTTTTCCTTTTTCAGCACTTGGAAGTATTCTTCTGTTTTGGAACATGATGCTCTCATTGCAAATGTTACAGGTTTCATCCCTCTTGCATGGGTATGACTATTGAGCAAGCCAAAAAGTTGGACCATTTCTTGTGCTCAGATTGCTCCTCTGAAGATGAAGAGAAGAAACCACAAAATGTATATCCAGTTCCACCTGTTGCTGAACACAAGGTTGTAACTGTTCTCCTTTTCTTTTATTCATACATCTATTACATGAAACCTAGTCCTGGTTCATGATTTACCACTTTTTTGGGGAGAACTTTGATATATGAGAACTTACCAAACTGATCTGGTCAGGCATGCTTACTGTTTACTTGTTTCTTTCTTTCTTTCTTCTTCTTAAGCCATTAGAGTTCCTCTCTGTTTCGAATGTCAATTCTCTTTTGAGCTTTGCAGTGAGAAAATAGGATATGGCTACACCTTAACAGTGTGGAGTAATAGAAGGCCCAACGATTGGTGTATTTCCCATCAAGTATATCACAACCATCTATCATCACAAACTTTATTAGGGTTACGATTTTGCAACTTTACAAAGAAAATCTTTTGGCCAGTCCCCAGTTGAGAAAACAGGGTAGTGTTAGGCTTCTAGTGGAAAACTTTATGGGATGTTCAGCGTGGATTCTAAAGCAAATCTTTTGTATAAATCATTCATTTGTCAAAAGAATTATGCCATCTACCCTACTGCTACCAAGGGCTCTAAGAAGCATTCTTCACTTCTTATTTTGTTCCTTTTATTGAGTCCCAACTCTTCTATTTTGTTGGGTTAAATCTGGACCCCTTATCTTCATCCATACGTATTTAGGTTGTCCCGCAACTATGCAATTATGCATACAAAAAGGAAATCTTCTAAAAGATGTGCATGAGATACAACGAATGAGGAACCAACCAATTTTATCTTTTTTCATCTCAAATGCATATTGAATATATTACAAAGTGGACTCACAACATTACTTGGATTATCAAATTGTTCAAGAAATCCTTATTTCTTCTTTTTTTCCTATTATAAGGTGCTCGCAATGTGATTTTTTTATAAAGTATGGGCAATGTTCTACGAACTCTTATCTCAAACTTATTTAACTTGATAAGTTAGGTTAGGAAGCATTTATTTAGAAAAACATATGTGGTTTAGTTTATCAGGTAATATTGCTAGAACTTCTTTGTAAAATGGTTTTTTATTTCTTTTTTAAAAGGAATCAAGATCTTCAGGTCTATGATGTATTTTATGACTTTTAAGTTTTCTTGTTATGATTTTTTTTTTACATCTTCAAGTCCTTTGTGCCATAAGGATTGCGAAGTAATTATAAGAGAAAGTTTAACTACCTAACATCAACTTTTAGTAATGAATTTACATGTAAGAAAGTGGATAAAGAGACAAAGAACACAAGGAGTTACTAGGACTAATGGGAACCCCAAAAATGAGAAAGAAGGTATACTTAGAAAGAGAGTTCTTTAAGGAGATACTTGGAATTATGTTAGCATAGCTTGTCAAATGCGGAATAATATGATAATTGATATAAGAAAAAAAGTATATTTAAAATAAGTTCTTTAAGGAGATGTTTGGAATTATGTAGATATGACTTTGATACGTAGAGTAATATGGTAATACATATTAGGGAAGTGACAAAAAGATGTATGAGGTGAATGTAAGTGAGGCTTGCCAATACAAAAAAAGGCTTAGTAGTAGAGTGAGGCTGTGGAAGATAAAATTAAGGTAAAAGGGTATGTTATAAATTATATTATGTCCACAAGACTAATTAAACTTGGGAGGCTTATAAGAAGGCAAAAAAAAAAGTGAAAAATGCCACTAGTGAAGCAAAAGTCAAAAGTTGGGATCATTTATATTAAAAACTTAATTCAAAATAAGGTGAAAAAGATATTTTTTGGATAGTTGAGGATAAGGAGTGATAAACTAAGGATCTTACTTTTATTAGATGCATTAAAGATGATGATAAAAAGATTTGTGACAAGCAATGATGTCAAAAATAGGTAGAAAAAAGTTTTTTGTTAAGCTTTTCAACAAAAATATAGATACTAGTATTAGCTTTAAAGAGCTTACCAACTCAAAAGAGTATATAACCTGTAATTTTTACCAATTTATTAAAAGAAATAAAGTCAAAATGGGTCTGAATCTTTTGACTATTAGTAAATTTGTAGGACCAAATAATATTTATATAGAAGTAAGAAAATTCTTAGGAAAGATGAGTATGACATGGCTTATAAGATTATCTAATGAAATATGAAGAAACCAAAAGATGTCTTAGAAATTAAGAGTATAGTGAAATATTAGTGCAAATTAATGAGCGAAGGTTGAGACAAGTATTGAGTATAAAAGAGAACCAATTTGGATTCATCTTTACAAGATCTACAATTCCCTATTGAGACATTTTATAGAATATTTTAGAGAAAAAGAGGCTTCACTTGGTATTTGTTGATATAGAAGAAACTTATGATAGGATGCTAATAGATATTTTTTGGAGAACTTTGAAAAAGAGAGGTATCTCCAATCTCATAAGAGATTTTTATGATGATGATGGATTTCTTTGAAATTAATATTGGATTGTGAACTCCGCCCATGTAAGGGATCACCCTTGTATTGCCGGTCCCAAGCCCGGATAAAGGAGGAGGGTTGTGTTAGGCTTCCGACAGCCAGCGTAAAACTTCATCGGATTTCTACAACATGGATTACAAAAATTATGAGCATTGCTTTGGGGCGTCCCCGCCTAGCGACGTGCTGCAGAGCCCGAATGCAGTAAGAAGTAAGCAAGGGCCACTACATTTTTGCCCGAATGTAGTGAATCAATTGTAGAGAGGGTTCCCACATCATGGACGGGTGTGGGTAAAGAAGTTAGTCCCACTACATTGCCGCCCGAATGTAGTGAAAAATTTTCAGAGAGAGTCTCCGCATTTTGATTATGGACGGATGTGGGGGGTAAGGAATCTAGTCCTAGATAATAAGATTCGTATTGGTTCTTGGAATATCGGAACATTATCGGGTAAGCTAATGGAGTTGATAGATACTATGATTCGGAGAAAGATTCATATTCTATGTTTACAAGAGACAAAATGGGTTGGAGAAAAAGCAAAGGAGATAGAGGATACAGGTTTTAAATTATGGTACTCAGGTAAAGAAAAGGCCCAAAACGGAGTTGGTATTATCATAAATAAAGATTTAAAGGAGAGTGTAGTAGACATACAACGATATGGTGACCGAATCATGACATTGAAATTAGTGTTAGGAGTAGAGGTTTTGAATATAGTTTGTGCTTACGCACCCCAAGTAGGACTAGAAGATAGTATAAAGACAGTTTTTTGGGAAGAGTTAGATAAGGTGTTTCAAAAGATTCCACAAAGGGAGATGATTTGTTTAGGAGGAGATTTAAATGGACATGTCAGTAAAGAGGCATTAGGATATCAAGGGATTCATGGAAACTTTGGTTATGGGGATATAAACGAGGAAGGTAGGGAGATTTTAAATTTTGCTATGTCATTTGATCTCTTTATAGTCAATACAATCTTCAAAAAATGAGATGAACATTTAATTACTTATAAGAGTGGCTTATCACAAACACAAATTGATTACTTTATTTGTAGAAAAAAAGATAGAGCGTGTTGTAAAGATTGTAAGGTAATTCCAGGAGAAAGCTTAACCACCCAACATCGACTTTTAGTTATGGATTTACAAATAAAAAAATGGACAAAGAAGAAAAGAGTGCATCGAGCTATTCGGACTAAATGGTGGAACCACAAAAGCGAGAAAGAAGATATATTTAAACAGAAAGTCCTTCAAGGAGATGTTTGGAATTATGTTGGCACACCCTGTGATATGTGGAACAATATGGCTATACATATTAGGAAAGTGGCGAAAGATGTGTTAGGGGTATCTAAGGGAGGTGTACCGGCACAAAAAGAAGCTTGGTGGTGGTGTGAAGTAGTACAAAATAAAATCAAGGCAAAGAGGGCATGTTACAAATTACATTATGCTAAGAAAACTAGTGAAACTTTACAAGCTTATAAGAAAGCAAAGAATGAAGCAAAAAAGGCCGTTAGTGAAGCAAAAGCTAAGATTTGGGAGGACTTATATAAAAAACTCAACTCAAAAGAGGGTGAAAGAGATATTTTTAGTATAGCTAGGGCTAGAGATAAGAAAACTAAAGATCTTAATTATGTTAGATGCATAAAAGACGAGGATGAAAAAATTCTAGTGGCAAATGATGATATAAGAAATAGATGGAAAAACTATTTTTATAATCTTTTTAATGAAAATAAAGATGTTAGTATTAGTTTAGGAGATTTAGCCAAGTCAGAAAAGTATATAAACCATAATTTCTACAGACGTATTCAAAAGAATGAAGTCAAAGAGGCTCTTAAACAT
Source organism: Brasenia schreberi (assembly GCA_036023115.1). Taxonomy (NCBI): domain Eukaryota; kingdom Viridiplantae; phylum Streptophyta; class Magnoliopsida; order Nymphaeales; family Cabombaceae; genus Brasenia; species Brasenia schreberi. The sequence continues at coordinate 11,418,870 of JAYKKT010000072.1, forward strand.
ATGAAGAGTGGTAAATCGGTAGGACCAGATAATATTCCTATAGAAGTTTGGAAAATACTAGGAGAAATAGGAATCACTTGGCTCACAAGACTATTTAATGAAATATGGAAAAACCAAAAGATGCCCGAGGAATGGAGAGCAAGTACACTTATACCCGTATATAAGAACAAGGGAGACATTCAAAATGGTGTGAATTATCGAGGTATCAAGTTAATGAGTCATACTATGAAATTATGGGAAAGAATTATCGAACGTAGGTTAAGACAAGTATCAAGTACAACAGAGAACCAATTTGGATTTATGCCAGGTAGATCTACTATTGAAGCGATTCACCTTCTGAGACGCCTTATGGAACATTTTAGAGCAAAAAAGAAAGACCTTCACATGATATTTATTGATCTAGAAAAAGCTTATGATAGGGTACCGAGGGAGGTTCTTTGGAGAACTTTGGAAAAAAGAGGTATCCCATTGACATATATTAACCTTATAAGAGACATGTATGATGGTGCAAAAACATGTGTGAGGACTCATGAAGGAACGACAGACTTCTTTGAAGTTAATATTGGGTTACATCAAGGATCAACTTTAAGTCCATACTTATTTATAATGGTGATGGATGAGTTAACAAAACATATTCAAGATGAAGTACCTTGGTGTATGTTATTTGCAGATAACATTGTATTAGTGGAGGAGTCTAAGGAAAAAGTTAATAGAAAATTGGAACTATGGAGAGAAACATTAGAAAACAAAGGCCTTCGACTTAGTAGAACAAAGACAGAATATATGGAATGTAAGTTTGATCATTTGGCTACTTCAGAGGACATAGAAATTAAAATTGGCACACATTGCATTCCCCAAAATGAAAGTTTTAAATACCTAGGGTCAATTTTTCAAAGTGATGGAAGAATTGATGGAGATGTTACACATAGAATTAATGCTGGTTGGTTAAAATGGAAAGGAGCATTAGGTATTCTTTGTGATAAGAAGATACCATTAAAATTAAAAGGTAAATATTATAGAGCAGCAATTAGGCCTGCCATGTTTTATGGTTCTGAGTGTTGGGCAGTTAATCATCAACATGTACAAAAGATGTCTGTGACAGAAATGAAGATGTTGAGATGGATGAGTGGTCATACAAGAAAAGACCGTATACATAATGAGGTTATTAGAAACAAATTAGGAGTGGCACCAATAGAGGATAAAATGAGAGAACATCGTTTAAGATGGTTTGGACATATAGAAAGAAGATCAAAAGAAGAACCTGTAAGAAGGTTAGAAAAACTAAATTTGGAAAGTATTAAAAGAGGTAGAGGACGACCACAAAAGTGTTGGAAAGAAACAATAAAGAATGATCTAGTTTATTGGGAGTTAACTGCTAACATGGCACACGATAGGGATCTGTGGAAACAAAGAATCCATGTAGCCGACCCCGTCTAGTATGGGAAAAGGCTTAGTTGTTGTTGTTGTTGTTGTTGTAATATTGAATTGTGTCAAGGATCTATGTTAAGTTCATTTTTATTTACCCTTAGTTATTAATGAGTTAACAAAACATATTGAAGATGAAGTACACCTTGGTATATGTTTTTTGTGGATGACATCATACCATTGGATGTGTAAAAAAAACTTAACAAGAAGTTGGAATTGTGGAGAAGCTTTCGACTTAGTAGCATAAGGATAGAATATATGGAAGGTAAGTTTGATCATTTGGTTACTATAGATGACATAAAAATTAAGATTAGCACACATTGCATCCCTCGAAAGTAAAATAAAGTTTTAAATACCTAGGATCGGTTTTTCAAGACAAAAAAATTAAGGAAGATGTCACATTAGAATTAATGCAGGTTCCATAAAATCGAGAGGTGCATCAGATATTATATAGCAAGAAGATAACATTAAAGTTGAAATATAAATATTATAAAGCACAAATTAGACCTCATATGTTGTGATAGTGTTGGGCAATTAATCATCAATATGTGCAAAAGATGATCTTGGCAAAAATGAAGATGTTGAGATAGATGTATGATCACACAAAGGAAAGACCATATTCTTAATTAGGTTATCAAAGATAAATTGGGAGTAGTACCAACCAGTGTTATCCGTATCATATGATACGGTGTGATATGTATCATATCGTGGGACTCCACGATACGATACACCATAGTGTATTGTATTATATTGCTTATCGTATCGTGGGATACACTTGAACACCTTCACTATGCTTCAAACTAAATCAGCTTGAATGAGCATAATAGTCTAACCATTTCACTATTCGAAGTCAATTACCAATAAAAGCACTGTACAAACAGAATGCACTTGAAGCTACACAACTTCATCACATGTTCCAACTGGACCATAAATGTGAAAAGGTTGAAACTAATAATGTAACATGCAATTAATTACTAATATCAGTATATTTATTGTGAAATTCTTCTTTATGATGTCATTAACACACATAAATCACTGCACAGAGACCTTAAAGACAAAAAAAATTATATGATAGGGAAATCCAATGCAAAGGTAGAATATTTTCAAGTAAATAAGAATATTACATATGATGCAGATGCCTTTCATCTTTCATTGTCAAACCGAAGTTGGGGAAACAAAAATTTAGGGTAACTTAGGTCAACAATTATGAAAACAGTCTAACGAACAACATATCAATCCCTACAACCTTGTTTAGTTTAATCACATGAAGAATTAGCAGAAAGCTATGTAGTCAAAGAAAGATCTTTTGTAATCCTACGAAGAAAACATGTAAAATTAAGACATAATGCTCCTATATTGTTGGAAGTATTTAGTTAATCCTGATTACAATATGTAATTCATTTTTTCAATTATGAAAGTTGTAATTTTGTTAAGGATGTAATGCTTAAATGCTTTATATATTGAAAATTGAATGGTGATTGATGGCTATTTACTCAACTTATGAATTATTTAGAATTATCATGATTTTTCCTAAATTTTATGATTTTTTTATTTTTCCAATTTTTTAGTATTAAAAAACGATATGGTGCAATATGATATGATATGTATCGTATCGTGGACCAAAACGATTCACGATGCGATATTATACGCCCCTCATTGGCTTTCTAAGACGTTAAGGGATGTTTGATTCACCGGTCAATTTAATTTGGATTTTCAACTTTTGGGAGTGCAAATCAATCTGATCAGTGGGCAACTAGCATAACCATGGAAAAGGATTCACCTCTGCGACATCAGCTTCAGCAGCCCTCAGGAAACTGAAGTTCTCTTAATTGAGAGAATCCAATTCGTTTTTCAAGGGGTGTGAAAAGGGGTAAACAAGGTTATGCTCTTGAAATAAATATAACTGAATAAACATGGTATAACCAATCCCTTAATATAACTGAATTATTAAAAGAACAGAGTTTGTTCTTTTGAAATCTGCTTTTTGCTTTCTTGCGTAAACGAGGTATAAATATGTGGCTCTGTTCTTTCAATAAACAGAGCCTTCACTTGAGCATGGTGAAGACTGTGTAAACAAGGGGTAAACAGAGCCTTCACTTGAGCATAGTGCATAGTATAAACAAGGTATAAATGATAAATTTGAATTAAGCTGAGGTAAATCCATAGGAAATTATGCTATATATGAGTACTTGCAAGGTTTAGTATACTCTGAAGAAAGGTTAACATTGGATTAATATAAACCCATAGTTACCCTAGTCAGGCCCCGTTTTATTTGCTCAACTAATGTTTCTAGCTTCATATTGTATGTGATTCTGGAAAAGTCTATGGTAAACTATTTGAGTCTAGGGTAAAACCACCGAGGGAAAGATGTCTTCTCAATAAAATTTCTTCCTTCTGTTTTTATTGATTTCAGCGGGATCTTGACTTTGTGGATCCTTCGTCCTAACTTATATTCATTGAAATGAAAACGTTCAGTATAATGTGTGTGGGGGGGGGGAGGGGGGAACAGTAGATCTTCTTTGCAGGTACTTATATGTTGAATTGCCAATGTTGTCGTCATGGTTTTGTATAGGTTTGTAACTCATATCTTTTGTATTTCATAAGTGCAACAAATTTCCCTTTACATGACTAGGAATATTATATCTATTTCTTGGAATTTGTACCATGTTTAAAGAGAAAATGCTGTTGTTGTTGGTTTATTAGCTTTCACCTTCGGCAAACAAGACCTTCAATTTACTAACATTATGATGAGCTCCTTTAATGAGTAGTGACATGGCATTGATCTTCCAGGTGGAGTCCAAACGTCGGAAGAGATGAAACTATTGATCCGGTCAGGGAAGCTGCCTCCCTTGCATGGGAGGTGAGGCATCATCCTCTAGATACCATAGCCTTTAATGCTTTGTAAATTGTACAGTGCAGTGGGCAGTGCATGAATCAAATGAAACTTTACGTCTATGTTTGGGTTGGATGGTTTTCCTTTTCTACCTTTACTATGACTATGTTGGAAATGGATGGTTTTTCATTTTTAACTTTCCTTTCTCTCATGGGTGGACTAGTGACAGTAAGCATATGGGTTGGATGTTGTAATGTTGCACAATCTGCACATACTAGTACTACTGTTGGTTAGGAAAGTGAACTAATTTCACTTTTTCTCTTTTGAGGCATTCTCATCAAGGTCCAATATATTTCTGGCTTCTTTTGCGGAAACCATGCTGTGGCGGGGGACATGCTGTGGTTCATGCATCCAGTACAATTGCATGGCTTTCCCCTCACTCCTGGGAAGTCTGCAGTTTTGGCCTTCAAAGAGTGTTCAACCCGAGCGTTGCATCCTACAGCTTGAAGGCTTTCAGGCAGATCCCCTGATAGAGGCGCTCTATATATTACCTTGATTTGTTAGAATGGTTATTAGTAGGTCCTTGTAACCTTGTTTCATTTGAGATGACAATGGTATTAATCTCTGCTTGTTTGCTGAAATCTATTGTTGCGTAATTTGATATTCTGAAGTTGGCTTTCGTTTTTTATGTTTGGAATTGTTTATGTAACCCAAACTGCTCAACCAGGCAGTCCCAAAATGTTACAGTTTATAACCGTTGGTGAAATCATTGGGTGTGTGCAAGGATTATGAAAATGTTAAAAGAGAAAAGAGGATGACCACAAAAGTGTTGGAAAGAAACTATAAAGAATGATCTAGTTTATATTGAGTTAACTTCTAGCATGACACATGATAGAGCTATGTGGAAACAAAGAATCCATGTAGCCAACCCCATCTAATATAGGAAAAGGCTTTGTTGTTGTATTATTTGTGCAAGGAAGCATATATATACGTAATCCTGTGAAACTTTTTGTTGATGGTGATTAATTAGTGATTACCATGTAGAGCCATAATTTCGCCAGTTCCATCAGCATCATCATGTACAAAAACTTCAAGATGGGTCGGTTTTATAATGTTGTGCTTGGTTTCTCCTGTCAGCCAACTTTGTAAATGCAAATTCTCTTTTATTAAAACTCTAAAAGCATTCAATACTTCGAGATGTTTGATAAAATGTAAGATATAGGTTGCCATAATTGTGAGGGGTGATTTTCTTATCTACTTGCTTGTTGCGTTTTTAATTTGATCAATGAGCATCATTTAGTTAATGTCAAGGAATGCAGAATCAAGATGTCCTTCGGACACGGCTGACAAGAAATTTCCAAGCCTGTGAAAGTTGTTCCAAGTTTCAATATTCAATGTTCAGGAATCAAAACGAAGTTCATGATTAATGTCTGCTGATGAACTGAGCTCACATAAATCTGATAACCAATCGGAAACTTACGTTCTTTGCAATAATAACCTGTTATATATAAATCCAAAAAATCATCGGTGCTTTCGAGTAAGGTTAGTCATGGATGTCACACCTACGAAACTAAAAGAACAGTTAAATGTGACGTGTTCCTGTTTGGAAAGCTGAAGTGAGGTACATAGGCATGGTCGGTTCCAAACCGACCTGGTGGCTCCAATCAGAATCGAGCTGGGATAAGAACCGATTGAAATCGAAAACGGTGAAACTGGACCTGAAACAAGAGATCACCTGATTTGGTTCCGGTTTTACATAATCAACCCGAAATTTGACCCAGTTCCAAACCACCAGTTCTGGTTTTCTATTTTTTCTTTCAATTCAAAATTTTCTAGTGCTTTCACATTCTGGGCAGTTTAAGGCTGAAACAGGAGCCACGCGTTCTGAAACCGAAACCAGCCACATGCCTGTTCTGTTACAGTTCCAGGTTCCGGTTACCAAGATATGCACACCCTCTTGAGTCGACTCCATACCAGAGGAGTCATGGCACCTTGTGCTGTTACAACCGACCATTTTGGTTGATTATAGTGGAAAAGAAAAGAAGCCTATCCAACCCAGCCCAGCGAATGTTCATCTTGCTTTGATATTTGGTAGACCATAAATTGCAGAGCACATCTAGTAGTAGGAACCTGCCTAAAACATTGCCACACTGGCTGTGCAAGCATTGAGGCCAAAACTTTCAGCATATATCACATGAATAAATAGATTCCTACTCTCTCTCTCTCTCGCACACACACAGAGCACATGACCTGAGGACAAATTGAAGTATCTATGGAAGGTTCCAGAAGATCTTTCCATTCTAAAGACTTCCCTGTTGGGTGGAATGAGATGTCACTTTAGCATGAAAAATTGGCACTTATCCATAACATAAGAGGAATCAGCCCAAGGGAAATGCCGTTTAAACAATGGCTCCATGAAGTGCATGATTTCATCTGGGCTGAGCCTGCATTGTTGAGCTGGGTCAAGGTTTGCTTTCATGTTCCACACTCTGGACCAACTTCAGCATCACTATAACCATATCATACAAACAACTGAACAAGGGGGCGTTGTCCCATATGCACCCACTGTAGTTGCTATGCTTTGGTAAGTTCCGCTCTCAAGCATAAGCCTCAGGATTCGTGGACATAATACCGTGAAACTATGTAAACACAGGCCCATAAATAGCTATTTTGAAGAGAAGCTATTGTTCGAGAACAAGGACCCACGGAAACAGCCATTGCTGATGATTTTGACAAACCGAAAATTATTCAAATATGCAAGATTTCAGCACCCCCATACACAGGTAGTTGTGGTAGACATTCATTCAAATGGTCTATCAGACTTTCAGGCTGTGTATAACAGGATAAGTCCATGATAATACTTCACTCATACTTGACCCTGATCAGAATCATGAACATCTAGAACTGAACCCAGAATTGTTGCCGTATTCAACAATTCAATATAAGCCGTATCCACTCTCGGGACTTTGATATTACACAAGGCTAATGGTTCTGGTGGTGGAAGTCAAGACAAACTTATTTGACAAAAAACACAAACAAGAAAGAGGAAAAAGCTATTATCACAAATTACTCGAGTACGATTCTCATGATCGACTACAACCTTGAAGGCATCCCTCCAGCCACAACGAGAGTCTCACCAGTAATATATGAAGCATCATCTGATGCAAGAAATGCAGCTGCTGCTGCCATGTCATCTGTTGTCCCAAGCCTATTGAGTGGAGATTTTCCTTCAATGTCCCTTCTCTGCGTGGGAAGTTTATGTTTAGTCCAATGATACATAATGGTATTTCCAAGAGTCGAGCAATTAAATTATCAAGTATCGAGCACCGTACTATGAGCCTTCTTTTACCCATTTGCAGTACATAGCAGGATCTTGAACACAATCATATTAATTAGACAAAATGGCTATTAATGCTAATCTAACTTTCCGTTGAACACATTTTTATAAGAAAAAAAATCAAAAGGCGCTTAAATTGTCATTGATATAATCATCTCGAGCTTGTGAACACATGCGTACACACAAATAGATATGTATTTGCAACAAATGTATGGCCACGAGCATGCATATTCATGGTAATTCTACTGTTCTACATACCACTCATGAAAAATGAAAAACAACAATAAGTTCTCTGGAAGAACACAAAAACAATTATTAGATTAAGCTAACACAAAACCATCGGACAGTACTATCAGGAATTAGATGGAATAGTAAAGAACAGTTGCATCACTAATATACCGGAACATTTCCTATTATTCAATTTAATAGGATTCTAATATTGCTGTTCACGGTTTAACATCTCACACCTACAGTGAATTTTGTTGGTTATTTGATGGAGAGAAAAAAAATTGTTAGTCAAAATGAATCTCCTAAATAGATAACGATTTCTTTTAAACTATTGACTGAATGACTTCAAAGTGGCTGTAACCATCGCCTGAATGTCAGTTTAGGTCACTAGAAATTAAAAGAAAACAAAGACAAACAATATATTCACATTGGTGACACATTCTCCCCATCGATCACTTCATTGTCATCATCTCTCATGATGTGAACAAACCAGCAGTTGTGAAGCACATATTAATGGGTGCAAACACATCTGACTTCGTGCCTTGTGCACCTTGAGCATGTTGTAATTCAGAGAACCATTGTAGGAGATTAAACACACAAAATAAGACTAATATTAAAGAGAAAAATTGAGGGATTGAAGGAAGGGGCAGACCTCCAATGGAGGCTGCCCCCCTCTTCTCCACTCTCACTTACAACACCACCTCTTGGTCTAATACAATCTACCAGCCCTTATATAGGGAGCTGTAAAACGGAATTTGACCAAAATGACCAAAATACCCCTAGTACTGAAAATTACCAAAATGCCCCTAAAGTTTCGGGCGTGTACAATAATACCTAAAAACATAAAACTAACCCAAGGATCACTAGATAAGCATATTCTTCAACACCCCCCCCTCAAGTTGGGAGTGAGATACTTCGAACTCCAAACTTGTCAAAATCTTCATATCGGTTTGTAACGTTCTTCATTTGTCTTTATCACTGATCTGATCTTCAACAGCTTCTTTGGCTGAAAAATATCTTAGCCTTTCTGGCTTATCATCACAAGCAGCTACACTTCAAAAATCATGTTTTTCAATTATTGAGAAATCATATCTTTTATGGTAGGAAGTACCATCTCCACACTAGCTGAAACACTTGTTTTTACTTCACCACACTTATGAATCATTATGATGATCAAACCACCAACCAAACACTGATAGAAGATGGAATTGGATAGACTGTCAATTCTAATGTCACCCCTCTCTTTCACTTTCTTCTTTCAATCATCATAAAGCATGTTTTCCAAATAGATAGAAGATAACCAACCACTTAGAAGATGAAACTAGGCCGTCTCTCTCACTTTCTTCTTATCATTAGAAGATGGAATGGACTGCCTTTCTCTCTTTCTTCTTTTCAAACTTTTCGGTTAGAAGATTGAATTAGGCCGTCTCTCTCACTTTCTTCTTATCATTAGAAGATGGAATGGATTGCCTTTCTCTCTTTCTTCTTTTTAAACTTTTCACTTTTGTGGTTGTTGGTGGTGTTTACACAACATAAACTGGAAGATGGAATTTGGCATTGCACCCCTCCTAGGAGCCATCGCCATCACTTTCTTCTTTATATTTTTTACGCTTTCTAAGTTGCAATATTTTCAACATCTTCTTTGGCTGAACCTCATGACTGCAAAGAAGAATTTTTCTTAAACATTTCCTCGAACACTTCATGTTCATGTTACTCATCTCTTTCTTGAGCATTTCATCGAACATCTTCATCTACTCACACGTTTTTCAACACAAGCTTTATTTCTGACAAAACTTCTTCATCATTAGTCTGTAAATCAAGCAAGCATCTTTCACATCGTACCATCGTAGCAAGACTTTCAATATCAATGTCATCTCCAAATGCAGCAGCGTGACCATCCATACAGCATTTCTGGATCCTAGTAATTGCAGCTTCTTGAATTCGAATGAAACTGTTTTGCTTCCATTTTCTCCATACCCATTGAATCTTAACTGCTGCAACTTCTTGTTAGTCTTTTCGTGCCGGAAATCCTTTCTTCTAACTTGCCCTAGGATTTCTTGGGCCTTTGCTCCATAACCAGTATCTGCACCTCCCTTCGCCCAATAGGAGTTATCCTGAAGCCTTTCATCTGAAAAAAAAACACTTCATCAGGGTTAACACTCCGAAACGCATTAACAGTTTTAGGCTCTGCTGAGAGCTTTGAATCTTTCTTCGCAGTTTTAGTAATTGAGTCCCCAACATGTCCTTCCTCTTCATCAATGCCATTATCATTAACTTTTGTAAGCTTTGGAAAAAATCACGCTTTTCCTCCTTCACTATGTTACTGCCATCATCCATCAAATTTGAAGTATTCGGCTGCGAATTCAAGATGCGTGTATGTTCTGATTCAACCAATGAAAAAGCTTGAGGAGCTTCTTTCTTCTTCTTTTTCTTCCTGTCTTTATCATGGCCACTTCCATTCTCACTTAAGCCATTAGAAACTGATTCAGCTTTCTTACTATTTGCCAAGTCATTGACTTTTACCTGAGGTATCTCTCCATGACCTTGTAAACCATCCTTTTCTTGAGAAGAGGAACTTTTGTTCTTCTTTTTCTTTTTATGTTTAGGCTCTTCAATTGATTGCTCTAATGGCTTCGGAATATCAGCAGAACCAACTGTATCAACTTTGTTAACAAGTCCTGAGTTTTCCAATGCTCAAGACTTAAGTTTTTCCTCATTTTGTTCAGCATCCTCGATGGTACAGCCATTTGCCAATGGTTTGCTTTTCTTCTTTTTCTCTTTAGGTTCTGAGGAGTCACCAACTGATGGGGCCTTACCACTATCCACCATAGGAATATTTGAATTTGAAATAATGTTCTCATCATGACTGCCCCTCTTCCTTTTCTTCTTGTGTGTTTCCTCATAAGCAACGAATTCATCCTTCCTCATATCAAGGCCAGTTTGTGGATCTTTCTCTATTAAGACGTAGGATCCTCCACCATTGGAAATTTCACATCTGTCCTTAGCTGCACTTTTGGGTGGCAATATCTATAGCTCTGGAAGGCTTCTCGTGCATCTAAAAATTTTCTCGAAACAAGTGTTGAGTGGCTGTACTACATCTTACAGGCATTCAATACAGACTACTTGGCTCGTTACCAAGAACTTTGTTATCCCCATGCAGCTGCTCTTAATGGTTAGTGACCCAATGACTGTTTTCATCATTAAATTCTTTGCTCCACTATAATTACCTCTTATATTCCCTGTCCAACGTAATATTGCAGCTGCTAATATGCAATTAATTCAAACCAGTGTTATCCGTATATCACCGTACATATCATACGATACGGTAACCTGTATCGTAAGATATAGGTTATCATGACGTATCATACGATATAGTACCGTACTATATCGTACGATACGGCCCATATCGATACGCCCAAAAAAATTTCAAAAAAAAAATTCCAATTTTGGGTTTATAATTTCATTTATTTAATAAAAATAATGTATGAACAAAAAAAATTGTGACAAAATCATTTCCCTTTCTGTTACAATTTTTAGGTATATTTTTGCTAACAGTTTCTAATTTTATGAGATCACAAACAATTAAAAACATTTAGTTCTCTCGGTTCATTGAGTGGGAATTTCACAACTTCACTATTTTAGGGTTCACAACTTCACGTTACATGACTTCCATTGAGTTGAAGATGATCAATGTGTGTGAGGCTTAACTCAGTATGTGAAGTGAGAAATGGAGCTCAAGCATTAGTTAAAAAGCTAGTCTCCAATGAGAGAAAAAGGGGACATCATCAAGTAATAATATCACATCATTGAGGTGTCATAGACTCAATAATCAAAGAAATGGAGCTCATTGTTTTGCTCATATATGAAAATTAGCAAATATGACAACTACATGTACAAAGATAGTAGTTTGTTAATTTTGATATATTAGATGAGTGAATTATGGAAGATAACGAAGAAAATGCACTCCTAAGTCCTAACCGAAGAAGACATTGCATGAATTAATTTGAAGTGCAACAACATCATCAAGGAGAAAATGAACATTATTTAGTTAATGATCCTGATACAAATTTACAATATGTAAAATGTAAATGTATTTCATTTTTTGATTCAAAATATATAATTTTGGATGCAATTGTTCAATATTGAATGTTCAATTTATGCTAAACTTTGCATTATATGAATTTAAAGCAATTATCAGATTTTTTCAGATTTTTTCAGAATTTTCTTGATTTTTTTCGGATTTTTACTAATTTTATTGATTTTTTAAATAATTTTTATAGTTTTTTAATATTAAAGTATGATATGATACGATACGCCCGTATCGTGGAGCCCAGCGATACACGATACAATACGTGTCAGACAACACTGATTCAAACACCATAACACATTTAAAGCTCAATAAATCCAGCTGCCATATGCAATAAATGTAGTGACCTTTTCAAGACATGCAGCCGCCAGCATAAATTCCAATAAGTGCAGTCATATGCAATAATTCCAGACCTCTTACATTACAAAAAAAATGCAGTTGAAGATGTTTCTGATGGCATACATTACTGCCATTTGAATGCACTTTCCAATACGTGTAAATTGTGCCAATAAATGCCTTTGAAGCAATAATATCGATGAGCAAAACTGTGATCATGTCAAATACGGTACTGGCCAAAGATAATAGAGCATAAACTCGAAGTAGAGCATCTCCACTAACAGAAGATGGCTCATCGTCAGAGACTGGTATAACTAAAGCCATCCAGTAGCTGCTTCCTATTTGAAGAAGATTTGACTTAATAAAATTAATGGAACTAATGCACCGCCATCTGTAGAGCCAACCCTTACCTTCTCCCTCTCTTCTTCTTGAACAAGCTTACCTTTTCTCTCCTCTAGTTCATCTTCTTTACCGGTCTCACTAATATCCTCAATATCTCCATGTTCGTCAAGTCCAGTGGTATCTATCTCATGGCATCGAACTGACCCATCAATATCAAATATATGTGAACTAGATGCAGGAGAAGCAGATTTAATGGAAGACAAAGCGTGTTCATGGGCACCATCATGTGTTATCATACCACCATGCATAACCAAAAAATAAGATCAGCAATGGGCAAAAAGCTCCAAAGCTCCATATATCAATACTGGTATCATGTTCTCGACTTTCAACCAAAAACATGAACCCAATCAAAATAACAAACCAGAAACTTCGAACAAGCCACGATTTTCACCAGATTTTCTTCTCTTTTGGCAACGGCCATGACTCCAAAGCTCCATATATCAATACTGATTTTTCTTCTCCTTCGACGACTCTTGAAGGCCATGATTTTCACTATGCATGGCTCTGATACCATGTTGTAATTCAGAGAACCATTGTAGGAGATTAAACACACAAAATAAGACTAATATTAAAGAGAAAAAATGAGGGATTGAAGGAAGGGGCAGACCTCTAATGGAGGCCGCCCCCCCTCTTCTCCACTCTCACTTACAACACCACCTCTTGGTCTAATACAATCTACTAGCCCTTATATAGGGAGCTGTAAAACAGAATTTGACCAAAATGACCAAAATACCTCTAGTACTGAAAATTACCAAAATGCCCTAAAGTTTCGGGCGAGTACAATAATACCTAAAAACATAAAACTAACCCATGGATCACTAGATAAGCATATTCTTCAACAGAGCATCCCAAGGGTTCTACTACGATGGTGAGGCAACACCTTGTCCCAATCTGAGTGTCTGCCCACGCAACTTAAGGAAAGAGCTACTTAGACCAAATTGGAAAGTCACTAAGGACAGTGAAGCATAGTTGAGTCATCTTAAGAGCAGACCATCATGTGATGGTTATATGGAAGGCTGTTAGGATCCTGGTGGTCGGGAACTTTACTTTTATGCGCCTTTAGCACAATAAGGCCTTATTTCGTATTTGGTACCAAAAATTAGAAACAAACAAAAAGGTAAAGAAAAGGAACTAAATGAAGAGAATTTTAAAGCTAAAGTAACAAGTGATACATTGCCAGCGGCAAATATGAGCAGGATATCAACAAGTACTAAGGACCCATTCTTTCAACTTACTCTGCATTGTTATACTTATACCAGAATCCATAAAGAATCTAGAAATCAAAGATGCCTACAACAAGAAAATTTTAACCTTTATATTCTTGGAAACAGACAATTATGGGGATGTAAACAAAGAACATCAAATGTTGCTTGTAACTAGAGTTTTCATAAAAGGTCAGCAACTTTAATACATCAGCAAGGAGTGGAAATAATGAAGTCTCTTATGGACTCAACAAGTGAAACATCTTAAGGGTTGTATTTGTGAAATAAAAAGCATACCACTGGGAAGCAAAAAACTAGATCCCCTGTGGATAAGTCATGGTAAAGGTAGTTTGTAAAGTAAATTTCTATAGCACTGGATGTATTAACTACAACAGAAGGATAAGACAATTACATTTTCCGGAACATAACTGATCCAATGAGAACAAAGCTACTACTGAACAGCAAACGAAAATGGCATAATACGCTTACAAAATTACACATGAATTAGAACAGTAAATCATTAAAGAAATACACAGACGTCCATAAGCCCTTATTCCGAAATCAAATTATTTGTGAGCAAAAGATGTTAACGGGGCCTGCTAACAGATACTCACAATAACATCATTTTGAGTGATAAAGGCAGCAAAATGTGTAGGTACAAAACCAGGAGCTAAACAATTGACACGAGTATTTGGAGCCATTTCTGACGAAAGTATCTGCAGAACAACATATCCAGCATTTAGAAACAATTACAGATTTCTGAAGGGGGAAATGGTTAATGTAAATAGAAATTGATCAATGACTTCCTATCATGGTTGACCATAAGGTTTACATAGAAATGAAAAGCAAGCAAAGAAGTTTCATCCTTAAAAACAGTTGAATTCCTGATAAATGATAGCTTGGCATTATATGGGTCCCAGTAATACCAATGTACAGAGAAGGAAATTGCATGAGCGCTCTCTCCAGTGAGATATAATCACCCCATAATCATGGACTAGATGAGTAAACCAATGCACTTACATTGGGCAAACAAGATATGCACTGCATTAGTACCGATCTAAACTCTAGATGTGTTAAGGTCCAACCCAAACACAAATTAGCGCTTATTCATTTCATACACAAGAAAGAACATCTTTCGGTTTCATATACCAAAAAGCAGATCTTGTACTCGTTAAGCTTCATGAGGATTTCATAAGCTAATATACTTCACTTTCTTTCCTTCATGCTAAGATTAGATTAATATTGTTCGCTAGAGAAGATCCTCACTTCTACTACATGTTAAGAGGTACTACTGTTCAGAACAAAATAATGAAACTAACCCAATGTTTGTGAATATATTTTGTTCTATAAATTGAGGTAACAGAGGAAAATTCAAGTGCTGCATACATGAATCATTTATTGAAAAATTTTGAGAAACGCCACATCAGACACCAATTCATTCTAAGAAGTTTTATATCCAAACAAATTGTCTAGTTCGGCTTTTTATGAAGAGGTTATTTTAGGACAAAAAAAGAAATGGCTGCTACGCTGACTGAATACCATGGACAGCTCATGCAACATTTTTTGAAGGTGATAAACATGCTTACAAGAGCTTTCAATCTACATCTGAAACTACAAATAGAATTATGGAACTGTACTCACCAACAAAGGAATCCCATCGCTGGACTTAGAACAGATGCATTGATGCATGTATGCATTTTGATCTACATATAGAGTAATACAAATATTTGCAAAAATGTTGAGTTTTTAATCAAAACTGTGTGAGAATTTGATCACCATATCTTAATGCATTTATTGCAACATTTTAGAACTAATTGATTTTCTATGTCTTGCATATGTATTGGGTAAATTTTTCACAGGAATCAAATAATAAGCTTGCAGGTCTTGAACAGAAAAGTGGAAGATCATATTACCGTTTTATAGGAAGATGTGGCTACTACTACTCCCATAATTGATATGAGACAAAACATCAGTGTAGATGTGCCCAAGGGATTTCGGTTTTCATATTAAAGGTTCAATTCTCTCGAGCCTCAAAGTAGGTTTTAAATGCCTAGAAATAGTTAGTACGTCCAGTATGCACCTTTTAAGAAAATTTCCAAGGATACCAAATGAGTTTCCTTAGTACAAGATAACAAATGAATTTCATTGAGATATTGAAATATTCTCTCAAAATGAATTCTTTAAGGGAAAAAGCTCTTGAAATATTTTACTAATAAGTAAAACTAAATTATGATAAATGTTTGAAGTTTGCAATTAAAATATGACATATTAAATAAGCAAAAAAGGTTTGAGCATAACATGTTTCTTTTGCAATTATGTTTATTTAAATACACTGAGTTTTTTCTGAGAAAAAAAAAGGAACTTTAGATCATTCACGGGCTAGTCTACTGCTCATAAAGTCTAATAGTGGACCTAGAAATGAGCATCCAGACAGGTAAAACATGAATGAGATGCACAGTAGGTGGCAAACAAGCATGACACATATCATACACTAATTTTCTTTCTGACATTCCTAAGGAACACTGAAGTTAGTACCAATCGACTGCTCAAAACATGATGGAACTTACAAGGTAAATGTGATTGCAAGCAAGATCGCTTGTGGACAAAAAACACGTGATAAGAGTCTTACCTTCTAGGTCATCAAGGAACCTGTGTCGAAGAGTATCATGTAGCATTTGTAAAATTCCTAGTGGATACTATATATATTTCCAAGGAACTAATCTAAGAGAAATGCAATAGGATTTCACAACACCAAACCTACTTCCCGTCCATTCAATCTGCCCCACTTACTAGCGTCAACCAGAACACAAGGAGATGTTTTCAGTAAATTGTATTTTTCCAATTGCCCTCAACAATGTTCCAGCAATCCTTTCTAAACAGCCCCTCCTGTCAACAGCTTACTGCAGGAGCCCATAATACTCCAGCATAAATTCAGCTTTACTTCTACAAGTTCAGGAACATAATGAACAACAGCAAAGTAATTGCCTATTGTATGTCAACTGGACGTCCTCCAAAGTCGGGCCAAAGGTGGATCGCTGATTGATGATGTGCTTAAAGCCAAAATTTCAGCAATGAGCTCATAAAACATAAAGCAATACAAACCATCACCATTTCTAGATGTAAGGAACTAGAAAGTGCAGGTTTTAGAGCTTAGGACCACAAGCTTTTACAAGGCCAAAAGATTTCTAGAAAGATAATAACTTCTAGAATGACCAAGATCACTCCCAATAAGCACATCAAATAACTCTCTTAGTGCAGACGTACCTTAGCAAGTGCAAGAAGTGCAGTCTTTGTAATTCCATACATGGCCATCGAAGCTTGTGGATGATAGGCAGCAATAGAAGATACAAGAACAACTGATGATCCCTTGCTTAAATATGGTTCAGCAGCCTGCAGAGAAACATAAAATTCTAGAAAGTAGCATTTTTTAGTAAACTAAGGCGCTTTAATTCTTCTTCTGTAACATTACCTGAATAAGAAGTATGGAAGCTTTTACATTGATTTCCCAGAGTTTATCTAGAACCGGTTCTGGTGTTCCTAAGATTGGATCTGTTGTAGGGTTTGCAGCAGCATTGGAGACAAGTACATCAACGCAACCGTATTTCTAGAACACAAACAAAAAAACAAAAACCAAAGAACCACTATCAAAAGATTGCCTAATCCAAAAATCAGTAAATGGAAGGGAAAAGGTAACCATCTTTGTTCATAAGGAAATTTTGAAATGCAACAGGATTGCCATAGTTAACAATGTCATGATTAAAGACTCATGGCCACTTTTTCTTCAGTTCATTTCTGAAGTTCTTTTGAGAAAACCTTAGATGGATTAAAAGTTCTAAGATTGAAAAAGTCCCTTGCGGAGTTCTTCATTCAACCTTTTATTCTTTCATATCAAATGCCAACAGTTTCTCTGTCATAACTCATAAAATTGGCGCCATTGTCCCAAGTTTCAGTTGCAGAACTCACCAATAACAGTTCTCTAAGCTTCCAAGTCCCAAATTCAACATAAAAGTACTCAGAAAGCAAAACAGTCAAATAAACAAGAAACAGAGGATTTCTAATATTCTTAATATGGAAAATAGGGAAAGCATTTATTTTTAGTTCTTTTTATTTAACAAAAACGGAATGAACCACCCGCCAGAGAAAAGGTCTAGCAAATCGTTTCGTCCTACCTGAACAGTCTGTTGAATGAGATTCTTCCTCTGATTCTCATTTGAAACATGACAAGCCACACCAACCACGTCGATTCCTTGAACTTTGAGTTTTTCCACGGCTTCATCGACATTTTTCTACAGCAAAGCAGCTTACGGGGAACAATTAGTCCGCATGAAAATCTCATTCAACCAAAAGAATTAATTCAATTGGGTTTGTCTTGGAAGAAAAAATCGTCCTCCAGCAAGATCCTATTTTACGAGAACCATCAACATATCTAACGGAAGCACTACAAAGACGAGATGCCCTTATGTTGGTCCCAAGTATTTCGGTCATGATGTCGAGAAAAAAGAAGAATGTAAATAAATTTCCTCGACACAATACAATTTGATGCAAATCATCGACTATCTGACAGAAGGATCAAGGTGCAACTGTTTTCAGGTTGGTCATGTCTATTTCGATCAATACGTAGAAAACAAAGTTCAATGTGATCAAAACGAGTGACGGAAGACGGGGAAAAAGCTCAAAAGAGAAGAAAAACCTGTTTTCTTGAAGATATGACCACCGATGCACCCTCGAGACCAAGACGTTGCGCAATACCGAAGCCAATTCCCTGCGTCGAAGCCGTCACAATGGCCACTTTGCCCTCAAATCTCCTTCTCATCGCCATTTCTTACTAAGAAGATGCTGCAAATGCAAAACCAACAATTGAGGTCGCCTATTCTAAGTCCTCATTTGTTAATGAAAGAAAGATGGAGCACGCATAATTGGTGTTGTCCAGCTTAGCTAGGAGCGGCGCGTACGATGAAAATCACGACGCAGTTGCAATTTTGACGTCGCTTCACGAAGCGATCGAAAGAAATGGTCCCTTCTGGAGACCTTCTTTCGGGAAGTTGTCCGACAAACTGGGACAGCAGGGCCGCCATACTAGCTGAGCCGAGTCGAGGTGGTGCATTTTCCGCTACGCTTGTTTCACTATAAGAGCAAGCACAAGCACCAGCGTCCAGCCATAATAATCACGAACCAGCTCATTAGCTTTAAATGAAAATAGTTTTAATATAATTTTGATTTTAAATTAATTATCCTTCATTTAATTTAAAATTAACTATTTAGTGAAACCACTAAGTCCTTTCTTTTTTAACACCAGATATAATTTTCTTCATCAACACAACTAAGCATCGAGCTCGGCTGAGCCAAACGGCGCGTTGTTCAGCTTGTTTAGAAGCCGTAATTGTAGTCACAAAGCGAGATGCCTCAATTACAGCTTTTTCCTTTCTTCATGTTTTAGTTAAAATAGCAAACCTTGTTACCTTTGCTTTATTTGGTTACAAAGGGGAGGCGGAAGCCAGGTATGCATGGCCTAACAATCGAACTCACACCCTGCTCATCTGGTGGAGCCGAAAGCCCTGTCAAGTGGGCTGACGCCCTTAGTTCATACCTAATCCTAATTTATCAGCATATTCGCATTAGAACATAAAACAGGAACCCAAATTTAAGCACTAGTGAATAGCTAAATACACTTTTCAGTAATATACATTAATTACAAGGCCACACAGTTTAGATGAATTATATCTGTATATATAATGTGTGTGTGTAAGTAAACCATGAAAATAATGTATGTGTTTAGATATAAGAAGATAAAAATACAACCAGATACAAGTTTAAAATGAATAAAGATCAACTCCAATCCTTCCTAACCAAATGTGTGAAAGTTTACTAGTTTTGCTTAATCATTCATTTGAAGGATTACAACAACAGTTAAGCCTTTTCCATACTAGATAGGAGCCCGGAATCAAGTCAATATGATGGTGTAAGTTACATGGATTCTTTATTTCCATAAAACTTGATTAATTGCCATGTTAACAGTTTATTGTTTTCTTTCAAAACTCTTTTTTTATTGCAGTTTTCTCTATAATATTTACCTAGTATGATTTTGTCACTTTCAAATTCATCTGAAAGGCCTATAAAAAAATATTGGCTAGTGGGCCTGATTTTTGCCTGAGTTGTAGATACTTCGACAGGCAAAAGGCATGGTGTAACATCCAACCATCTGATTCTCTCACATGAGATCCGAAATAAATCGGTGAGATGCACCGAGGTGTTTGTTGGTTTGCTTTTCTTGCTAATAATAAAATCTCATGATAGAACAAAGAGAAATAGCTCATCCCGCCAGGGTTCAGCTGACAACTTAAAGGTCATGAATTTAATTCCCGGGGAGCACCCCATGTCCCCAAAAGGTCCCTATATTTCATGATATTCAGAATTGACTTTCATCAGTCATCAGGAGTGTTGCAACAACAGAGAAATCATCCGGTGGAACCCAATTACTTTGTATGAAAATAAGGTGTTGTGTGTTTGTCTTTTGATATATCCTTGAAAATGAATAAATTGTTAACTCGCAAAAGAAAGAAGCTAAACGAGGTTTTTCACTGTAAGAATTCCATCAATATCTGCTGTTAGCTTGGTTTTACTAGAACTTGTGGCATTGGCAGACACAAGCAGAGGGGTGATCGAGGTAGAGCTTTTGCTTCATGAAGTTTTCTATTGCTCTGAGTAAGGATGGCAATGGGCAAAGCGGGATGGGACAGGTTTTAACCCCACTCGCTCCCCACCCCGCACTGGAAACTGACTATTAAACCCTGACCCGCCTCACTCCAACCTATAAAAATTATTTTTCTAAAGAAAATTTTGTTTATATCACATATTTTACATAAAACATAAAATCTGTTACATAATATCTCATATTATTATATTAAATATATATGGATCTAACACAAATACTTAATAAATATATACACATGATACATATATATAGAGAGAGGGGGGAGTGCAGGTTTACTTTAGTAAGGATTACGCACCCATTGGTATATGAAGCTGTGGACTGATCAAAACTGCGTATTAAAATAAATGGGTCTGAAGAACCCAACCTGAAGGAGCAAAGTACAATGGAATTCTGATTCAGACTAGCAAACTGCAAAATCCAAGAATTAGGTTTCTCTATGAAAACAAAGAACATAAATTTGGCGACAATTTCTCACGGGCTCTTTGGACTTTGGAGTGACTTTTTAGCACCGTCAGATCCAATAGGGCTTACTATTCAAGACATGCCCTTGTTAAAATGAAAATGCTCTTTGAGGAATATTGACTAAACAGGCTGTATTTACGTTTTTTTCTTAACAACTCTTCAAAAAGCAAAGGAAAAACAAGAATGATCATAAAAGGAATATATTCGTAATGACAAACATAAATTATATTTATGCTGCATCAATAAGGGAGGAAACAGATTTCATCTAACACCAAATTTAATCCTGTTTAAGAAAGCAGCCGAACGAAACACACAAAGTTCGGAACTTAGGAAAAGGTAAGTTGAAACGCAATAAGTTTAAGGGAAAGAAACGTACACATCTCTCTCTCTCTCTAATAAAGAAGGGAAAAGTTTCCCGTAATAATTCACTTATATGCATGTCAGAAACATACTCTCATTATACACATGAAAAAATTGCACATGGTTTGTCCTCTTCACAAAATATAAGCGGCAGATATTGCCAATACGGTAGGTGCCTAGTATGACAGTACCTCCATAAACAAGTAAACCAATTCAGAGTACATACCAATGCCAAATGTGACATTCAATTACACAAGCAATACGAAATAGCATTCATTTAAAGAGAATACAATACCAACAACTTGGAGGAGCTGTAAAATGCCCAGAAGAATTTAGACAATTTATGACTCCATAGATTTCAGAAGCCTCTCAATCATAAGGATTGCGAAAGTTCCGCAGGAGCTCAGGGATATCATACCCCAACATGTCATCCACATTCTGAATCAGTTTTGACTTGAGCTTCTCAAATTTGT
The DNA here is from genome assembly GCA_036023115.1 of Brasenia schreberi. NCBI lineage: Eukaryota > Viridiplantae > Streptophyta > Magnoliopsida > Nymphaeales > Cabombaceae > Brasenia > Brasenia schreberi. The sequence goes on from JAYKKT010000072.1 coordinate 11,440,727, forward strand.
CGATGCTGTAGCCATTAAGCACCTCCCGGAAGTGCTCAACATTCGGAAAATCCCCAGCAGGAAGGTGATATTCTCTCTGAACCTGAATACCAGACCTTAGGTTAAGTATCTCTCTCTCTCACACACACACTGCAGAGATTTTCACAAGTAATACAACTGGTTGATGCAGCCAGAAGCAGCGATATTACAGTACATAATTAAAATCAAGCCATACTGTATATAAAGTCTGAGAAGCTCAATCATTTCCTCCACTACAATTTAACAGGGGAAAAAATCTTTTACAAGATGCTCGAGGTCCAAAATGCCACAAACACAGACAAGATATTCATATTGCAGAACCTTATCAAGATCATGAATGCAAAGAATAACAAGGATAGCACATTTTATATGCATATGGCGTGAAATTCAACGAGGCTAACACCAACAGTTTACACAAGAACTTGAAGAAACTCGCAACCAGTGGAATGAGCATTTGTTCCAACCTCCATAACAGACATCAAATAATAATGTGGTAAACCTACAAGATGAAGCACTCTTGTGGGAATTCCATCACTGTAGCTGGAAAGATTACACCACTAGTTCAACTACTGAGTTCTTAGGGCCTTGCAGTGTACAGGTGGATGCCCCGAATGAAGTCAGTTTCTTATCCAGAACCTATAGACCAGTTGTAAGTGAAGAATATTTCACGTGGAAATCTGAAAACAGTTCATCGGGGAGGTTGCCCAGTTTCCTCACATCAGTCACAGTAGCAATGGTTTTGGCCATGTCTCTTCTTCCAGAGAAGCAATTGCAAGGCAGCTTCTAGGAGACCCACAACATTCCTTGAACTTTGAGAAAGCCACCAATAGGGCTTTCAAGTTATAGAACTTCGTCTTAAGTTTTGTATATCCAACTTGAGATGCAATTTGCTTGCCAGACATGACTTTGTGTGTGTGTGTGTGCACATACATGTTTGCGAGTCATTTAGTAATTATTTCTTAGACTAAAGATATGAATCTAATACCTCACAGAGGTTCACTGTCCTAAATGCTCCAAGGCCTCTTGAAAAACATGGTTATAGAAGCTTTGGTTTGTCTAAATTATAAACATTTTATCAATGCTTATTCTCTAGAAAACACTATTTGGACCTAAGTAGCATATTTAATAGGAAAATTTTGGTTTACCTTCAAGCATTTTATGTTCTATAGAAATAACAATACAATAATTTGTATAGCACAAGAGCTATTGATTGTGATTCCTCCGAAACTTCATGTAAGGAAAAAAAAATTCTGAATATATTACGTCTTAGACTCAATACTATGACGGCCTAACCCCAAATTAACACAACAACTAAGCCTTGTCCCATACTAGATGGGGTGGGATACTTAGATTCTTTATTTCTATAGAGCTCGATCATATGTCATGCTAACAAGCAACTAAACAAATCATTCTTTATTGTTTCCTACCAACACTTCTGTAGTCTTCTTTTTAACATTTTTACTATTTAGTTTCTCATACCTTCTTACTTAAGCTTCTTTTGGTCGCCTTTCCACATGTTTAAATCATTTTAAATGGTTTTATCTCATTTTGTCATTTGTTGTTGCTGCTTTCAATTTGCTTTTGATAACTTTATTACAAGCATGGTCTTTCCTTGTATAAACACACATCTATCTCAACATCTTTTGTTTTTGTCAAAGACATCTTTTATAGATGATGATTAATTGCTCAATACTCAGGTCTAATTATTGCTCTATAATATTTATCTTTCAACTTTATTAGTACTTCCTTGTCACATAAAATTATTTATGCATCACCCTATTTAACCTACACTAATTCTATGTATGACATCTCCATCAATGTTTTCATCACTCTAAAGAATGCCATAATTTTATCTTGTATTGCCTCACTCTACCACCAAGCCTTCTTTTGTTTTGTACTTATATGTCTCCCTTAAGTTCACTTAACACACCTATTTTGTCACTTTCTTAAAATACATTGTCATATTATTCTACGTCACAAGCTATGCCAATATAATTGCAAGCATCTTCTTGAAGAATTTTCTTTTTAAATAAACCTTCTTTCTCGTTATTATTTAGTCTCTATGTATTCTTTGCCTCTGGTCCCCATTCTTACGTATAAGTCTATTACTTAAAATCTATATTAGACAGTTAATCTTTCTATTGGAAGTACAATAACAACAACAACTAAGCCCTTTCCTATACTAGATGGGGTCGGCTACATGGATTCTTTGTTTTCACGGAACCCTATCATAATTTGTAGAATCCATGGTAAATAAGTCCGACAAAGTTTTACGCTGGTTGTCGGAAGCCTAGCACAACCCAAACTTTCTATTGGATTGTGTAGTTAATCTTTCTATTGGAGCCACCTTGCAATCCTTAGAGTACAATCTATCTTTTCTCCAGTAAGCAAAATAATTAGTTTTTGTTTTTTACTAGCTACTCTTATAACTAATTAAATGTTCTATCTTGTTTTCTGAAAATTACAAAAAGATCATATGGTATAGCAAATTTTAAAATGTCCTTACCTTCCTCATTTAAGTCCCCAAAGCCATAATTTATATCAATGTGTTGATATCCTAATGCCTCTTTATTTACATGTCAATTAAGATTAACTCCCGAATAAATCATCCTTTTTGTAGAATTCTTTAAATCACCTTATCAAACTTCTTACAAGATGTCATATTTATACTTTCTTTCAGTCCTACTTGGGATACCTAAGCACAAACTATATTCAAAGCTTCAGCTCCCAAGCACTAATTTCATTATAGTTTGGCCATCACGGTGGCTCTACTATACTATCCTTTAAACTACAGATTAATAATTGAAAGAAAATGTGATTGCTGCCAACTTATAAAAAATGCTCCCTTATCATATAAAAAGCAGAAATCCAAGCATACTAGGATAGTTTACAAGATAAATTTTTCAGAATCAGCTAAATGGTGCATGAGCATTAATTAGTAGCTTCTAAACGGATTTAAGCAGTCTTATAACACTTAAAGGGAACACAGATGCAGTTTCCCAAACTGGCTACTCTGAAGAAAGGTATGCCACAGCTTGAAAACAATTTAACCTAAGATATTGGTTTTGATGGTCAAGTCTCAAGTTCCATGGAATTTCATTTTGGTGTTTTTCAAGTGCATGTAAACAACGAAATAGCTATTGAGAAACATGTGTTCCACTACCTAAATATGTGAAACATATTAGACAGATCAAATCAAATAAACACATGTTTATGTGCGTTTTTCAAGTCATGCATGAAAGTTTAAGAAATGTTTAGGACCTTCCATCAAGGAAAAAGAAGAGGAGCTTGTTTAGGAACCATAAACTAAGGTGGATATGCAAAATATCAAGACATATGCATCCATACATTGATACATATTAATTGAAAACGTTGAGTACTGTTCAATTTTTGTCATTGCATCTAAAGAAAAAAAATATAGTGTTGAGCAGGAGATATCGTTTCAACTTCACTCATATAATGACTTGTGCTATTATGCACCAACATGATTCAGTGGATTGAACTGGACTACGATTTACAACTTGATCTCCAACACAACAAAATAGCACACACAGAAAATGATCTCCCTCCACCTGCTGGTCTCCAACTGCATCTGGTTGAACTAGACAACATTCAACTACTTGAACAACCAAGTCGACCACCCGTTGATTACATAACCTTTTCACATGTGATGCAATCTTGTACTAATATATGATCCAAACATTGTAAGAATTTTGTGACTTAGAAAACTAAGTTGTGTTTTATGGTGCTAGAGAAGTTATTTCAAGGCCTCTTCTTAGTCTTTAATTTTATGAATCATGTATGTGGAATCTTTCTTGCTGAGTGTGGACAAGAAAAACACGACCCTTTGATTTGCCAACGACAAAGAGAGTATAGGACAGCCGGTGAGTATAAAATCCATTTAAAAACCTCGTACAAAGTAAAGCATGCCAACCTTTGCAAACTCATCTTCAAGGTTATCAATGAGGCGTTGTTGTGCCTTGGCCTTTCCCATCATTGCAGGCATTTCTTTCCTAAGATGGCTGATTATATATGCATGAATCTTTGCAGCCCGAGCACGCTTCACAAATTCATTTATCTACATTGTACAAAGATAAGCCAAATCCAGATAAAATGTTGTTTTAGATACCAACTACTAAAGTAAGGATATTACATTACATATAAACACAAATTCTTACTCGACGATCACAAGCCTTTTTGGGAATGTCTTTCAAATCAGAAAGAAGATCATCTTGTTCTCTCTCGAACAATTCTCTTCCAAGTGGACCAACAGCTGTGTTGTTTATTGGTTTGTCATTGAATGAGCTGTCATTAACATGACATGATCATGAAATCATGATAAAGCCTCAAAAAACTTCTAACCCTTGAAATAAAATCCAATTGAAAATGTTACAGAAGGAGGCTTTTCAAAGTACTGGTTGTTACATGTGCCATACGATTTTCCAAGTAAGAAGTGCTACAGAAGATATATACAAAGTCTAATTCTGAAAACCGTGAGCAAAATTTTAAAACAGAATGAAATGAAGCAACTGACAATGACCACATCAATGCTCCATAGACTCTCATAAGCTACAATATTACAATTAGGCATGTAAGTAGACAAAAGATTAGAACAAATACAATAGATCAAGTTATATTTTGTTGATAGTGTCTTACTTGTTGAGTATCAACTTGGTCTGCCTTATTTAAAACCACACGTATCTTGTCTTCATTACCACGTAGAGATGTGATTACACGTTTAAATTCATCGCTAATATCAAGTTTGTGGGGATCAAATAGAAGTAAAATTAGATCACATTTTGCAGCAAACCATGACGTAACTCCGGTAAAATCATAACTTCGTTGAGTCCGTTGTTTCTCTCCAGATAGAACACCAGGAGTGTCCACAAATGTTACTTCATCTAACAGCTGAAAGAAAAAATTTCTTCAAATTAAGCACAAATAATGACAAAGTCATTGGAATTGGAATTGGAATTATAAATGAAACTCACTGGATGTGGCATTTGAGAACATTGGAACTTTGATAAAAAAGAACCTCCAAAAGTTGTCAAGCCACTAAAAGGCATGTCGACAACACAATATGTATGCGAAAATGAAGTAGTTTTGTAAAGAAAAACCAAGCACCACGTTTACACCATATTACCAGTTTCTGTCCGCTCATACTTCATATCAGTGTTATCCATATCACACCGTATCGTAAGGTGCGATACGTATCCACGATACGATACAGGCTAGTGTATCGTAAAACACAAGTTATCGCACCGTATCGTGCGATACAAGCGGTATCGCACGGCCAGGGACCCTTATAGCCGAACCGAAACCCGCGTTTTTTTGTGGGTTTCTTCTCTCTGTTCGGACCTCTCCAAGTTCCCTAAGAACCATTCTTCGCCTCCTTGGTGTTCAATGCTCAAAAAGCGTGCTCTACGATGTCCGTGCAAGCCTCCTATCTCGGATTTAGGTATATTTTTAGTGTTTTTTTATTTTTTATTTTTTATTTGTTGTTTTTTTTATTTTTTTTTAATGACAAAATATGAAGTTATTAAGTGTGTGGATATGATTTTTATTGCATTCATGAAGTGGGAGGCGCTCTCTTTGAGTGTTATTTGACGATTGGAGATTTACAAAGTGCTTTTATTTTCAGGTTTTTTATTGAATTAAAATACTAAATTGAGATGGCAGGAAGGGGTGTTAGAGACTCTCATTCTCGTTCTGATGATCCGGCATGACAGTGGGGTACACCAGTTGAGGGTTCTAGATTAAAGATCATATGTTTATTTTGTGAGAGGGTGGTTAGTGGTGAAATTTCAAGGTTGAAACACCACCTAGCAGGTACTAGAAAAGAAGTTGGCACAGGCAGAGTTAGAAGTTTGCCAGAATGTATTAAATGGCAATGTCTGCAGATGATTCAGAGTATACACGAAAGGAGACAACAAAAAGATGATTTAGAGATGTTTGAAGAAGATGATGATGCTATTGGATTTGGATTCACTGATAGTTTTCCTTCAGATGCTAGAACAGAGATTGGTAGTAGCAGTTCACGAGCACCTAAAAGGGGAAAGAGAGTTGTTGAAGACTTTGGAGGTGGTAGAAGAGGAAGTTCAGGAAGGAGTAGAGGAAGAGCCTCTTCTAGCATACATTCATTTTTTTCTCCTACTACTACACCTGGTGCTCAACCTTGAATTCGTGTTGCTATGGCTTTAGAACAGTTGCATGATCAGGTAGACCTTACAGTGGGCAGATGGTTTTATAATGCATGCATTCCATTCGATGCAGCAAACGATTTTCATTTTCAAGCAATGGCAGATGCAATTGCTAACATCGGTCCAGGATACAAGATGCCCTCCTATCACAAGTTGAGAGGAAAGATATTAGATAAGACCATCATTGAAGTGGAAGAATAATGTTTGACATTGAGAGAGCCATGGAAGGAGACAGGTTGCACTATCACGGCAGATGGATGGACAGATAGTCGATGAAGGACCTTGCTAAACTTTCTTCTCTACTGTCCTAAAAGACTTATGTTTTTTAGATCTTTGAAGATGTCAGAAGAGAGCCATACTGCGGATATTTTACGACAAGAATTTGATAAGGTTATATAAGAGGTTGGGCTAGAGAATGTAGTCCAACTGATTACAGATAATGCAGCTAACTACAAAGCAGCTAGGAAGGAGTTAGCTGATATTTATGGGACTTTCTACTGAACACCATGTGCAGCCCACTGTTTAGATCTCATCCTTGAGGACATTGGTGAGATGGATGAAATAAAGGCAGCAACTGAGTTTTGTCAAGATATTACAAAATTCATTTACAACCATGAATTTATTTTGTATATAATGAGGAGATATACAGAAGGGTGCAGAGCTTCTTCAAATAGTTGCAACTCAGTTTGCAACAAACTTATTATCTGTACAGAGTATTATGAGACAGAAGCAAGCATTGAAGAGAATGTTCTCTTCCGATGAGTGGCAACAATTTGTAAAGTTGCCTCAAAACAGAAGAAATAGAAAGTTGAATGAGATTTCCGAGACAGTCTTCAGGAGTACATTTTGGAATGCATGTGTTAGACTGTTGAGGATTACATGTCCTTTAGTAAAGGTTTTGAGATTGGCGGACAGTGAGGAGAAATAATCTATTGGCTACCTATACCTTTATAAAGCCATGGATAGGACAAAAGAAGCCATCATAAACAATTTTAATGGAAAAAAAAGAGATTATGTACCCGTGTGAAAAATAATTGATAATAGATTGAATAAACAATTGCATCAGCCTATTCATGCAGCAACATATTATCTAAACCCATCATTCAGGTACTCAACAACCTTCAAAAGGGACGATGAGGTTAATCGAGGCATCATTGATTGTATTGATAGATTAGTCCCTGATGAGAGCATAGCAGATGCTATACATCGAGAGATGGAGATTTATGATAATGCTCTTCACTTAATGAGTTTGCCAGTAGCAATTCGCAACCGCACTACGATGCGTCAAAGTAAATTGTTTATCTTCGTATTTAAGTTTTATCTTATATTATTATGAATTATGTCTCTAATGTTTGTCTTTTTCTATAGATGTTTGGTGGAACGGGTTTGGAACTGATTGTCCGAACCTTAGAGTCCTGAGCCAAACCTATAGTGCAACACGTTGTGAAAGGAATTTGAGTGTCTTTGAACACATCCATAAAAAGAAGTGCAATAGGTTGGAACATAAGAGACTAAATGAGTTAGTTTTTATTCATTATAACATGCGTCTTCGTGAAAGGTAATGTTGTATTACTTAAATGTTCAATTCAATAAATTGTTTGACTTCACTTGTTCATATTATTTACTACTTGTTTATCTTTGTTTGTTGTAGGCAATTAAAAAAATGTAATAGACAAGAAAGCCAATTTAATCCAATAAGTTTGGATAATTTTGATATATTAGAAGATTAGATTATAGAAGATAGTGAAGAAAATGCTCTCCTAACTAAAGAAGACATTGCATGGATTAATTTGGAAGGAGCGCAATAACAGTATCAAGGAGATGAAGAATTTGATTTCCAAGCAGAAGGTGTTGCTGATGATGATGAGGATGAGGATTTCAGTAAGGAGAAGATGAAGATTATTTAGTTGATGATCCTCATTATAATTTGTAAATGTAAATGTATTTCATTTTTTTTATTCAAAATATGTAAATTTGGATGCAATTGTTCAATGTTGAATGCTCAATCTGTACTAAACTTTGCATTATATGAATTTAAAGCAATTATCATATTTTTTCAGATTTTTCTTGATTTTTTTCTGATTTTTACTAATTTTCTTGATTTTTTTATTAATTTATGTATTATTTTAATATTAAAGTGTGAGGGGGCAAATCTCGAATGGAGCCACCCCCCTCACTTTCTCTCTTTCTTAATATCAACCTCTTAACCATAATACAAAACATCCAGTCCTTATATAAAGGGTTGTAAAACAAAAAATGACCAAAATACCCTTAGTACTACGAGCAATTACAATAATACCTAAAACATCAGAAATTACAAAACTAACACTAAGAACACTAAATATAAATATTCTTCAACATCCCCCCCTCAAGTTGGGAGTGAGATACTAAGAACTCCAAACTTGCCAAAAAAAATTGATTTTTTTTTTAGCAACTTTCTGGCTGCAACGTTCTTCATCTGTCTTCGTGACTGATCTAATCTTCAATAGCTTCTTTGGCTGCAACAACTTCAACTCAGCCTTCCTTGTTGATCATCTTCAGCAGTATATTTGGCTGCAACATAACTACCCTTCCTGGTTGATCATCTTTAGCAGCATCTTTGGTTGCAACATCAACTCAGCCTTCCTTGCTGATCATCTTTAGCTGCAACATCTTCACTCAGCCTTCCTGGTTATTTTTCAAGTAGCTTTCATAACTGCAAATTCCTGCAACCTCACTCGCTACATATAAAAACTTTTCTACAATCCTCATAACTGCAATCTTCAGCATACATCTCTACTTTCTTAGTGTTGTTTTTCCAATTGATACAATCATCACGTACTACTTCGTATCTTTTGTAATCTTTTTCTAAATTTTTTTCAGCTCTCTTAAGCATTTCAGCAAACACTTATAAAAACAATCGGACTCCAGATCCTTCGCGTCTTGTGCATTCCTTCCACAATGAGAACTAGGAATAACAGCTCCTTGATAGTTTTGATGTACAACTGAGGCACTGTCCACATTCTCAAATTCAATAAAGCTGACAGGCGACCCACATAGCTTAAAGATCTTGTGCAACTGCTCCACCTCTGTTCGTCCTGGCATGATTGGCTTTCCAGCTAGCAATTCTGCCAAAATGCAATCTGCACTCCATAGGTAACACCTACACCATAATAAAAGCTCTGACGGCTGATACCAGAGGGTTACAACTCGACTTGTCATATTCCTCGTTTTCATCCGAGCCTCCTCTAGACTGTATCTTATTGTACGCCGCCAAGGTCTTTTCATATTCTGTCTTCTTCTTAGCAGCCTTTGACACATAGGGCGCCTTTTCGGATTCAGACATCGCCTTCCATTTATCGCCAGCTGCCTGTTTTACTCTCCCTAGGGCCAAACATGGAAACGATGACCTTCGTGTTGTCAAACTTCGCATAAGCCGAACCAGCAGCAGAATTGACAACGCCCGTTCTCATAAATACGGGTCTCCATTGGTGAGGATTGCGACCATCAATCACTTGAGTCGGGAGGAGGCTTTCTCTTTCGCGCACTAATGTACATCATCATTCACTGTATGCGGTAACAATTGACTGATTGCAACCTGCAGCTTCTACAAAAATCATAAATGATTGACCCCTAAGATTTAATGATCACTTATTGCAACCTGCAGCTTTACAAAAGTCATAAGTGATTGGCCCCTAAGATTTAATGATCATCTGTCAGATTGGGGTGGTAAGGTTCATGATCACGCCCCTGAAACGCCATAAATGATGGGCCCTTAAGATTTAATGGTCCCTATGCCTTCACGGTCTTCTGATGTATTAGGATGCAGTCAATGAAGTCCTGCTACCAATGGCAAAAGGTGAAGCTCTGATACCATGTTGAAAAACGTGGTTGCACAATGGAGATTGAAAATCATAAACATAAAGAAAAATAAAAAAGAAATGTAGAGATTGAAGGAGGGGGCAGACCTCCAATGGAGGTTGCCCCCCCTCACTTTCTCGCTTTCTTAATATCAACCTCTTAACCCTAATACAAAACATCCAACCCTTATACAAAGAGTTGAAAAATAGAAAATGACCAAAATGCCCTTAGTACTACAGGCAATTACAATATTACCTAAAACATCAGGAATTTCAAAACTAACACTAAGAACACTAAATATGCATATTGTTCAACACCACCTTACCACCTAATGTCATATGTATCCCTTATAACTATTCTTAAAATGATTCCCATGTTTTGTCAACATGAAAGATCAGTCTCTATAGTCGAGCTATGTTCACTAAAAAACGAGCACCCTCGAGAAACAAAATAGGTAAACAGTGCATATTAGTCCTTGGACAAGGAAGATTTTTTGCCAATTAGAAACAAATAGCCACTATAGAAAAGTGAAAATAACCAAGGTTAGCTGCAGGATATAGTTTATCCCAGAAAAACTAATAAGTCCAGGACCAAAAAATGGAATCTATTTGGCATGTAGAGGTATATGGGAGATTTAGAACTGAGCTAAAAGGTGAGGATGAATTTCAAAAAAGATAACAATAATAATTTTACACATCGGAAAGCATATTTCATTAGGATTAGTCAATGCAAACTGCAAAGCTATTTCATTATTTCTGCTGTTTGTTAGGCCTACAACATGAGCTGTTTCTAAATCACCAATTAATCAAGGATGTGATGATTAGTATAAAATTTGAGCACAGGGAACTACCATAACAACGACAAAACGATCTGTTGTAGGTTCAGGCCCAATATGTGCTCCTGCATAACAACATAACATGACGAATAACTATTTTGTATCCATACAAAAATGAGATTCTCTAAAATGCATCAGTGCACCTCACCGGGATAGCTTCCCTTAAGCAAGTGTTTGATGAATGTTGTTTTCCCAGTAGAGTATTGACCCAGCAGCATAACCATGGGCTTTGCATCAAAGTCACTGTTTGTCTTTCATCAATAATTGAAATTGACATTTTCCATCAGATTATAGACATGAATAAGTAAAAGAAACATCAAGAAAACTTTACTCACCAACAAAGGGGATACAAAATCATTGAAACGATAAGTGACTTCAAGTGGTTTAAGTTTCTCAATGTATAACTTTTTCAAACCATCAATGATAGATGTCACAGATGATAAGGAAACCTGGACGAGTTGGAAAACAAACTCTTAGTCAAAGTACTTGCTTCGACAAAGTATGTAATCATACATTAAAAAAAGGAGGACAAGCATTAGTTGTTATCATTATTAAACAGGAAATAGGATTCCAGCTTTTAGCTCATTCTTTAGCATATTATTACAAATCCAAATTTTCCTTTTTTGCTTTGCATTTCTATTGTTGTTTAGCTCACACTCAGCTCATTCTTTAGCATATGATCACGAATCAACATTTTCCTTTTTGCTTTGCATTTCTATTGTTGTTTAGCTCACATTCATATATTAGATTTACAAAGTAAAAAGGAAATGAAAATATAGCCTTCAGGAGTGATTCTTCAGCGAGAAATACATCCCAGTTGTAAGAAAATCCATAATGTTCAATGGGTAAGGAAACTTTTATGTCGAGAAGTGAAAGACAAACAGTGACATTTTCCTCAAACAAAACAAATAGCAAGAAATGGGGAGTAAATGCTTGCTTAAAAAACATGTCAACCCTAACCTTCATCATTGTGATTCATGAGGTTACATCTACATGACTCTTGAAAGTGAATGTGTGAATGTTTCTAAAATTAGGACAGAGTGTATAATATTTTTTACTCATTTAATCAGGTCTTTGATAATTTGATGCATTAGAATGCTTTTCTCCTAGTGACAATTAACAAATATATTATAGGAAGAATCAAATAATGCTGGCATGCTCGTAACAAGGTTCAGATGTTCATGAGCTAAGGACATGGCAACATGCCACCAAAAAAGGTGCCGCCAAGACTCGGGTGTCCACAAGTTGCAGAAAGGGCATGCCACCAAAATATTGTGTTGCATAAGTAAACCAAAATAACAGCTGAAAAACTAGCCAGTTGTTCATGAGAAAAAGAAAAAAAATTAAACTGTATAAGCTAGCCCATACTAAATATCCTAAATATCACCAAAAAGAACCTCTAAAAAGCAGAGATAATAATGGAAATCAGCTACCTTTTTTGTTGATTTTGTACTGAACCACTGGATTGATGAAGACTGTTCTGGAGATGCTGCTCAAATGAAATAACAATGTTAAATAGGTATCATAAGTACATATGAGAGGACATACCAAATAAGCTCACCACTAAGATCAGGCTCAGTCTTCTTTGGAGACCGTTTATTTTTCTGTATAATTAAACAAAAAAACAGAGTAAAAAACCCTAATTATCTGACAGAAACTGATAGATTCAATTTACTCAAAAAACAGCAAAACTTACTGCTATAAGAACATCTAAACCTTCCATTGATGGAGTACCCAATGTCTCCAAGCCTGTCATATAGTAAGAAAGTTACATAGAGGTACTTTAATTAGCAGCAATACTAGAAGTTAATAAGCCAAAATAGCAGCCTCATCATTTCATGAAAAATGTGTAACATCTCCAAATTGCATATGATTACCTCCAGACGCTAAGATATCAGGAGTTATTTCCTGCCCTTGCTGGGCCGACGAAATTACCTGCATGTCACAAAATTTAAAGATCTTAGATGCTCGGCGTAGAAGTACAAGAAGGCAAACAGGCTAGGATTGATGCTTAGACAATTTTCCTGAATTTAAGTAAAAAGCACATGATAAAAACCTGCATGGCAGTCACGAACTCTGGGAAGCCAAGAAACCCTTGTCTTTTGGTGTCTGCAACAGCCCAAACCTTATGACAAAAATCACACAAAATCATAAGGAAGAAATAAATCTGTATCTTTTTCATACATTCGCACACAGTGTGTTTCCCTAAAAAACATGAAAGGTGAAAACAACATTTCAAAGCAAAATCATTCAACAAAAAAATGGGAGAATGGGAGACTCGATCAACCTGAAAAATAATATATGAATGCCCTCATTGAATTGTGTTGTGATCGCATAACATGTTTAATACATTTCAGTAAAAGATGAGCACAATTCAGGAATAGAATTGTAAATATTTGTCGATAGTCGAAGGTTGATACTTCACGAATCAAATGCACCAAATCGCCAAGAGTTAAATAGTATTCAAGTATGAATGCCGATCTTCAAGTATACCAAACAAGAGAGCGGAAGCATACACAAACAAGTCAAAAGCAGTGCCAAGACTACATACTTTATTAACGAGATGAGGTGGTATTTATAGAGCATTTGTACATCAAAGAAGAAATGAAAAAGACCAAGTAACAAGACTAGTGATGGTTGGCCAGCACTAGCCGTTGGGCAAGAGTCCAACGATTAGTTGGCCCTGCTGGCCCTGGCCCTTGTTCCAAACGGAGGCTGCACGGGCCCTACTGGCCCGTGCCCCTATAACATTAACACCACCCTCAAACTTACGGGGTATACACTGAAAGTTTGTCTAACAAGAATTAAAACCGAGTAGCCGAAAGGGATTTTGTGAAGAAATTTGCTAGCTGCATCTCAGATATGACATAACACAGTGAAATCTTCTTATTCAGGCATTCTTCACGAACAAAGTGACAATCCATCTCGATATGCTTCATTCTCTCATGGAAAGTATTGTTGGAGGCAATATACATGGCGCTTTTGTTGTCACAATACATGATGGCAGGGCATTGTAAAGTGACTCCCATATCTGCTAGATGGTTGTGATCCAAGAGATCTCCATCACAGTTATAGCCATAGCTCGATATTCGGCTTCCGTGGATGAAATGGACACTTTCTGTTGCTTTTTGCGCTTCCAGGAGATGAGAGATTCACCTAAAAACACACAAAAAAACAGTCGTAGAGTGTCTATCATTGATATCTCCACCCTAATAAATCAAAAGATGAAGAAGAAGTTAAGAGAACCCCTTTGTTAGCAGTATTTTTGATATATCAAATAATGCGCAAAACAACACTCATCTGAACAGAAGTGGGTGCCTGCTGAAATTGACTTGTTGTGTGTACTGCATCTGAAATATCTGGTCTAGTAATGATAAGATAGGTAAGGGCTCCTATGAGGAGTCGGTACGGGGCTCACCATCAGTGGATCTTAGCTTGGTGCCTAGAACTTCTGGTGTGTCAACTATCTTGGTATCTGTAAGACCAGATCCTTCAATGATATCATTTGCAAACTTTGTTTGAGACATAAAGTATCCATAATTGTTTTTAGTTATTTCAATGCCTAAAACCAAGTCTTTCAATTCAAATTCATGATGAAGATTAAGTTTAACTTCTGCAATTCCTGCTTATCACTTCCTATGATGATCATATCATTCACATACAAAAGCAAAATAACAACACCTGATTTTGTTTTTCGTATAAACAATGCAGTATCAGTATAGCAAGTCGTAAAATTATGCAAATGCATGAATTTTTCAAATCGATCAAACCAAGCTTTAGGAGCATGTTTCAAACCATACAAGGCTTTTCACAATTTAAGAGCATGTCTAGGAGGAGGATTGAGACTAGGAGGAGGGCTCATGTAGACTTCTTCATTCAAATAATCATTCACGAAAGCATTATTAACATAAAGTTGATAAATATTCTATTGCTTAATTGCACTAATGGTTATGAGAATTCTAATTGTGGTTATTGGGACAAAAGTTTCATCATAGTCAATTCCATATTCTTGAGCATAACTTTTAACAACTAGTCTAGCCTTCTCTCAATGTGACCATTGCTATGAGTTTTGATTTTATATACCCATCGACATCCAATGATTTTCTTATCATTTGGTATGGGTGCAACTATCCATGTCTAAGCCTTGTCTAGGGCATTGAGTTCATCTTTCATAGCATCTTCCCATTCTAGAATACCTTTAGCTTGATGATAGAACCTAAATTCCTTAACTTACGAAGGGTGGAAATCAAATTTCTCCATTGTGGTTAAAAAGATTCATAGGACACAAATCGCTGGAGAGGTCTTGAAACCTTGGGTTCTAATCTTGTAATATCAGGTTCTATACGAGCATCATTGGTTTCTCTAGGACGTCTTCTATAATGTGAGGGGAAGGGTTCGACAATTGATTGAGTATCAACAGTTGTGTGTGAAGTGTCATTGTTTTCAACAGGATTTTCTTGAAGATCTTGATAAGCTACTTAGTCACAATCATTATCTTCTTTTAGTTCAAAAAAATCTTGAGGAATGAAAGGTTCAGAATTTTCCAAGGGTTTGGATTCATAATACATATCATTCTCAAAAAAATTTACATCTTTAGACACATACAATTTGTCTTCTATGAGATTAAAACACCTATAACCCTTCTTGTTAATGCCATAACCAAGGAATACACATTCAATAGCTCTAGGTGACAGTTTATCATTCTTGTCTGTATACACAAAACATCTACATCCAAAAACTCTAAGTCGTTCATAGTATGGAGGGATGTACAATTTTTCAAAAGGTGAAGTATTTTCAAGGTTAGATGAAGGCATTTTATTTATAAGATATATTGTGGTAAGAGTAGCTTCGGCCCATAAATATCTAGGAACCCAAGCAGCAATTAGCATAGTTCTAAAAGTTTCAATAATATGTCTATGTTTTCTTTCCGCTAGACCATTTTGTTGGGATGTTTTAATGCCTGATTTTTTATGAAAAATAACATTTATTTCAATAAATTTTTAAAATTCATTAGACATGTACTCTCCTCCCGAATCGGATCTAAAGATTTTAATGGTGGCTCCACATTGGTTTTTGATCATATTACAAAAAACTACAAATTTTTCAAATACTTCAGATTTGTGTTTTAAGAGATATATCCATGTAAAGCGAGTAAAGTCATCAACAAAAATCACATAGTATTGCACTCCTCCTTTAGAGACAAAAAAGTGTGGGGCCCCAAACATCCGAATGTATTTGATCAAAAGCTTTCTTTGGTACATAGTTTCTTTCTCCAAAAGGAAGATGATGCATTTTTCCAAGAATACAACTTTACATTCAAACTTTTTCTCTCTAATGGTTTTCATCAAGGGAATATTACATAAATTTTGAGAGTCCAAGTGTAGCATCTTGGGCTACGTTACAAAACTCGGAATTTGGCATAACAAGATAGTCCATTTTGTATAGTCCACTTTCTCTATGGCCTTGACCAATCACCTTCCTCAATAGGTGATCCTGCACCACACAATGTTTGGATGAGAAAGTGATTATACAATTATTATCACATATTTGAGCAACCAAAAGTAGGTTTAAATTAAGTTTAGGTATAAGACTTACATTTTTAATTTTAAAATTTTGTTTTTCAAGGTTTGCTATTTTTTTATTTAGAGTTTTGTTTCATCGGCCGTAAACACATGTTTTCCAATGGTTTCACAAGAATTAATCAAAGAATCTTCACTATGTGTCATATGATAATATACACCGAAATCTAAAAACCAAGCATACCTTGAGAAGTAGATAGAGCATTCTCGAATATGCCTGCTTTTTCCTTGAAGATTTCTTCTATGTATGCTTTGATGTTGTTGAGAAAGACACCCCCTTCTTCTACGGCTCCCACGTTTCCACTTCTTTTCCGAAGTAAAGGACAAGTGGTTTTGATGTATCCACTTTCCTTGCAATAATGGCAAATAGTGTCTTTGTTGAGCCACGATCCCATGAGCTTCTTTGACATGCCTTCGTAGTTTTTTGCATGTGGAGGCTTGTAGGTCTTCATGTTTGCTCCCAGCTTTAATGCGGCAAGCACGGCTTCTTTGGCCACATTCATATTCTTCAATCTTGTTTTTTCCATAACAAGATTGGCCAAAAAGGAATCACCTCTAGGTCTAGGTTTTCTATGTATAAGGTTTGATCTAATATTTTCAAACTCGTCTCTCAACCCACGCATAAACAAGAAGAAGTATTGGTTATCTAGAAATTCTTGAAATTCATCTAATTTGTGAAGATTTCCAAATTTATCAAAACTTCTTAATAAGTCCATAACTCCGAAAATTCATTATGGTAGTCTCTAATGCTTAGGTTCCCTTGTTTAAGCATAACTATTCTTTCCATTAGATCGATTTGGAAAACAAAGTCATCTTGAGAATGAAGTTTTTTCAAATATTCCCAAGTTTCAAAAGCGTTTTCAAAAGCACTAATTCTATTTCTAAGTTTTTCATCCACGTTTTGACAAATAATCCATGTAATCTTTGCATTCATCTTTTCCCACAATTTCAAATCTAGCTTGTATTTTTCATGAGCTATGACGATTTCATCGTCATCCAAACCATCAATGTTCAAAGTTGGTTTCTTTATGGTTCCATCGATGTAATCCCAAAAATCTTTTGATAAAAAATATTTTTTCATAGTCCTAACTCCTAACCCAACTTTGATAACATTTTGGGTCTAGGATACATCTAAATGACTCATTTTTACCTTCCATTTTATGCAAAATCAAAGATTTTGAACTAGCCTCAAGTTTGATGCGATTATTCAAATTTTGAACTCATGGCACGCTTCCCAATGCACTCGATTTCTTCAATCCGAGGCTCTGATACCATATAAATATTTATCCATAGTCGAAGGTTGATACTTCACGAATCAAATGCACCAAATCGCCAAGAGTCAAATGACATTCAAGTATAAATGCCGATCTTCAAGTATACCAAACAAGAGAGCGGAAGCATATCCAAACAAGTCAAAAGCAGTGCCAAGACTACATACTTTATTAATGAGATGAGGTGGTATTTATAGAGCATTTGTACATCAAAGAAGAAATGAGAAAGACCAAGTAACAAGACTAGTGATGGCTGGCCAGCACTAGCCGTTGGGCAAGAGTCCAACGGTTAGTTGGCCCTGCTGACCCTGGCCCTTGTTCCAAACAAAGGTTGCACGGGCCCTACTGGCCTGTGCCCCTATTACATTAACAAGAACCGCACAAGAAAAAGCTCCATAAATGCTTAGTAGTCACTTGATATGCTCTATTCATGCAGCAAAGCAGCACCAAGAACCATAACGCCATCCACATATCAAGTCCATAATATCAATATCCCCATAAAAGAGCTCCCACCTTGAAATAACAAAACGACTATTTTAACTCTAACTTTTTTGCATTCAGGTTGGCACTAGTCAAGCCTCCTGATCTTAGATGGGCCCTCAAATTTATATCCAAAAACAATCTACCAAGTTTTGGTTCTGGTTGGGTAGATCAAACCTTATTAGGCCCATACAATCAATAGGAGGAACAGGGTCGAGCAGGTCTCATCATACCATCTTTAAAATAGGTACAAAATTTTGGACAAAGATCAACCCACTGTAGTTGAGTTTCAGGCATGAGTTGGATTGGTTGGTGTTTGGTTACTAATAGTTTTTGAACTAATCAAACCAAAAATAATAAAGTAAAAATTATCTT
Organism: Brasenia schreberi; assembly: GCA_036023115.1. Classification (NCBI taxonomy): domain Eukaryota; kingdom Viridiplantae; phylum Streptophyta; class Magnoliopsida; order Nymphaeales; family Cabombaceae; genus Brasenia; species Brasenia schreberi. Next base: position 11,459,325 of record JAYKKT010000072.1, read on the forward strand.
GCACAGTTGGCAACAACCAGAAATTTTTTAATATAAACTATATCAGTTAAGATGAGGTACTCTCTAGCCTTACAGTAACCTGCAGTAGTCTTCTAGAAACAAATTTATTTGCAGATTCAGATTCGGTTTGAAGTGAACCAATCACTTCTGGATCTAACAGGTTAGGGTATTGTTGGGTTTGGCTGTCGTTTTGACAAACTCCTTTGAGGCAATATAAGTCCAACAACAACAAACAGTTTCTGGTTTAAAACACACGTATCACAGACCTAACCTTCTTTTAAAAAAGCTCAAGATATTAGACCAGATCCAAGCCCATAAGTCTCTAAAATAGGGAAGGGTTGAGTCTGAAGGGTTCCACTCATCAGTTTGGTTTTGGTTAAGACCAACCCAGACTACTACCCAGTTTGACCCCTACTAACCTACAACTAGGGGTGGCAATTTGGTACATGACATGGGAAGACGACACAAACACAGTCCAAAAAGTCGATCTTCATGTCAAGCTACACATATTCATATCTACTAAAAGTATTGGTACATGACATGGGAAGACGACACAAACACAGTCCAAAAAGTCGATCTTCATGTCAAGCTACACAAATTCATATCTACTAAAAGTACACAACAGAAAGATTATGACATTTTTGGATGAACTCGATCATGACTCATAAATACAATTACAACAACAACTAAGCCTTTTCCTATACTAGATAGGGTAGGCTACATGGATTCTTTGTTTCCACATAGCCCTATCATGTGTCATGTTAGCAAAACTTAACATAATCTAGATCATTCTTTGTTGTTTCTTTCCACCACTTTTGTGTTCGTCCTCTACTTCTTTTAATACTTTCAAAATCTAGTTTTTAATACCTTCTTAGAGGCACTTCTTTTGATCTTCTTTCTATATGTTCAAATCATGTTAAATGATATTCTCATTTTATCCTCTATTGGTGTCACTCCCAATTTGTTTCTAATAACCTCATTATGTATACGGTTTTTCCTTGTATGACCACTCATCCACCTCAACATCTTCGTTTCTGCCACAAACATCTTTTGTACATGATGATTAACTGCCCAACACTTAAAAACATAAAACATGGTAGGTCTAATTGTTGCTCTATAATATTTACCTTTTAACTTTAATGGTATCTCTTGTCACAAAGAATACCTTATGCTCCTCTCCATTTTAACCAATCTGCATTAATTTTATGCCTAACATCTCCATCAATTCTTCCATCGCTCTCAAAAATTGACTCTAGGTATTTAAAACGTTTCTTTTGGAGATGCAATGTGCGTCAATTTTAATTTCTATGACCTATGAAGTAACCAATTGATCAAACTTACATTCCATATTTGTCTTTGTTCTAATAAATCGGAAGCCTTTACTTTCTAATGTTTCTCTCCATAGTTCTAATTTTCTATTAACTTTTTCCTTAGACTCCTCCAATAACACAATGTCATCTCCAAATAATATACACCAAGGTACTTCATCTTGAATATGTTTTGTTAACTCATCAATCATCATTATAAATGTGGATTTAAAGTTGATCCTCGATGTAACCCAATATTAACTTCTAAGAAGTCTGTCATTCTTTCATGAGTCCTCACACATGTTTTTGCACCATCATACATGTCTCTTATAAGGTTTATGTATGTTAATGGGATACCTCTTTTCTCCAAGGTTTTTCAAAGAATATCCCTTGATACCCTATCATAAGCTTTTTCCAAATCAATAAATATATTTTACTATGATTTAGGATTTGAAGTTGTCTACCGTCACCTTGGTGGCTGATCTTTTGTGAATTCAAGTGGTGGACTGTAGTAGTCGTTGGTAAAGCAATAGAGGTGTTATTTCTTTACATATACATCCAATTCACCTCTCATCTACAGTTAGGGATTCAAAGACTAATAAAACAAGGATGTCTTTTTCAACCACTTGGTTTTCTTCCATTGACAAATGAAATTTACGAAGTAGAGGAGAAGCTCAATGCATCTAGAGGAAATTACATATGGCAAGTGCTTACAACCAACTAGGGCTTAGAAATTCGAGAATGATAAGCAAGGAAATATGCCTTGCAACTTGTGCAACTTTAAGGACAAGTTCTTTTTTGTTAGGGAATCACTATCATACAGAAAGAAATAAAGGGGTTCATCAAACAGAAGGATTTAAACTAGGAACCACAAGAATAAGACAATAGCTATTTACATCGATGATGCTTTCAAAACTACCGGCATGAGAGAGAGAGGCATCTACTGCTTACCAAAACTGTCAACCATTCCTCACCAAGACCCTCCCTTCATCCTCTCTTAATTGAGTATCTACTTTCATGAATTCAGCAAAATCAGACCTCTCTTTTGAATAATAGGCGTTTCATTTTGTGAAACTTCATTACAACAACAACTAAGCCTCTTCCCTTACTAGATAGGATCGGCTACATGGATTCTTTGTTTCTAAAGGGCCCTATCATGTGCCATGCTAGCAGTTAACTCAATATAAACTAGATCATTCTTTATTGTTTTTTCCAACACTTTCGTGGAACTTCATTATATGAAATAATAGGTTCCAATGAAACAACAGACTTCTTGGAAACAGAGAAAACTAATAACCCTATTTTTAGTGACAAGATCATGTCTTCAAGGTTAATTTTACCTTAGTTTCTAAATGGGAGATGTATGTTAGTACATATATGAAATAAAATGTTTCTTTTTCTTCCTCAGAGAAAAGACGTTTGTGCCATCTTCTACAGGTTTTGTAAACAGAAAATGAACTGCACACATTTTTAGCATAACATTTGTTTCAAAAATCTTTTGGATATAGATTTTAGTATAATATATTTTAGTGAGAGAGAGGGAGATGAAATTCTCATATTTGTTATTGAGAGAGATAGAAGAAGGGCACGAATCAATCTCTTGAAAAGATAAATTTTTCTTTAATTAAATTGTTTACATTTTATGAATTGATTGAATGAAAATATGTAACTTTTAGGTACCTTTATAGAATAGCAAAATCAAATGTGTTGACTTTTCGATAGTGGAAACCATGAGAAAAAAGGATCTAAAGATATTTTGATGGGCTTTGGTGCACATTCAATTACATTACTAGTCAGAATTAAAGGACCACTTAGAGCGGAAATCTTATAGAGACGATGGAAGGAGATGTTCAACAGTTGAGAGATTTTGGTATATGCAGGAGCATCGCCAGGCACATTGCTAGTTGATACCAAAGGTTAGATTAGAAAGGCACTCTTACTAGAGTGCCTAGAACGAGATGTTCAACAGTGAGAGAGTATGGTCTATCCAACAAACTAAAATAATTCAATGATGGTTTGACCCAATCATAAGTTATCTCCTCGACATACACCAATCAAAAGTAAGTGACTTTTGTGGACTTGGCATCCTGCCTTCTCAAATTTTGACTTGCAACATTTTTTCCCAAACTATTATTTATGGCTATGTGACAGAAGTTTTGCATTTTTCTTTAAGTAGGAAAGTTATCCTAATATCAAAGACCAGTAAGTTCCCAAAATGATGCTCTTCATACAATAAAAGAGTCAGCTTAACACAATGTATTTTCATATAAGTGGAAACAACAAAGGCTTGGTTCCACATACATGACACAATTGGAGTTTTAATAACATAACTAATACACTATATGAAATGAAATAACACTTAAAAGCCCAAGCACTAGCAGAAGAAAAGTTCAAAAATCAGGTTTAAGTGGAAATAGACAAACAGAAACATGCATATGTACATATACATCCAAACAATAGAAGGTAATGAGCAACCAATATCAACTTCTTGTTCACAGAAGTTTTGATTTCCAAATTGGGCCCAGAAGATATAGATATGACCAGCACCATTGACTTTGATAAGTAAATTCATTAACATCCCCTCCATATCTTTTGAAAATTGAACACCAATCATGTATACAAAGTTGACAATTATTTACAATATTAACTGCAATTTGACAAAACAATTCATTAACATCCCCTCCATATCTTTTGAAATTTCAACAGCAATCATGTATACAAAGTTGACAATTATTTACAATATTAACTGCAATTTGACAAAACAACCAACAGCATGTAAGGGACAAAAGCTGGCATACAATATGTGAGTGGATTTTTAAAAACAAGACTATCTAAGGAAGACGAGAAGTAATGAGCTTTGGTAATAGAAAGGTTACACATGACTATGACATCTTGCTACCAGAGTATTGTACAAAGAGATGGACAATGGAGGATGAACTTTAGGTGATCAGAAAGGTAATGAAGGATGAATAAGTCAGTTTTTTATTTTACAGTTTCTTTGGAAGACATGCATTATCAGTAGAACCCAAGTGAAACAACAAGGAGATCATATAGAAAGAACTACCAATTGCACAGACGGCATGCTTAAGTTCCAATGTCATGCCTTTCATACTTTTCCAGTTTTTTAATTTCGCTTATAGAGTTCAAGAGAAAGCATGTGAATATTTGCAAGACTTGCTAATCTGCTTCAAATTGTCAAATGCACATGCCGGAACTTGTGCACACACTCTCGAAACCCCTGCCTCAACCTGCATCACCATGCATTTTCCCCTCACAACAGCACCACCACCCCAACAAGGCAAACAGACACACATGGAGACATACACATGAACACGTGCCTGCCCCACTCACATGACACAAGAAAACACTAACGCACCAACATACATGATTTCGAGCAGAGAGAAAATAGATGTGTAGGTAGTAAGTGAACACTAGAGCTTGGCCATCTATGGATTGGAAAAAGAAAACAAAGATGGAACCGTCAATGCCATTACAAATACATTGTGTCATCCAGGCCAAAACTCATTGGCAGCAGCTGACGTCTTACCAACCAACTAAGTGGGCAAAACAGGGACGAAACTCACAAGCCCAGTTTAGTATCCAATAATTGGGACTATTTTCAGATATCCCGTGTAACGAACACCAAAATCACCGCGTGATGTTCATATTTCATCCAGCCAATGCTTCGGAAAAGAATCTCAGAACATAGCAAAGAATCAATCTTCCCGCAAGAATGCAAGCGTTCAAAAACCGTGTAAATCTTTGTTTACTTCTGCCAAACGAACGAAAAGGAGCATAAAGCGAATTTGGAAGCTTCACAAACGAAATTTAACCCGTCTAGATCAAAATTCACCGTGTCATTCAAACCAGCAAACTTGGCATTCTACAGGAAACGAAACAAACCCAAATGTACAATGCAATCGGACAAGTCTCCACCTCCAAAGAAGATGGAAATGATCGTGCAAACGTACAGAAGCGATTTGCCTTTCAAAACATACTGGTATACGAAATGCCAAAACAGAAAAAAAATAAAAACAAACCTGTTTCAGCTCTGACCGCGACAATTTCGAGAGGGAAAAAAATTTGGTTGCATCGTTGCCGGTAATCCGTCCATCATCATCTGCATCACAGACAGGCTTAATCGATCAGAAAAAAAAAAGAGAACGATACGGGAAAACGCGAGGGAAAAATGACGAACCAGAATCGGCGTATCTGAACCATTCTTGATAGAGTTTGAGATTCTCCTTTGAGCAGGAACCGACCGAAGTCGGGAGGATCTCCATCGGAAGAAGAAGATCGATCAACAGGGGGAGAGAGAGAGAGAGAGGAAGGATTTGCTAGGGTCTCCTTCCTCCCTCTCGGATCTGGGCGATTTGAATTTCGCGGAGAGGAATGATGAGCGCTTTGGAGGGTAACGAAAACAGCGCGACTTGAAGAGAGGGACCGACAAAAACAAAGATGGGACGTTAAATTTCGGGTCATTTGACGCGGTTTCAAGGAATTTTACAAATGGTCCTTAACTGGTCTATTATTTCTGATGAGCTGCTTATGAAAATAGTTATTACTTTTAACTGTCTACTTTCCATAATTTATATTTCAAAAAGGCCACCTATTTTTTTAAATCACTGAAAAAATATGTCATGTGGTAAAAGGTACTAATAATCATCTACCACAAGCTCCCCAAAAGATTAGCCTGGATTGGAAGAGAAGGCCAGTGCTCGGAGATGTTTAACCCCAAAGTGGGCAGACTGGCTTCGATCGAGTTAGGTAGAGTTAGGCAGGGTCCTTGCATGCTTCCAGTTACGGATGCTTTATAACAAAAGAAAAATATTGTGTTGGCTCACAGAGGGTACATGTGTGGGTGTGGGTGTTAAGCTTTGACCTCCTCTTGTAACCAAAAGAAAGAAAGAAAAAAAAAAGATTTCATGGATTTTCATTGAAATAATTGACTTGATCAAGACCAAAAATACAAGACATTTCGATAAATGACAATGTCATGTAATGTTGGTTGACCAAAACATCATGTGCACTGTAGTTGAGTGCATTTCACTAAAAGAAAAGGCATGAACACTCGGAGCATTAAGATTAAGGTTGTGAGCTTCATTCCTTGGATGTGTACCTACCTGACTTAGGGCTCGTTTCCCGGCATGAAGCTTTTTGTTTGGCAAGATTCCGGTATTTGTGATATGAAAATATTGTGTTGAACAGATTCTAAGCATTAAAAAAAAGTGTGTTACTTCATTGCTTATAAAACCAGAGGTACATATGTGAATCAACGTATAAATAGTCCAATACAAGGATTTGTCACATTCTAAGTACAGTAGTGTAGCTTGTTTGTGAGGAAAGACACTAAAAAGACAACGTTATTCCCCTCTATTACATTGTACTTTGAGTGCATCATCAATTATCTTTTGAATTTTGTAAGAAAGTAACACGAAGGAAATGTTAATATATATACAAAATTAGTTGCTTTGGGCACAATGAGTCCATATACTAATGGTCAACCCACAAGTTCAAGATCATGAATTCAATACTTGAGACATGCATCTGACTGCAGCCTACCATTGCAAAAGGACAAAGAAGAACATCATTAACAGAGAGGTTCAAACGGAAAAAGGCTTACGGTGGATGCCTAGGCACTCGAGGAAGAGCGTAGCAAGCAACACCAGACCAAACCCAAGCCTTAACCCACAACAAGTGGGCTGGACTACATGGATTCTTTATCACAACCACTCACGGTGATAATATGTTCTATAGCGTTTTAACTCAAAAAAAGCAAGATTATACCAACCTTTCGAGAAACAAATGAAGCGTATCACGTATAATAACACTGTCTTTTTACCTTCGTGGATAAATACTGGTAGGCCATTTGAGGGCTCTTTTATTTTTCAGAGGTAAGTGCAGCAATGCTTCATTTGGGTTTCACGTGTTTCTACAGCTGGGTTTTGATCTTCTTGAAATCCCTTCCTAGTGCAGCTGCTACAGGGGCCATGTTCTGGAAAAATCGCTCAACGTGATCAATTTCGTGCTATTTACATTTTTTCAGGGGTTAACATGAAAGCATCGGTGGGTCGACTGTCTCACAGCTTGCGACCCGAATTTAGGCTTTCTTGCTTCTGAAAACGTTTGAATCCCATGATTCAAATACCGAGGTGAGTGAGATCGAATAAGTCGATCGAGTAGGATATGAATTTCGTGTTAGCGTCGTGTCCTTTAGTAATCAAGTGTTTAGTATGTTATACGCCCAAGAACAGGGACTACATGAACAAAGGAAGATCTCAGCACTATAAAGTGCTGGAGGCGTGGCAGAGAGAAGACGATAGGCCGAAGGTAAAGGACAAGGCCCCAAGCCTGACTGAGGACTCGTGCTTCTCGGCTAAAGTCGAGGAGACAAGGATAAACCTAGAAGAGTTGAAGAAACGGACTCGAACCAGGATGAGCTGAGGAACAACTTGAAAGCGGTTGAGGACTACCTCATCGAGCTGATCCGCAACCGTGAGCTCTCTCCTAAGGTTTTCACGAAACCTAACAATCTATTCCTGAAGTGGTGGGAAGGCTATAAAGGGTTCCTTGGGAAAGGTTGTAATATGTCATTGGCGGACGTCATAGACGTTAAACCGGCCACAGTCGCCGATCTAAATTTTTTTTAGTAGGGTGAATTGCCTATTGGAGCATTTAAGGTGTGACGAACTATGTTTAATAGCCATGGATTCAATTCTGCCCTGAAACTTTTTCAATTGTTTTTCGAATTGCAGGTGAAACCACCGGTCCTCAATGTAGATCCCCATGTATGAGATGCTCTGTTCCACAGAGCATTGACCTCTCGTTCGGATGTGCCGTAGAAATGGGATCATATCTTATGGATGCGGTAGTAAAATATCAAAATTTTCATATCATTAACATATTGTATGACATACCTTAACAAATAGAGCACCAATATTGGTAAAAGTGTTATGTTGTTGAAGAAACGCGTCAACCAGAAGACTAGTTTGGGAAAGAAAATTTCGTGGAGAGAACATGAAAGTAGTGTTTCGCGTCTTGTTCGTGTTGCGAGATTTTGTTGTCATGTCAAAAACAGGTCAAGACGAATACCACCCTCTTTCTCATGTTAAATTGGGTTGTCAAAGAAACAAGGTTTTGGACTATGTTTTGTGAAGCTTTCGTGTTGTTTTCGGGTTAAATAAAAACAGGGAAAAATCATGTTTAAAATATGCGCCCTTTGACTTAAAAAAAAGTACACTGTGATTGCATCTCACATAAGTGTTTTGTTCATGCATACACAACATTCCCCGGCCGAGCTTTCTATGAGAACTGAACCACTACAGTGTAAAACAATAGCAGCACAAGAATTGCATTGCATTGAACACACGCGTGTTTCTGTCTTGGTGTATACCTGTAGACAAACCACTTCGCAAACCTAATCCAAAGTAGTTATGATCTATTAAATCAAGAGAGGTTGATGGCATATTCGAAAAGCAAACCTTACATTTTTGCTTTTTAATCTCCAACGTTCTATTTCTCTTAGATGACTTTATATACAAAGTGGTTTGTATAGACCAACTTATATATATATATAGAGAGAAAGTAGTATAGCATATCCAATGGAGTTTAACTATGCACAAAATAAGCAAAAGCATTTCTTCTAGTTGTACACAACATATATAAGCATTTCTTCTAGTTGTACACAGCATATATGGAAACAGCACAGAAACTATGGAGGGCAATTTGGTCGGTGGGGTTGTGTGCTGGCCCTGTCATTCTACTGTTTGTGCCAAAAACAGGTCAACACGAGCATGACCCAATTCTCGTGCCACTTTAGATGGACTCGAACAGGGACCTTTGTGGTCATGTTTGTGTCAGATTTTAAGATGTATCTCTTTGTCATTTTGGGACAAAAACAGACCAACCTGAACACAACCTTTTCTTGGCTTAACTTCGGATGGATGGCAATACGGAGTTATCAGGTCGTGGTCATACGGGTTCTCGTGTCGCAACTCAAATTGACACCCATGTAAAGCAAACATCTGAACAATAATCTCTTTTGGGAATATACCATCTGAAAAGAACTAGATATGTTGGAAGGAATTAGATGTCATGACATAACATGCTCCAAAGATCATGTCAATAGAGTACAATAAGCCTCAACTTAGTTCATACATTTTCATGATTATTAGGACTAACAGTAACAGAAAATCAATACGCCAAGAAAGCAGACAAACATCCGATTCTGCTATTAGCATTGGACAATGTTCTTTGTGTGATTCCATTGATTTCTTAAGCTTCTTCAATTGCATGGGTTCAACAAGGACACCTTACTCCTCAATAAGAGCCTCCAGCTCTTCCGTAAAATAATCTTGCCTAAAAAAATGAACAAAATGGCAACGCAATGAGGTCAGCTACCGAGTAACGTAGAACATATCTAAAAAGCAAACATTCCATCTACTTTCAAGTATAGAAGAGCCAACTAAGACCGAACCACAGAACGATGTCACTAAATGGTTCATTAACTTCATCAGCATGTGCGTGCGACCTTCCAACTATGATAGCTTATTTCAGTTGGTAATATAAAAGAAAGGATTCTTATGTAGGAGGCTTCCACAAGTTCAAAATTACGAGGAAGTAGGAAATTTCCTAGTTGTTAACAATACTAAATACTCAACCGCTTACTGTGTGTGCGTGTGGTGTGTGTGTTGAAGACTACTCACGGGAAAGCCTATTACATAGAAGATGGGAAATTCCAGGTTCACAAGTTCACATTCACCCGAGAAAGCAGAAAGTTCTTAGTGTTTGGTCTGTAAACCGTTTTCTGACATTTAAAATTACATTAGTAGAAAATTTCCTGGTTTTTGTTCAATCGCTATATATATACAGAGAGAGAGAGAGAGAGTTCTCCGAAGGCTACTCAGTGGAAAGCTTATTTCAGTCGGTACACAAAATATAGGATCTTCCAGGTTCACAAGTTCACAAACCCGAGCAAGGAGAAAGTTCTAAGGTTTTGGTCCTTATTCAACCGATTGCTCAGATTGCTAACAAAATTGAGTATGTGGGAGATGTGATTCTTCAGTCTACTTGAAAGTATTCACTATATGAAACTTGTTAATGTTGGTCACAAGACTGACCGACCAACTTGAACAACTTTTAGGACTGCGTGTTGGCTTGTCAGCCCGGTGATCATAGCAAACATAACGCTGGAAAAATTTTGTTTGTGCTAGTAGAGAAATAGTCTTAATAATAGTCTAAATATTTGAAGACAGACTCTAAATAAAACAAGTCTTTGGTGGCATTAATTTCTTCAAATTAGTGCTCCCAGTTGATCACAAAGATTGGTTCAAGGCCTCTTTTAAAGTAAGTGACTCTGCTTGATTGTTTAAAGAACAAACATTTAGAGCACTGTGCTTGTTCTTGAGCTCATTACACATTGTACAATTTCATATATTTGCATCACTTTTGAAATTAACTCGGAAGTGCTTGTGTTGCACTCCCTAGAAAGTATTCTCAAAAGAAAATTGTAATCAAGGATCTCTTGGATGAGCTCTAGAACCTGCCAAGTCACATGGGTATGGGCATAGGTCCAAGTGTGAAGGTACAACATACACACAGATATAGTAGGATATTCAATGTACTTGCATCAGTGCAATGCACTTGAGCACATGGCAGTGCAAGTGTACAACACGACTTAGAGAATAGACTTTTGGAACTTGGCAAGAGACCATTGTCCCTGTAATCTGTGATTACTGAAGATTACTAGAGCTTTCCACATGCTGGGGAAATCCAAATCAACGGTTTAATTTGCAATGTTCACCAAATTCGAATTCCCTATGAGAAGATGAAAATTTTGTTTGTTCTAGTAGAGAAATAGTCTTAATAATAGTCTAAATATTTGAAGACAGCCTCTAAATAAAACAAGAGTCTTTGGTGGCATTAATTTCTTCAAATTAGTGCTCCCAGTTGATCACAAAGATTGGTTCAAGGCCTCTTTTAAAGTAAGTGACTCTGCTTGATTGTTTAAAGAACAAACATTTAGAGCACTGTGCTTGTTCTTGAGCTCATTACACATTGTACAATTTCATATATTTGCATCACTTTTGAAATTAACTCGGAAGTGCTTGTGTTGCACTCCCTAGAAAGTATTCTCAAAAGAAAATTGTAATCAAGGATCTCTTGGATGAGCTCTAGAACCTGCCAAGTCACATGGGTATGGACATAGGTCCAAGTGTGAAGGTACAACATACACACAGATATAGTAGGATATTCAATGTACTTGCATCAGTGCAATGCACTTGAGCACATGGCAGTGCAAGTGTACAACACGACTTAGAGAATAGACTTTTGGAACTTGGCAAGAGACCATTGTCCCTGTAATCTGTGATTACTGAAGATTACTAGAGCTTTCCACATGCTGGGGAAATCCAAATCAACGGTTTAATTTGCAATGTTCACCAAATTTGAATTCCCTATGAGAAGATGAAAATTTAGATCACCCATATTCCTTTACTAACCTGAGTTCCTGGCATTTGAGCCACTTGAAAAGGGAAATATTTCCCTTAGTCATGGCACAACTTGATTATTAAAACTTAAAAGCAAAGAGTAATTAATAATGAAACATTTTAACTTTATGAAAACTGAACCATAGAAGTAATTCACAATTATCGTCCTGAAGGCAAGATAAAACAGGATAAGTTTACCGAATTTTGCGACCAAGCTGATAAAGGCCAGTCCCTGCCATGGCAACATTCACACTGAAGAGGTTCCAATTTTTCTGTTGTAGTAGGACATGAAAACAGAATCATTGTCAAATCGTGACATGCAACTTCTTCAGTTGTAATCCGAGCAATTGATGTAAAAGAAGCAAGTTAGAAGTCCCCTAATTATTCTAAAAGTACAACAGACACACACAGAAAAGCAGAGAACCATCCAAGTGTCTCTTACGCTTCTCCAAACTGAAGCTCATACTTATAAAACCATCTAATAGGAGTTATGTCCGAGAAGCAAAACTGCCAATTTCAAAAGGAAAATTTTCCTCTGCCCCTTAGGCTTCTCAAAACTGAAGATTTGTTCTTCATACAACCATCTTCTAGGAGTTGCGATCTATGGGAAAACTGCAAAAGAAACAAGAAGCAACCCTTTTTACACATTAAGTGGAGTCAGCTACATGGATTCTAAGTTGCCGTAGAGCTCCATCTTGTGTCTTATTAGCTTCTAACTCCAGAAAAGCAAAGAGCATGCTATATTGTTTCCCTAGGCATCCTTCTTTTACCACACATTCTCACAGAAACTTCAGAATCACCTTATCCAAGCCCAATGATGAAGGGCGAAAGTTGCATTAGGTATGTTAAGATGTGGTATATATATCTATCAAATGAACAGATTATGTTAGTTATTAGTTAGTTACAGATTATGTTAGTTATTAGTTAGTTAGGTTAGGTTCTTATTTTCTTTTCTGTTTTTCTTTTCTTTTGTTTTTTTTGCTGTTACAGGACCTCCAGCAGATAGAAATCTAGCTGCTGTAGCTCTCCAACGGCTAGATTCTGTTGGGGGCATGTTGGCCTTTGTTTTCTTTATATTCCATCATCTATATAAAGAGGCCTCTTCCCTTGTATTATTGCACAACTTAAGTGCTGAGATTTGATGTAATACAGTGAATTATTCAAGATCTGGTTATTTTGAGCATTGCAACTCATGGTGTTTAAGCTCTAGGCTGAGCTTGTTGGAGATTGTTCATCATCGTCCAAGAGTGAGATTCACTTGAAGGCATCGTGTTATTCATTTCTTGGAGGTTTGAATTGAAGGTAGCCAATGGCCAGCGTAAAACTAAGTTGAACCTTTTATCCCGGATTCTATAACCTATTAGAAAACAGTCAATGCTCAATATTAAACATTCCAGTTCCAGTTTTCCAAGAAGTATTAAAATTGTACAACAACTAAGCTTTTTCCCATACCAGATGGGGTCGGCTACATGGATTCTTTGTTTTCATAGAGCTACATCAACATAGATCATTCTTTATTGTTTCCTTCCAACACTTTTGAAGTATTAAAACTGTAGATTTATATAATTCCTCTTATTCCTGAAAACCCAGAATGATTCTTGAAACCATCTGGCAGTTCACGTGTCCTCAGGTGAACCATATTGGGAACTTACTTCCTTGGGAATGCTGCAACCAGTAACATTTGCTGGCCATATTGATACGCCCATGATAACAGTTGCAAAAAACAGAATATATATTATTGTCTTTCAAGTTGCTACAATATAGCGAGAACTAGAGGAAAAAGAGAACGGAGTAAAGGCAAGAATGTTTTCATTGTCTGCAAACTTTTTTTCATTGCCCACACTAATTCTGTATTTCAGATATAAGCTTATTAGGTTCATATACTACTTTGGCATGCAGAACATACCATGCACAATAAAATTCAGCCTACTAAGTGTAAGGAGCCAGGTTGCAAAGATCCAAAACTAATGCATGAATGTAGGACATAATAAAAATACATGCAAACTTTGAAGATACATACCGGTGTTATAACTGTGCTGTAGCGGGACCAGATGATTCCAGTACATGCAACAGCTGAATGTAAAAGGAAAATTAGCATATGAAGAATGGCACTGAAAATATTAATAGGAGTTCATAATCCCAGTGGTTAGGTATTCATCACACAGGAAACTCACCTACTTGCTGAGGATAGGAAATATTTTCAGGTGGCTTTGAGAAGTCTGCAATGTTGGCTATGCTAATACCCCATTTAAAAGTTGGTGCCCAGAAGTGAACTACAATTACAATAATCAGGATATAATTGCCAGAACACCAAAACTCAGAATAGAAAAGGTAATACTTATTGGACAATATGACGCAAATTGACAAAGAAGGAGACCTGCCCTGTAAAGGCTAATGGAAAATGAAAAATCATTATGAACAAAACAATGCATTATATGCTCTTCACTGCTATCATTCCATGTGTATCATTTTTTATACTCACCACAACATAAACTAAGGGAGGTGTACCAACATATGCTCTTCACTGCTATCATTCCCTTAGAGTGCATCGAGCTATTCAGACTAAATGGTGGAACCTCAAAAGCGAGAAAGAAGATATATTTACACAGAAAGTCCTTCAGGAAGATGTTTGGAATTATGTTGGTACATCCTGTGATATGTGGAACAATATGGCTATACATATTAGGAAAGTGGTGAAAAATGTGTTATACATATTAGGAAAGTGGTGAAAGATGTGTTAGGTGTATCTAAGGGAGGAGTACCGGTACAAAAAGAAGCTTGGTGGTGGAGTGAAGTAGTGCAAAATAAAATCAAGACAAAGAGGGCATGTTACAAATTACATTATGCTAAGAAAAGTAGTGAAACTTAGAGGCTTATAAGAAAGTAAAGAAGGAAGCGAAAAAGGCCGTGAGTAAAGCAAAAGCTAAAATTTGAGAGGATTTATATAAAAAAACTCAACTCAAAAGAGGGTGAAAGAGATATTTTTAGGATAGCTAGGGCTAGAGATAAGAAAACTAAAGATCTTAATTATGTTAGATGCATTAAAGACGAGGATGAAAAAATTCTAGTGGCAAATGATGATATAAGAAATAGATGGAAAAACTATTTTTATAAGCTTTTTAATGAAAATAAAGATGTTAGTATTAGCTTAGGAGAGTTAGCCAAATCAAAAAAGTATATAAACTACAATTTCTACCGATGTATTCAAAAGAATGAAGTCAAAGAGGCTCTTAGACATATGAAGGGTGGTAAATCGATAGGACCGGATAATATTCCTATAGAAGTTTGGAAAATACTAGAAGAAATAGGAATCACTTGGCTCACAAGACTATTTAATGAAATATGGAAAAACTAAAAGATGCCCGAGGAATGGAGAGAAAGTACACTTATACCCATATATAAGAACAAGGGAGACATTCAAAATTGTGTGAATTATCGAGGTATCAAGTTAATGAGCCATACTATGAAATTGTGGGAAAGAATTATCGAACGTAGGTTAAGACAAGTATCAAGTACAACAGAGAACCGATTTGGATTCATGCCAGGCATATCTACTGTTGAAGCGATTCACCTTTTGAGACGTCTTATGAAACATTTTAGAGCAAAAAGGAAATACCTTCACATGATATTTATTGATCTAGAAAAAGCTTATGATAGGGTACCGAGGGAGGTTTTTTTGGAGAACTTTGGAAAAAAGAGGTATCTCATTGACATACATTAACCTTATAAGAGACATGTATGATGGTGCAAAAACATGTGTGAGGACTCATGAAGGAATGACAGACTTCTTTCAATTTAATATTGGGTTACATTAAGGATCAAGTCCATACTTATTTATAATGGTGATTGATGAGTTAACAAAACATATTCAAGATGAAGTACCTTGGTGTATGCTATTTGCAGATGACATTGTATTAGTGGAGGAGTCTAAGGAAAAAGTTAATAGAAAATTAGAACTATGAAGAGAAACATTAGAAAGCAAAGGCCTCTGACTTAGTAGAATAAAGACAGAATATATGGAATGTAAGTTTGATCATTTGTTTACCTCAGAGGACATAGAAATTAAAATTGGCAAGCATTGCATTCCCCAAAAGGAAAGTTTTAAATACCTAGGGTCAATTTTTCAGAGTGATGGAAGAATTAATGGAGATGTTAAGCATAGAATTAATGCCAGTTGATTAAAATGGAGAGGAGCATCACGTATTCTTTGTGATAAGAAGATACCATTAAAGTTGAAAGGTAAATATTATAGAGCAGCAAATAGGCATGCCATGTTTTATGGTTTTGAGTGTTGGGCAGTTAATCATCAACATGTACAAAAGATGTCTGTGACAGAAATGAAGATGTTGAGATGGATGAGTGGTCATACAAGAAAAGACCATATACATAATGAGGTTATTAGAAACAAATTAGGAGTGACACCAATAGAGGATAAAATGAGAGAATATCGTTTAAGATGGTTTGGACATATAGAAAGAAGATCAAAAGAAGAACCTGTAAGAAGATATGAAAAACTAAATTTGGAAAGTATTAAAAGAGGTAGAGGATGACCACAAAAGTGTTGGAAAGAAACAATAAAGAATGATCTAGCTTATTGTGAGTTAACTGCTAATATGGCACACGATAGGGATCTGTGGAAACAAAGAATCCATGTAGCTGATCCCGTCTAGTATGGGAAAAGGCTTAGTTGTTGTTGTTGTTGTACCACGACATAAACTAACAACTATTGTCAACCCTAAATGTGAGAACATCGGGAAATATCTTAAGGACAGTTCTATTATTATTTGCAACAATATTCTCTTCAATATAGTATCACTAGCAATAACATAAATAATGTTTTATAAGGAAGATATGCATAGACATCAAGAAGGATATTCTTCGAATTTAAAAACAATTATTTCTTGTCGAATAATAGCTATGATACTCCAAATACCAGAGTGTACATGAATAGAGAGGAAAAAAGAGCAACATGAATCAACTCAACTTTTATTGAGTAAAAGATACATATATCTACATGAACAAAAAATAAAGCTAGTGGATCTCAGTCATGTACTTGAGTCAAACCAAACCGCATCCTATCTTAACCTTCTATCAGAAGCCCTGGTTCATGTCAATCTTTCTGGGGCACCTTTCTTCCAAGGTATGAAATGGAGAAGTAAACCACCTTTCCCCTACTTACCACCGCCTTAAGGGTACACTCAACAAACTGATAAAACCATTCTACACCTAGATCCCCGCACTTGTGACCCATATGACAACTATTAAAACATTATGGTATATTTCAAATATGAGATCATGATATTTATCCATTCAATGCACTTCCAAAAAAATTTACATGTCACCCCAACTTCAGTGTAGCTCCTATAGAAGAACAGCCTGCAGGTTTGTCATAAGATTTTCCTTTTGTTTTAAGTAGCTTCACAAGCTTGCAGTCAACACCTAATAATTTGTATTGCACGTGTCTCATCTCTTACAACAAAATGAACCAAAAATTACCAAGGTAACATGAACTAAATTTAATACAAAAGTTACCAGTTAACAAATGAATATTTCCAACCAAAACCAAACCTTCCCCCACTGAGGTCGTCTGGACGCCATTGTATTCAGGTAAAACCAAAACCTAAGGCTGATGTTTTGCTTTCATCTACCAAACTGTATCATGTTGGGAAATGTGAAATGTGATTTTGATATACAATTCCCCTCGGTGAGGCTGTAGGAAGTCACATGAGTTCAATGAAATGGACTATCTAATGAAGTTGTTAATATAAATATAATAACGCCACAAGTTCACAATGTACAAAAATGAAACTTTTCCAATCTTCAAAGGACATGAAATTATATCTTACACATTAATCAAGAAATGTAACATGAGGTGATAGATCATTTACTCAAGAGGAGAAAATTCCCATAAAACGCTCTGAATAATAATAGCAAGAGAAGTCACAAGAAAACCACTAGATACCGAAGACGAAGAGACTGCACTTTCCTAACCAATCAGCCAGTTCAACCAAAGTTTTAGTAAATCACCTGAATCGCGTTAGGCCTTTACCAGAGAGACGTAAAATAGTAAACAAAATCTAGGAAAAGCCAATTTTTTGTGCATTAAAACCACGTGAGATGTTTCGATAATTCTCTCTTTACGGTAATCGGAAATCATTTATTTAAGTAAAGATCATCAATTAAAACATAATCACGATCATGAATCATATAGATGGCGCCGCTGCTCATTTCCGCATGTTAATAGATTACCAACCAAATGTTTTAAGACAGGAATCGAACTTCCTGACCAAGGCTAGATTCGAACCTTGTTTCCACATGAACGTTCAATTCGTTCAGACGCTCCATCTAATCAATTGTCGTTAGTTATCGACTCTTCCATATTAGGCGCCAAAACTCCGCCAAAGGAAGATGGATATGATAACCACGAGACGGAGAAAAGAGCGGATCTGAACGAGATAGAAATCTCGTCACAGGAAAAACTGAATTCGGTGAAGCAACCAAGGAAAAATCATCATCACAACCAAAGAGAGCAAAAGAGAATCGAGAGAATGGGAGAGATTACTGGTTTTGGGTCCTGCCGGATGGTTCCAGAGAGCCAGAAGCTTTGAAGAGCCAGTCATGTCTCTCCCTCTCTCTCTCCAGAAAGAAAGGAGACCAAGAAGAGAAGGAAACTTCCCGTCACTCTCTCTAGGGTCTGGTTCTAAATCCCTCTCTGGTTGAACCAAAAACGCCGTGAAGACGACGACTGAATGATTATCTATATGAGAGCAGATAAAATACAGCTATTCCTGATATAGCAAAACATAAAACTCTTCGTTATCCGTGCATCTCATGGGTGGACGGTGGAGAATGGGCTACAACATCTATCGTGCTGGGGAATGTGATCTGTGTCATAAAATAGCAGTGTTCAGGGTCATGTTCGTGTCGTTTCGTGTCAGCTGACTCGGAAGGACTGGTTTTTTCTTCGTGCTATTTTGTGTCGATAAGAAATGCAACTTTTGGTGTTCTAGACCGTGCTGAGTTTCTGTGTCGGGCGTCATCTTGTCTGCAATCTTGTAATGCCGATTGTGTTTACGTCCTTTCTAAGTGTGAACTAGCGAAACCCAAACATGACTCGACTTTTGGAGTATTACGATGGATAATTCCTGTGTTGGGTTATCGTGTCTTCTCGACACGATAAAGATGGCAAGAGTAAGAAAGGAAGACCTTTCTGGTGGCTTTATAGATTATAAACATGTTTACTGGATTGAGTATTTAACTATGTGATGAGCAACTCCACGAAAGAAAACAACTACGTAGGAGAGTGAGAGAGACGTTTGGCTTCATTCAGTTCCTCTTTTCTCCTATTCTTCTCTCTTTTAGTTACTTTGTTTTCAAGTTTCAAAAGATAAGGAGATAACATTTTAACTTATTACGTTAGTACGAAAATCGAGGAAACATGATGAGAATCTTTTAACTACTACACCATGCTTTTTACATTATTTCTCTTTATTTTTCTCCCTCCACTTCCTCATTCGCTCTCACACTAAGTGAAAAGAAGAGAATGAATAACATAGAATACTTTTGCCTACACAAGCTTTTTTCATGCCTGTTGAGCGTCATAGGTAAGTTGTTCGTGCATTAAAAACCATTGAGTAAAGCAAATCACATTGTGCTCATCTATAAGCTCTTAATCGGAGGTCAAGGTAGTGCCCTTTTGATATAGCACTGATGTGTATATGTAATTTGTTTGTTTCTTCTTTGTTAACATTTTATAGCGTAAATTTTGTGTACTGTTTCCTTGATATCCCTTTTTGAGTGAAGTTCATGCATTTAATAGGGGAAAAATGACGCAAGAAACTCTTTAATACTTCATTGATAACTGCCCTCCGTACTAAATATTAGGTTTGCAGTCTGCTTGCCTAGTATTAAAAGCATTAATTTATTATAATAATCACATTATTAGATTGCCAATAATGTTGGCTCATCCGCATTGCAATGAGTCTCACTTTATGCAGTCACGTTAAACCACTCCATATCGCGGGCTTGCCTTTCCCTGTGCCGGAAACTGAGTCTTATCATCTTCCAGGCGCGACACTTCATCTTATTGGGATCTCTTTTATGCACAAGCTTCTCTCTCTAATACCTCCGGATATATATATATATATATATATATATATATATATATATATATATATATATATATATATATATATATATATATATATATATATATATGTGGAATGATTGAATCATTTTCACTGATGGCGTTGTTCATTCAGGCTTGATTAATAAATTTTGAGATAAGATTAGATCTTTGTTTTTTAGTTTTAAAATATTTTAAGACATTATATACTCTTTTTACTGTCCACACACCTCTATTTTCAAAAATATCATAATTACCTTTTAGAATTATTTTTTCCTCTCTCACCCAATTCTAATATTTCTCTTTTCTCCCAACCAATTCCATTAAGGATCTATCTCGTCGGATCTCTTTGCTCTAGCGATACATGTTTCATTTAGCGATGAAAAAATAATAGAAAAAATTTTAAAAAATCAAAAAACATAAAAAATTTAAAAACTAGGAGAGTCATGCTTCAGTTGTGTCTCGAGTTGGGAACTTAACGAAGTTATTTTATTTTGATTCTTGCCAAAAATAAAATAAATACATCAAATAAACTACAAAAAGTATATCAAATCAATGAAATACCCCCAAATCACTAAAACCCTATCGGCCTCCATCTCCCTTTTTTCTTCTTTCTCTCTCTTCTTGTCATACCCGCACGAGTTTAGACCATGACCCGATTCGAACAGATGTCATGTGGTCACTTCTTGCGCGAGCATGATCGTAAGCGGTAATCAAAGACAAGAACAATCAAATCTAACTCAAATAGAATACTTAACTTAATTATATCAAATATCTAAACATCTAAACAATTTGTCCATAATGGTGTGCGGCCTATCGAACATAACCTTAAACAACCAAAATTTTTATTTAGGCAATCTATCGCTCATCTAAATCATACCATCTCAAAATACGTAGCTCGTATAATTGCTACTCTGCTTCATACGCCTTGAAAGTGCAAGCTTTAGGATGAACTACAAAATGGTAGGGCGAGCTCTAACATAGCTCAATAGGAAGGTTAAAAATCTTTCAACACAATTCATACTAAATGCATGCATGTTTTAACAAATATTTCACAACAAATCACACTTTCATTTTTAATTCATGATTTTAAATTCATACTAATATACATATCAATTTAGTTACAATAATTATATCTTATACCGTGTCTATCCCAAGGTCACAGGAGTCATCCAACCCTCCCTTACAAGACTTTGGACAACCCGTTCATGACAGTTACACCCGATAATACATTATATATTCACCCTAAGCCGAAACACCCGATGGACCTCCAAGTCTCTAGAGACCCTACACAAAGCACACAAGTATGACTCGTATATTCATACATTATTAACTTTCAAAACCAATTCCAATTTATCACATTCACAATCTCATATTCAAGTCCACGTATACTCAAATTCATATCCATATAAAATTTAAATACCACATTCATACCAACACATGCATATCAAAACATGTTCTTTATCAACCAATCTATAACAAATTATACTTCAAAAGCATAACAAATAAATCATAATTGCAAACACCATTTCATAAACATTGTTAAAATATTTAACAATCGTGCACATTTAAATCTATATAAAATAAGAAATAACTTTTAGCATATTTCTATAAAAGAATTTACAACCCCCTACTTAAAGGAGAACTAAGATCCAATCCTTAAACTGTTGGGACACTCTTATTACCATCAAATCCTCACATTTTAATCTCTAAAGAATTGCAAATAATTTAAATATTAAAATTCATTTAATTACGAGTTTAACGCAATAAACTGTGTCCAAATTGGATTCCAAACAACCCTATAATTACCAAAAAATCAATCTGGATCCATTTAAGTTGTCATGGATATGAAATATTACCTAAATCCATGTTTGATCTAAAATAGGTGACACAGTAAGTAGTCTGTGTTTTTTTATCTTATTCATAACCTGTTCTAAGACCCAACCCAAACTTAACCTAGTTATGATGTAGAACATGGTTCTCACCTATTTTTTTTGACACAGGATATGACCTATCTTACACAAAAATGTTAGCGGAACATGAGGTATGAAGACACAACACAAGCTAGTGTCATTCATAGTGTGTTGGACACGCCATATTGGACATGAGAAAGCATGAAAATCAGAACATGCCCCAAAAGAGGTACTTTCCTTTGTTTTGTTGCAGCTATTTCGTTGTTTTTCGGCAACGATGAAGGCCACCGATGATACCCCATTGTCCGCCGATCTCTCTTATTTCGATAAAGTCTAAGAACAACCATCAATGTTTGCGTTTAGCCGAAAAATGAAGATTAAAATGGTAAGTTGTAGAAAATGGAAAATCCAACGAATGTGAATCATTTTCCAACTAAATCGACACCCACGACTTACCCAAACCTATCAAAATCCTTCGTGCTACCTCAATGCTTCAACCCAAGCCCAAAACAATAGTCAACAACTATTTTTTCATGAAAAATCATAAATCTTTAAAATATGTTATAACTCACTCAATTCTGACCAATTTTCGCAATGTCATTGATCGCTCGATTCCTCTTGACACTCTAATTGCTTGTGCAATCATTTACACAAAAAAATTTACCTTGGATCACCATGAAAAGGCAAGGGATGGTTATCTTTTACCCTATCCCTCTCTTTCCTTAACAACAAAGTAACACATCAATGTTAATGAGTTTCACCCTGGGTGGACCCAAGTGTAGGTTCGACTCAGGTTATTATACTTCTTCTTTCCTTTTTCTTTTTTATTGAATTCAAAGTACTATGAGATGATGAATAGTTTAATATTGTGTATTAGATAGAGCTTCAAGTCATGGGCTACCGGAAAAATGGTACGAAATGGTCCACAATACGAAGAAAACCGACCAAAGGAGGGAGAGAGGAGAAAGAGATTTTTTATACACCAAAAGTATAAGAATAATTTTTGGATTTTAGCAAGGGCAAGAAAATAACCACAATAAAAAAATGTGTGTAAATAGCAAAAATGCTATGTGTGTATCAATAATATATTTTTAAGTTAAACTCGTACCACTCAAAAATAATAATTGGGCATGAGTGAACATACACTATATATGTAGAGAGAGCATAGTCTATGCACACATTAATTCATGCTTAAACATGCTTTTAAATCTCAATCGTTGGATCAATAAGATCGACAGATGAATTAAAATCTTAAAAGAAAAAAACATGTTGGTATTTTTTACATTGCAATAAACATGCCTGATATAAATTGCATTTTGACTCAAAAATTTCAATTGTTCATCTTTAAGATAAGACAATTGAAATCCTTAAGAATTTTTAAGCATATATTAATTTATGTGTCTATTATATATAAAGAGAGAAACTTGGAGTTAGTATACATGGATGACACATATCGAGTTACCCATCGGGATTTAAGACCATTTAATGCATATGAGTATATTAGATGATACTTAAAGTATTGTGGTTTAATCGTCACCGTCGAATGAACCACGTGAACGGTGACCATGGAATGAATCACATGAACGGTGACGATGAGAGAGTAATATCTGGGAGGCTCTCTAACAGTTCTCTCTCTATACATATAAGCATCACACTCTATTGCGTTTACGGTTTAGATGAGGCAGATTGCTCAACCGTGCCAATGTGTCGATCTACCGCTGTCCTCCTTAGTTCGCCTTCGTTGTGACTTCTGATCTTTGTACTCGTATGTGCGTTCCTCGAAATGGCAAAGGGTCGTTCTTCCCGAGTGCTGAACTCGAAACTTATGTTAGGGACAAGTGTCAATACAGTGGGGGTCTGGAGTATTGGAAGAGATGGGACGAAATGCCCACCGTTAAACCATGGGCTTTCTTTTACAGGCCATGCATGGTAGCCACTGTATGAGAAGGAAACCCAGTCAACCCTATGTAGATCCACCATTGTCCGGCAAGGAACCCTACTTAAAACACCCGATGAAGTTGATTGCGAGTATTGAACTACGACCTTCTTAATTTCTAGCTAATACGGGTTCATTAGCAAATGAGTCGCTTAAATCTTTTGGAGAAATTTGCATTGACCCCCTAAATTGAGGCAAAATCTTTGGATGCCCCTTGAGAATTAAGAATTGAAAAGGTTTGTATATCAGGCGAGCTATTTCTCTTTTTCCTGGTTTGATAGCTTTTCACTTTTCTCACATACGTTTGTTCAACTAATCACCCAACACTTATTCCATTCCATCATAGATTGAGTTGGACGTAAACAGTCATTTTGTTGGGTTATTGCCGAGGACGTTGCGAAGTAGCAACCAACACGACGATAAATTAAGATTTTCTACAAACTTGTGTCGGTTGTCCAGTTTTCATTCAGTTGCATCGTGATTGTGTCTAGAAAAGGTCTACTAGACACCATCTTATTTATTTCATTATATTTGTTTGTATCAGGTATTTCGTGTTTGTGTCACAAACAAGCCAATTTCAATTTGACCCGATTCCTTGCACGTTAGTTTGAATGGACATGAACGCCAACTCCTTTTTTAGGGTTGAATTGGTTTCGTGTCATGTCTTATATTGCGAACCCCAAGTAGAGCTAATTTAGTCGCAAGTTCAAAATTTCTTTTTAATAGGCAAGACCAGGTTAAGCACACCCCCGCCAGATGCACAACCAGATATCGAACTTCTGACCTTTTATCATTGATTGCGAACTCTTAGCCAGTGAGGTACGAGTTGCAAGTTTACAAACTTTGCATAACAATCAAGTGGGGATATGCTGAATACCTTAAAAAGGTCAGACCGCTAAGAGAAAGTTTGGCAATCCAAGGGATTCTATGCTAATTTCCTAAAAGTAAGACGGCTAAACGTAAATTTATCAAAACTTTCGTTGCCCTCGTTGGGCGATATCCCGTGGGCGTCAATGTCCGGTTCGGACTCTGGTGTCCGACCCAGAACAAGGGCGCAAATTAAGCAACTCAGGAAGAGAGTGCGGTGCAAGCAAACGGTTACCCTCGTTCCTTTTGCCGTCGGCTTCGCTCTGGTTCAGCCGGTGGCGAGAAGAAGAAAACAAACCCCTTTTGTGTTGAGCTAAAGATGGTGAACGCTTCCTCCATGGCGGCGCTTCGCATGGTTCTCAGGGGTGGCTCTAGTCGACTGCTCGGCGTTTCTCCTTGCCGCCTCCAACGCCGTTTCGATTGTTCCGGCTTCGCCGCGACGGCCTCGCAACCGGTAGCAGTCATTTTATCCCCTCCTTTGACGCCTTTCCTTTCTTCATTGGCTTCCAGTTAGGTGGTTTTCTTTGAGTAATGATTGTTTTTTTTTGCTGTTACTTGACGTCTAGGGTTTAAGCGAGGTCTTGGGGTTTAGGGCCGAGTTTATATCCTTCTCTTACCTTATTCCCTGTTTTGATTCTTTTTCTTTTTCTGGAACTGCTGTCCTCGAGTCGTGTAATTGATTGGAAGATCACCACAATGGATTTAGTTTTCTCGTTTTCTTTCACCTATGGGCAAATTTCGAATTCAAGGGAGTCAACAAACTATGGGAAACCAGTACAGGACTTTGTCTTCAGCCATCTATGCAGCGTTTGGAGATGACTTGCACCTTTTTTTTCGACAACTAATATTTTGATGATTTTGTGTGTGCGTGTGAGGCTGATCGAACACGTCGCTATCATATTGTCTTTATTGACAACCAATACGGGATGTTGCTGATGATATGTAGTGTGTGTGTGTGTGTGTGTGTGTGTGTGTTCATCAGACTGATCGAACAAGTCTTTATCTTGTTGTCCATTTGGTAGGAATTTGTTATTTCGTCCAGTATTAACTCAGATAGTTTTGGCTTTGCAGTTTGTTAGTCGTATATGCTTTTTAACTATGACACTTTAATGGCAGTATTTGTCCATGAAAATGGCACCCGCTATGAATTATTCAGTTCTTGGTGACGTGCTTCAGAGATTTGGCATTTCATCATCCTCATCCCCTCAGACTGCAGAAAAAGAGACTAATCAATCTTCAGATGATCATATTTCTTATAAAGGCCATGATACTACCTCTCAAGCCAGCAGCCAAGATCTTAATGAAGAAGGCGGAAAGATTGATGCTAAAGAAGGTACTGAGAAGACAGGTTTCTGGCCGGAAACTAGTGGTTCTGGCTCTGGGAAGAGGAAAAGGAGAAGTACTAAACGAATTGAATTTTCTGATTCAGATGCTGAGGGGGATCTTTCTGTTGATGACCTCGTCAAATTAGTAGCAGAGAAGGATGAACTGCTAAAGTCTAAACATAAGGAGATTGAGAAGATGCAGGATAAAGTTCTTCGTAGCTATGCAGAAATGGAAAACGTCATAGATAGAACAAAGCGTGAAGCAGAAAATTCAAAGAAGTTTGCAATACAGGTCTATTTTGCAGGATGTTGATAGTGTAAAGTCTGATTGGTCATTTTGATAATCCTTTAGTGCAGACTCTTTTTTCTTATGTCATGTGGTTTGTCTTTTTTCATTTTCTTCCTTGGACACTTCTTAGTTCTTAGTACTCTATGTTTGTGTTGCAGAGTTTTGCCAAAAGCTTGTTAGATGTTGCTGATAACTTAGGGCGAGCCTCTTCCGTTGTCAAAGATAGCTTTGCGAAGATTTACCCTACAAAGGATTCTTCTGGTGCAGTTCCACTTCTAAAAACACTTCTGGAGGGTGTTGACATGACGGATAAGCAACTAAATGAGGTAGATCAGATCCGAGTTTTCACTCTGTGTATGCTTGAGTGTACATCCTTTTTGTCAGGGCTGTACATATCTAATACTTAACTGCAATGATGCATCAAAACATTGCCGAGGCAAAGTTTCCCATTTTGGAATGACACCTAAACGGGGAACCACACTGAAACATCGTCAAAACATTTCAGCGATGTTTTGGCTAACAAAAATAATGTTATATAAAAAAGTTGCTGATCCTAGCAATGTCCTCCTCCATAGTTCAGGGCCTTCAGGTGGTTGGGACGCTTGACAACCGATCATAAGGTCATAATTTTTAGTCTTCATGTGCGTGTGGACGATATATATATTCTTTTACCATGGTTTTTCACGTTACACATTTATATATATTTATGGATAATATTTTACATCTATGACTTGTTTTTTATTTTTTTTATGTTACAGACACTCATTCTTTCTCTCTCTCTCTCTCACACACACATGCATATATATATATATATATAGACACACACACACACACATATATTATATCCATTTCCCCGTTTCCTAACTTTTTGATATTTACCATTTAGTCCTTTTCTCTTTTATGCTTGAGTTTCTGTATCCTTTCCATGCAACATAGCTAATTGTGTAGTAAATGCCCAATGATACTATATGTATGGATTCATGTTGTAATTGTTATGAAATTACTATTTCTAATTTTCTACTACTACTACTATTACTAATAATAATAATTGATAGGAAATATATAAGAAGGTTTGGGCCTCATTCAACATAGGGTATACAAGGATGTATTGTATCAAAATTGCTAAAGATACAATACATAGTTATACATATTACATCATATGTTACAACGTTGCCCTTTATGCTAATCCAAGCAAGTATTCAATTTTTCTAGTAACGATTAATGCTATTTTGTTAGTTTCTGTTTCCAAATCCTCATTTGTAGGTTATGGCTCCACGATATTTTAATTTATGCTGTCCATTGCTGGACGCTTTTTCTTATAGGTTTTCAGGAAGTTTGGAGTAGAAAAGTTTGAGCCCGTCAATGAGAATTTTGACCCCAATAGACATAATGCCGTTTTTCAAGTACCAGATGCTTCAAAGCCACCTGGCAGTGTTGCTGTTGTCTTGAAGGTATGCCTTGAGGAGAAAGTCAACTGCAGTTAGTGAAATTGCCAAATGCTTCTTTCCTCTTCTCTTGTACAAGGGTTCATGTTTCTGTTGAGCTGAAATTTATAAGAATACTTTCTTTGAGCGTTCCAACTGTTCCCATCATTACTCTGGACAAAATTCAATTTGTGATGGAAGGAAAGCATCAAAGAAGTGATCTAATTGAGAATTGAAGCTTTGTGTAATTTTACTTATTGGTATATAATTCAAGTCTAAGCAGACATATCAAGTTAAGATCTTAATTTGTGGATTGAAGGAAAAGGGTCCAGCGGCAAGCAGTAAAATCAATATAACCAATAGGCAACATATATATACACACATATACATATATATATATATATATACAGTTATACACACACATATACATATATATACATATACATATATATACACACACATATATATACATATACATATACATACATATATATATACTCACACATATACATATATATATATATATACATATAGGTAACTCATATAGAGAAACAAAGAATGGCACATGATAGGGCTCTGTGGAAACAAAGAATCCATGTAGCCGACCCCGTCTAGTATGGGAAAAGGCTTAGTTGTTGTTGTTGTATATAGAGAAATAGGTGATCTCTTTCATGAAAAAGAAAAACTAAAAGAACAATGAGTGGCAAGTTGTTGACATCAATATTTTGGATCTGGTAGGGTGGACAGAATTTACTGAATTTGAATTTCAGCAAGTCTTAATTTGTTCTAGCAGATTAAGTACCTAAAAGTTAATCCATTCCAATTCATGATTGTAGGCAACTGTAGACATGTTCAAGAACCTTCCATTTGTTAGTCACAAATGCGAAATACCAAAGAAAATAGCGTAAATGTGTTGTCAATCTCATGGGAACATTGGGAAGTCCTCTTCTCGGAATATTTTGAACTTTAATTTGAGTTACCTTGATGCATGCCTTACTGAATCTCATGCTAAAGAATAAAAGGTAAACTTCCTGACTACAATTTGGTTACTGGTGTACATTTAAGAGGTACTAGATGAGGGATCTTGGTTTAAAGTTTAAACTACTCTGTAAGAGATGGTGTTTCACTTTGGATAGTTCGGGCTGGGGTGATGCATATTCATGGGAAGCACTTCTCTCTCCATTCACAAAGGTTAAGATCAAGGACAAATTGTATCATGGGATTGATCTTGTGTTAAGCATCTACAAGTCTTCTTGCCACAAGATGCTAATGCCAATAATAGGAAAACTTATACTGCCAGTTATGTGTTTGCACAAAGCTATGCTGGTTAACTAATCATGGTGTTTAAGATTGTACTTTTACGTCTCTTGATCAATTTTCATTACCTATTTTTCATTTGAAAAGCCTTGTATTCCCTATTCTGTTTCGCTGGGAGACTGCATTTGAATCTAGGGGCGTCACCTACTCAACAGTAACACCATGACTGTACCCTTGCCCGTAGTATTGTTATCTTCCTTGATGTACACTTTATCGCAAGCTTTAGTATGAATATGTTTTGTTTCGTCACATGGTATTCTTACACATGTAGGAAATGGAAGTGGCAATCCATTTTCCAACATAAGTGTGATTTGTTCCTTTCAATTCAACCCGTTGATGCCATACATCATATTAGAGACTGAACATATGAGGCTTCTCTTCTTATATTTCTTTGCTTCTGCTGTATCTCGTTTCCTGAGGATTTCTAATTGGTTAACTTTTTTTCTGTATTTCTTCAAAGAGTTGAGGGTGCTATTATGTTGCGCAATTTGCAGGCTGGGTATACATTGTATGACCGCATCATTCGTCCAGCTGAAGTTGGCGTCACAGCAGGGGCTCCACATAGTGAAAAGGAAAGCTCTAAAGCATAAAGAACTGGCCGGTGAATTTCTGTCGACCACAATGATTATGCTCACAGTATTTAGTAGTCAGGAAATCTGCAAAATTCGAACATTTTCGTGACTTCTGTAATTTTGAACTACTCTATTGATAGGAGGGAAATTTTGAGGTGAGCTCTGTCCAGTCTGAACTGATGTACTTGAAATAATTCGAGTACATTGCTTAATTTTGTTTTCTTGATAAACTATTTGAGATGCAACATGCTGCGGTATTTTAATTGACCTCTGTTATCGCTGAATGTTTAGTGCTGAGAAGGGACATTTGATGCTATTCTGTATGCCGTATAAACGAATATACCTTGTTCATTCGGTAGTGTCACTGGGACATGTGACACGTATGGCATGAGATACATCTCTCCCTCTCTCTCTCTGGCTGGACTCTGTTTGGCTGGCTTCCTTGATGAGCTAGGTTGTGTTTGCATATTGATGAATAATTTAGGTTTGGACGCGTCACAATGAGCTAGTTCGAACACAAGCTTGTCAATCTGTTTATGTTCTTTCGAGCTCCTGATTTGTTGTTTACAGCTCATGTTTATCTTTTTCTTCTAACAGGCAAGATGGAGTGAGGCAGACCCTTCAAATCCACACTTGGCGGGTATTGAATCCCTGACGTTGTCAAAGAGTGCAACTTAGGGGTCTTCATGGTTCGGGGTTTAGTCTCAACCTCGAATCGAATTGCTATTCTTGATTCTTAGTTTTTAGAAAATCCAACCAAACTGTGCTAAACCGAACTGAGTTGGTTTGGTGCTAAACCAAACTGAATGTTCGCAGTTTGGGTCGGCTTTTAATAATGGTTCTACTTGTTTTAGGGTTTGTTAAATACAAAGTACTATGTTGTCAGATTATTTGGATTTACTCGTATATAAACTTACAAATTTATCAGGATATGATCGTTTCGTTTCTCATGGTTTGTTTTCAACTTTAGAACCATGAACTGAACTGTCTGTCTTTTTTCCTATTAGAATTGAACTGAATCGAGTCAAACTATTCAATATCTAGAACGGAATGGCAGGCATATGCCAAACGTGAATACCGCCTGAAGCCACGGGCAGAACACCTGGCATCGATACCCAATCTTGAGTGAAATAAATATTGCGACAATAAAATCATCACGGCTTTTGGAAGGAAAAGTCCGTTGTTTTATATCCCCGCATTTCTCCAAAAGGGTGGGACAAGTTGTGTTCACCTTCAGTAGGCAAACTGGTTTGGTTCTAGCGAATTCTTGAATACACCTAGTGCAACCCTCTAGCCAGTGGGCTAGGGCACGCGTATTTTAGCTCATTCAGCTAAGACGACACCTTGGTATTGCATAGAGCAACTTGTGTATTTCACATGTAAAAGACATGTCTAGTAATTTTGGCAATTGTTGTGTTCCAATGCGTCGTTCATGATAATTCATTCATATTGAGTGGTTTATCATTTGAAATTTAAATGAACAAGTAACATTTAATATATTATAATAAATTAAATTATACACATACATAATAAAGATTAACAAAATATAAGTAATTATCATTTTCTAAAGCCCACAATTAATTTTGACATCACGTTGAAGCTTTTATTGTTGATTATTTCAATTTTTTGATGGTCATTAATCGGACAACTTTTATTATTAAATGTAGATTCAAAAGCAACAATAGTGAGTGGAATGATATGTGTATTTAGTTACTTTATGTAGTGTTGGAAACTTAACTTCGTTATCTTTCATCACAATAAAAGCTAAAGCACATCTTCTTTTAAGTAGAAATCAAGTTAAGTTTGAGTAGATGGACTTTTTGGTACCTTTTTAATTGAAAATATTTATCAAAACATTAGGCGTCATCAACTCTTGGAAACTATGGTCATGCATGATTAATATACTTTTTCTTTTTACATATTCATCAGTAAGTTATAACAAATCCGTTTAACTCTTACAACTTCACTTATAGAATCATTTCATATAGCTTAACATTAATGTTGAACTCTTGATAGTAAAATTCAAGAACATCAATGTTGTACCTTGGATCCAACACTTTCACCAAACATCTAAGATATCAGATATCATTAACATTGTACCAATATTTTTAGAACTTCATGAACATACCACTAGCAATATCCTTAATAATCAAAGAATCATTATTGAGCCAATCATTTAAAGCCAACTTAATTTTACAAATCTTGTCAAAGTACATATTGACAGTTAGATATTGCGTTCTACAAAATAATTGTTAACCTTATAAAAAGCCTTCAAACTTTCACAATTTTATTCAACAAGTGACCATTCGCTATTAGTGGTTATAGTTTTATATTATGAATAAACTTGCCTTAAATAAGGAAAAGCATCATCATACAAACTAGAACTCTCAACATCGAGTATATGGAGTTTCATCTTATTTTGCAATTAGAAACCAACTTTTTCTTAACTAAAACATTGATATAGTATGCATGCTAACAAATGTCTCTACTCTTAAGTGTAATGGTCCATTATGCTACATTGTTTCTACTTATTTGAATTGTATGCTTCACATGGTCTAATCCATCATGCACGGTTAAATTCAAAATATGTACACAACACCTCATATGGAGTAACTTTTCACCTAAAATCAAATAATTACCATCTAGACACCTCAAAAGATAATTTACCATTGCATTATTGGTAGAACAAATTTTCAATATAATGGTTGATAACTTCTCGTTTATGTTTCATTCCAACAATGACTTCATCATTATATGAGAAAGTGCCTTACTTGTATGAGGTATAGGAACACATGTGAAACTTCAACATAAACTCATACATTAACAAGTTATATAATACTAAACTAAATAAAAGTTATCTCAAACTTTAGTTTTGAAGTTTCTAAGAAATACTTACAAAATATGTTATAAACCATACTAAAACCCTTAATTTGATAATACTAAACTAAATAAAAGTTTTTCAAAATTAAGTTTTGAAGTTTTTAAGAAATATGTACAAAATATGTTATAACCATCATAAAACCCTTAATTTGATTAGAAGTCTACATGTTACATGTTATTTCTACCCTCCCTTCAATATTGTCAAATATCTTCATTGTTTTTTACTTTAGATCTTCATAAATTTTTATGGTATATTTCTTAATGTTATTGCCAGTTCAGCACTTGAAAGGGGGTTGCAAGTTAGATGAAAACTTTCCTATACGAACATGATCTATTATACTTAATAGGCATTTATGCGTCATAATCATCTTGGTAAGTTTCTTTCTTGAGTACTCTCGATCAAAGAAATTGGATTTTATTTTGCTAATATGCTTCGAAAAACTAACAACAATAGTTGATTGCTTTGTGGAACTCTTTTTAATTCTTCTATGGTATGGCTCTACATGGTTTTTTGGTGCCTTGAGTTTGAGCAAACACATTACTACAATGACAATATTTTGCCTTTTCCTCACCATCTACCATATTTTATCGCTCTAATATATACTTTTATCGAAGCTTTGTTATCATTTTTTTCACTTATATTTTCATGTAAAGGTTACTCAAGAGATGCTATATGTTGATTTACGCAAGTCGAATTAAGACTTTCTACTCCATGACCCAAACTCTTAGGTCTCCTAATAAGAGTTCGATTCAAATTAACTTCTTCACTTGATATACTCTCAATCATGAAAAGTCTTAGTATTATATTATCTCCGTTCATTATGCGAATCTTTTAGCACCTATAAATAAAAGTTAGGTAACAAGCTAAGAATTGAGATAAGATATTGGATATCATTAACCTATAACAAAATATGATCAATGATATGAAATTAATCGAATATTTATTCAAAACCCGACTAATAGATTCATACATAACTAATAAAAATCTAAATGAACATTATACGTCAAACATGTAACAAAAGCACCTCAGAAGTCAAGCTTAAATTTTTAAAATAGGTGTCTCAAAATGCAATAATAGTAGAGTGCTTCTCAAGTCCACAGTTTTCTCATAGTAAGAAGCAACATACTCCAATTAAAATTCAATTCATAGTAATCTAAAAACATAAAAGAACACCAAGCACAAATTAATTCTCATAGGTTCATAAAAAAACACTTACCATGTGAGCGAGCGCGAAAGAGGAGAGAATTGAAACACAAATTCGAGAAAATGAAAAGATGTGATTCAAAATGGTGAAAAAGTTAGGACCATTATCAATAAACAAGAATTCAAATTCAAGATTGTTGTTAGGAGATAACATAAACAATAAACAATATTTGAATGAAGAAATTCAACAATTGGAACCCTAGCCACAATAAAAACACAATCCTAAAAAAAAGCCATAGATTTCTTATTGTAATAACAATAATACCGTGTGATTCAGTATAGTGACCATTCAATAAAGACCAACAACCACATACACTTACTTGGTAGCTTCAAGGAAGATGAAGAAAGGAAGGAGATGATCAACAATGTAATAGCAATAATACCGCGTGATTCAGTATGAAGGATGTCAACGACTCGATGGTGCAATAATTCAGTGGGTAGGACTTTCCTAGATGTTGGTGTTTAACATTCCTGTTCAACTTTGCAAGTTTGTAAGCAGAAATCAAAATAAGATTAAAGAGAAACCCTAAGACTAAGTCCCCAAAACTGACTCTTACATATATGTGTGTTTAATATATACTCTATGATGGGTCTGGTCGAATCTACTGCAAACCCGACCCTCCCTGCATCTCCTTCAACCTATGCCCACCCTACCCTGCTTCAGGGCAGGTTTTCAGACTTGAAAATCCACCTCGTGCGAGGCAGAGAAGATCTTAGTGGATACCTACGAGTTGGGTCGAAATTGACATCCCTAGTATGTCTCTTTAATCTTATTCTTTCTCATCTTCTTCAATTGGCCATCATGGTTAAGAGTGAAGACGCGACAAAGTTGCATCTCCCCCATCTAGAGAGGCACAACCAACTCTTCGCAAATTGCAATTGTGGAGCTGACGACATCAAATATAAAAAAGAACAAAATATGACCAAATCTATGAACGTACATATGAAACACACAAGAATACCCCTTTGAATCAAGTACTAGAACCTCCTCCTCCTCCTCATCTTCTTCTTCTTTTGCAGAAGAAGGCGATGAAACTCTGACAAAGTCTCATTATGTATTGTTCGATTGCAAAACAAGGTACCAGATATCGAGTTCTGCTGGGGTCAATGGCAACCACACAGAGAGAGTTGACAATAGAGAGAGGAACCATAGAAGAGAATATGGATAGTATAAGAATCTTTGAAAATAAGTGAAGATATTTTTTGGAAATCATGAAAAACTTTGGGTATGGCAATAGTAATGCCCTTTTTATCTTTAAATGAAACAACCACCCTTGTGACTGGGTAATATGAATTTTTGAATTGTTTTATATGTGGAGCTTTCCATCAACTTATTTAAATAGTTGGATATAAGTGGCCAATTGGGACATAGTCGCCACGCATGTCTGGCACAGGCCTTACCCATATGTCAAATGTTCATTTTGTGATCATTCAAGGGGAAGAAGGATGAGACATGTATCATGTCTTACTTAACTCTTGACAATAATTCAAACTATAATCACTTCATAGTCAACAATTGAAGAATGTTTTTATTTCACTAATAAAATTATATACTTTTAATTGTTTTCCTTCATGGCACATAAAAAAAGGTTTCAAGGAGGTCTAGTCAACTAAGAGCAAAACCTAAAAGCTAGAACTTGACTCGAACCCATAATGGTCTACTTCATAGTAAAGACACTTTTCTCTAAAGCATCATCCACTCATACATGGACAATTTCAGGTAAATCAGAATTGTCGGTTCCAAACCGGTAATTTTGGTTACGGTTTGAGAACCACTAGGGCAATTTCAGTTTTGGATTTGATTTAATGTTTTATATTACTTATATAATGCTAATAAGTTTTTTTTTATGTTTAAAATAATATTTTAAAAATTAGAAAACATGTAGTAAACTCTGTACATGTAAGTGATCACCCTTGCATGGCTGGTCCCAAGCCTAGATAAAGGTGAAGAGTTGCATTAGGCTTCTAATAACTGACATATTCTACAAAAAAACAAAGAAAGCATGTAGCCAACCCCATCTAGTATGGGAAAAGGCTTAGTTGTAGTTGTAGTGGAAAAGATGAAATAATGAGCTTTTAAATCGATTACTTGTTAAACTGATTCTTACGGTGGAAAAATCTTATGGGCATCAATATTTCAAATCACTATACGTACACTCTTTTTTTGTGATTTCTAAAGGCGTCTCCATCCTTTTTTTCAGAAATTCCTCCACTACTCCAACCTCACATGTTGTTCCTCTCTTCTATCTTTTGCGAACCCTATCTCTCGTTGTTGTCGATCCATTTAGAACCCAATCGCCTATGTCTTCTTCAACAACCGAACGATGCACAAAAGAACTCTGTTGCATCTCCATCACCTTCTCGAGAGAAGAAAAAAATCAAAAATAAAAAAAGGAGAAAAGGAGATTCCAGTGCTTGACTCAAAGAGGTATTTTGTGTGTTTCGGAGGTATATTCATGTATTCGATTGGTTTTTTATTTGAGGTTGTTTGCTCAAAAAATGTAAGTTGTCAAGAGTTGGGATAGCCATGCCCCCTCAAAGGAGGATGCAACACAATCATGTTTTTGTAGATAGGAAGACGTGGCACAACCATATTTCCCTAGATGAGGAGGTGCAAGTTTACCATGTCTCCACCCCAACTATGGCGATGGAAAGAAGAAGACGAAGAAGAATAAAATTAAAGATGAACTTAAAATACTAATTTTTGGATCTAATCAATGACCTAACCATAAATATAATAGATTTTCTTTTCTTATTCGGCAAGAGACTTCGTTGATTCTTCAAAGAGTTTGTTGGTTCTCTGATTCAACGGTTTTTCTTTTTCGAAAGTCGAATACGAGATTCCAATTGTTGCCAAAAGCTACAGAAGGTTACCACAAGAGAAGGATGTGAGAATCATGCAGTGGGGGTTTGCATTTGCACAAGAGAAAAAGGAGAAGAATGGAGTTGGTGTAGTTTCAGTATTTTAAGAAAAATGATAATGTGAATAGTAAAATGGGTGTGACAACAGCATTTATGAATTTATTGGGGAAATGAAAAAGTTTAAAAGGAAACTGAACCAGTGGCTTTGAATCATCGGTTCCAGTTCTTAAAACTCTAAACCATAACCGAGTTGAACAATCTCTAGGTTCGGTTCCGGTTTGACAAGTTCCTGTTTCGGTTCTAGTTCAAACTGCCTTGCCAGTTACAAACAAACCGACCATGTCTACATCCACCATGTAAACC
Organism: Brasenia schreberi; assembly: GCA_036023115.1. Classification (NCBI taxonomy): domain Eukaryota; kingdom Viridiplantae; phylum Streptophyta; class Magnoliopsida; order Nymphaeales; family Cabombaceae; genus Brasenia; species Brasenia schreberi. The sequence continues at coordinate 11,496,196 of JAYKKT010000072.1, forward strand.
AATCTAATCTGATATATGATCCAACTAAAATCCAATGGAACCAAAATCCAAATAAGTCTAATTCAAGCTCGACCCAATCGAGGGCCACCATATGCAATGAATTGTTGCCATTTTTCAAATGTGAATTCATTTGAGATTTTGTATCTTTTCGTACTCACTATAGAAGCTTATTTATGTGTATATCCTTCTCAAAACTTGCATTTTTATGTATAAGCTTCCTATAAAACTACTTTACTTTGTCCCGTTTCATTGTTTCTTCCTGTAAACTTACCTAATCATCACAACTCATCATAGTGTGAACTATATATATGATTAAACAAGTTAATGATTATGAAGGGTTACGTACCATAACTGATAGTTAACTGTTGGATTAACAAGTGTGGTTAAGCAAGTTAGTAAACCGGATATTGATTAAAGATAAAGCATCGAGGATTTTTTGGGGTCTAAATCACTGGGTGCCTGGAAACCGACTAATTTGGTTTGAGTTGGGTCAGCCCACTATGGGTCAAATTTCTCCGATGGTGGTTTCGTCCATCCATAAGACTTGATGGCCCATACTCAAGGGAACAAGTACCGAACCACTTGAACAATCAATTGTTTGGTTGTTAAAGGACTTCTTGTGTGGTGATTTTCAAAATACATGGTGAAGGGTCATGGTTGGAACCATTTTATGACATTAAAAGCCATATCTTGAATCACTATTGTTCTTGTTAGTAGTACTTGATAATGGTTGTAACTCATGAGTATTTTGTAATAATATTGTGACATTAAAAGCTCCTAACTTGAGAGACAATTGTGCTCATTAGTGGTACCTAATAGTGATTGTGACTTGTAAGCATTTTGCAACTATGTTGTGACATTAAAAGCCTACATGAATAATAATTGTGCTCATTAGTATCATTTGATAGTAATTGTAATTTATGTTTAATTAACAATCACATTATGACATTAATAGATACCTACTTGAGTGACAATTATGATCATTAATAATATATCATAAGTTACATCTTCACTATGTCTATATATAGTGGTTTGGTTAAACAAGATTTATCCAACTTTTATCCGATATTGTAAGTCCTTTCATACTTAGTTTTTAAAGAGAGTTTACAAGTCTTATTGTAGTGTTAATTGGATTTATAACATCATCATCTTTGTTTTGTCAGTTTGTCTAAAACTCGATTGTGCTAGTGTAAGACGAACTGAGAGTCATTGTTGTATCTTGAAGGTATTTGCTGAGATTTATTGCATTAGGTTATTGGATATTGGTGACGGTAAATAAATCTAAATGTTAACATTTATCATAGCTCAAAAAATAATGCTATCTTAACATTCTTTTCAAGAATCTTAAATTCGATCTCTCAGATACCGATCACTCAAGAAACTTTGTCATCTTCAAGATATATACACCAATATTTCCTATAACATGAATCTTTTGGGAGTAGTACATGCACCCTTTAGTTTGTATAATAATTGGATCTTACTCATCACTATTCACTCATGCTATACCATTGTGTTTTTCGGAGGTATAAGTATAATAACATTGTTCATCCTTCTCTTTTGAAAATTCTTAAAAAACTTTATGTATTAATGCAAAAATCTCAGTTTCTTAATAGCATCTATGATCTATTTTTGAGGTTTTATGCCAGGTGGTGCGGGTGTAAGTGTCTCAAGATTGGGGCTTCCATTATGACAAAGAAAACTCATTGCCATTAAAACAAATGTTTTCTCAATAAATTTTAACCTTGCTCGAGACTTTTTGTGCCATTTTTCCTTATCTTCTTCACAAATGAAACCTTTTATCGCAACAAATCGAAGTGCCCGTACCTATGTGAATTAACCATTAACATGAGCGTAACATGCTCAGCTTGCAAGAGCTGGTCAAATCGTAATTTCTAAACTTTTGCATAAACCATAAATCCAAGTTAATTTTAGTAGGACATTTAAGGTATATTTTCAATTTGCTTAAACCTTTCTATAATAGGAAAATTCAAGTAAGTAACGGCTATTTTATTTAGGGTATAACAAAAAGTATCTGTCAACTGAGCTTAGCTTGGCTCATGAAAGGAATGCAAACAGTTCAAAGTAGACATGCTGATTCTGGGTAAACCAGGAACCAAGAACTAGCACCCACCATGTCTCATTGTTGGTTTTAATCCTGCTAGATCCAGGTCCGATTTCCAAATGTGGTTCTGGATTCAATTTTGTAGCAATTCCAACTCTAGTTTGCTTCCGGTATGTTTTAAGTTTTGGATTAGATTCTCGTTTGATTTTCCCATTCTTGTGCTTGGAACATCACGATGAACCCAATCAATGCATAACTTTTTTGGTGTATAATTTTATATAATTTTGATGTTTGAGGCTAATGATTGAGATGATAACATAAAGAAACATTTAATACACATGCAAAGTATAGAAGTACAATGAGTCTTTAACTTTTTTAATTCAAATCTTTATACTTGATCATTGACTCAACGGGAGAAATGTTTATGCAAATTATATATTGAAACACATTATACATTTACTCCTCCTCTCTCTCTATATATTTATATGAAGTGAGGAATCAACGGTTTTGCTTTTGCGTGAAACCACCTCTTTTCATATCACCAGTTTCATTGCAGTTGCTAAGTTAGCATTCGGTCGGTTTGAGATCTAGTTCGGTTATGGACAAATCATAGCTTGCATTCGCATGACAAGTCCTATGAAGGAGAGAGCGCTTTTCGTGGAAACAATTGGTGCCTGATAAACCGTGTCACGTCCCTCCTAGATGAAGTATTTGCTAGTTCTTTTAATGACAAGAGATGACAATATTAGCCGTCCAATGCAACCTGACCCGAATGGGGTGGGTAATACTTGACCCATTCAGGTTGAGGTTCGAACCCGGGAATAAGGTGTCCTGACTCCTATCTGACTAGATGCTTAATATTATATGTATACATATATATCACGTTTCTGTCTCTGTTATTGATAAGAAAAAACCCGCACCCATACCCACCCCGTTAAGGTTTGGGCCGGGCACAGACACCGTATACCCGTCCTCCGCCCGCCCCATTGCCATCCACCCCTATTCACCGGGACTACAAATGATAGGGAGCACAAATTATCTATGCAAAGACCGTTGCTCTGAGGGGTCCCAAAAGGCTTATCATAATATATGCTGGATTCTGTACACTACTAGCTCTCTCTATCTCAAACACACAGATAGGGGGGAGAGAGAGAGAATGATGAGCGAGGCGATTGTGAGCACTTCCTTGAATTTCCCGCCAGCTTCTCTATCTCTCAGGGGCGGCAAACTTCCAGAGAGGCGATTCATTTCACCGGAGCTGCTGACAGCGCCGCTGAAGCCGCCGGTTCTCCGACTGCCGGAATTCACCCGCGGCGTGCGGCGTCACAATGTAAACAGAGCGAGTGCGGCCGCTGTCGACGCTGCGCAAGATGCATTGCTGGCAGACGTCGAAGTGGAGACCACGAATGAACCCAATTCCAGCGTATGTTCGATTCTCCTGCTTCTCCATTCATTATATCTGGGTTCTCTTTCAGTATTTGCTTCTTCTTAATCATGTGTTCAAATTCTTCATCTCTTGTTACCTAATTCATTGGTTGAACTCAAGAAATCATGATTCTGTTTGGTTTTGTTTTCAGGCTTTTTCTTGCGTCTAGTTTCAGGGGATACATTTTTGCTTCAGCTACTTTATTTTTGGTGCTTGTGTGACTTTCGTCAGTCATAGTTGCCACACCAAAAGTATTCGGCAATTCGTCTGCAATAGAATATCTTGGAAATCTTACAAAAATAAAGCAAGATGAAGATATCCCGTTAGAAACATGAATTAAGAGTATCACCAATAGTTGTTACTAGGACACAAGTTTGGTTCACACGAACAGTCTCATTAATTATGCGTTTTTTGGCAAATGAAATCTAACAGCACAGATCGGCATGTTGTTTGTCTAGTATGTACTATTGGTCTTGGGTTTTAAGATGGATTAAAGAAGGTTATTCTGCACAGTACAATCAACTCATGTCATCTTTCCTTGTATCGATTTACTCAGGAAAATGCCAAACGTGCCGTATCTAGTGTCATTTTATCAGTTCCAGGAAGCATCTTGTTCTTTCCAGATATTTCGTGAGCTTCTTGAGATGTGCATCTCATCCTAATTTAATTTTGTTTGTAGAGTTACAATTTCAAGGAGTGAGATACCATGGAAGACTGAAATCCCAAACTTATTGACTATCTGAATATATATTTATATTTATATATGTGTTATATGCTAAAGCATCTCAATTGGGACGGGTCTCAAGTCTATCAATGAAATCATGAATGGTGGAAGCTTGACTTATACTTGACTACATTTAATTTTGAGCACTTCCAGTCAAAGTAGATTATCAATGCGATTGCAACTTGCAAGTACCGTAAGATGTACTTCAGACTCATAAGAGCATAAGACCAGGTTGAGCTTCACCCTTAATAGACTTGTATTAGATATCTATTGGAGTGTTCATGTGGGGCACACTTCTCATTGAGTATACATATGTCAGTGTGAAGTGAGGCTGCTTTGTGGAGTCTTCTTAAAGCACTCACCAAAAGGATACTAAGATACATGGACATTTAAAATTGTCTTGACTAGAATTATGGACATTATTGGTATCATGATCTTATATGTAAGTTTTGTACACTTGTTCATATGGATTGGATGGTTTGAAACTTGTTTGTCATTCCAATTTAGATGAGTGAACCCACTTCTTGCTAGGTAAAGGTTCAAGTCTTAGAGATACATTTATTGAACATATAAGATATGGTATAATGGTAATGTTTAAACCATTTTGAAAATGGTAGGGAATTGTGAGCTTTTCTAAAAATAGTCGTTGACATGGCAGTTATATTTACTGCATGATACATGGTAAATAAGGTGACCACATAATGATCATGTTGGTCAAGAGGAACCACCTTGTTAAGAGGCGGTTGATACATCTGTTCAAAGGCTAGAAATATGGTGCACGAGGGAACCCATCTCCATGCTTTGACTTGAGCATTTTAGTATGTGATCATCATATGCATGGTCTAGATGCAAGATATGAGGTCATACTAAGGCCATGTCTAATGAGAAAATGTGTGTGACCATGGGATGGTTATGATATTACACCATCCGAGTTAGTATGTGGCTGAAATAAACACCATGCAAATGACATTATACCAACCTTATTATTAAGAGTGAAGAACTTAATTGAGATACTTTGGCAACTGTGTGTGGTGATAAAGACGAGTAAATGGACCATCTTGGTTGCTCTATAAATAGAGCATGGGACCATATAGGGAGATGATCTTGCAATTAGTTCTCGATGTGAGATTCTTCAGTCCTCCCACCAACTTGCCTGTTTTCTTACTTGTCTTTGTCACAACTCTGTGTTTTTAGGTGCACAACTAAGAATTGTAGAGTCCAATCATACTATATACCAATTTGCCTAAGACTTGACTATGATACTGCAAGGCAAGTCTAGGAGTCTTCATTATATCTTTCAGGAACTTGTCTAGTGTCCTTACTTTTCCCTTTGATACTGGATGCGGCGAATATGCCTAAAGGTTAGCATAACCCTTGCCTTGAAGAAAATTGAGTATAACCACTTCTGCAGTTTGTGTATCTTGCACCACACTAACAAGGTCAGGGTCGAGAGCTCATCATTCAAAGTTATACAAAGGCGACATCTCCAAAAGCCTCCGACACCAACAATATATATATACACACACGCACACAACACACATATAAATGCACACATGCACACACTTATATATCTACGCCTATGTGTGTATATCTCTCTCTCTATATATGTCTATACAGATGCCTATATATTTACATATGCATGCACGAAGATGAAAGACAAACAAGAAATGCAGAGCATGTTGTGTACATCGGTTTAACCTGCACAAGTCAGCATATGCTACACACACCCATGAAGGTGACAAATAAAGCAACAATTATAAGGTCAACTAGTAGCTTGCTGTTTATTTCACCTGAAGAAGCCAACATATCATCCTCATTTTAACATTTACTGAGTTCTTGATTGATCCCATGATATAGATGGCGAGCTGCATATTACATGGATGAGTAGTTCTTTTGCATCTATTGGGTCTAAAACTCATGTTTCTGATACTAAAGAATCCTTCCATGATCTGTTTGCCATGGTTTATTTATTGAAAAACGGTTTAATCTGAACGGTTTGGATTGGAAGATTCATCTTGTGTTGTAGTCCAATGTGTACCATTGGTTTGTCACCCTCCATCAACGTCTATAAGCATAAAAAGTATCTAATCTAATGCATGTATTATTGATCCAAGCACCACATTTGTTTCAAATTCCCAAAACAGTAGAAAGAGATTTTCTCCAATGAATGGATCTTATAAGGGTGATAACCTATGAGATATATACACATAACTATCTGCTTAAATAAACAATAATATATATGAGTATATATATGTATGTATATGTGTGTGTACACATGGAACAGACAAGGTGTGTACACTTAAAATATAACATGTTTCCTTTTCTTTATTTCCTTTTTTATTTTATTTCCTATAATGTAAAGGGGCCAGCAGAAAAGGGCTCAAAGTTTTCTTTTCCTTTTCTTTCTTTTTTTATTATTTCCTATAATGTAAAGGGGCCAGCGGAGAAGGCTAGCCATTGGGAACCCTCCAATGACCGGCTTTCTAGCCATTGGAGGGGCCTTGCTGCTGCTGTGCCTCCTAACTGCTTCTCGCTCTATTTAAACACTATTTGGTGCTATGCAAACCTTAAGCCTATGTGGCTGATTTGTGTGATTCTACTCAAGTTATTCAATCAAGTATTTGAGTGATTGTTATTTATCTCTCATGTATGGTTGTTTGTAATCACTTTGGTGATCAATTGCTTGTCAATACAAGAAGTAGATTGTGACAATCATTGGAAAGCACTTTAGGTGCTATCTTCATTACAAAGGTATTGTTTACTTTTCATTACATGGTATCATAGCCATAATCGTATTCGAGGCTGCATTGGGAAGCATGCCAAGTGATAGAGAGTATCTTTATAGAAGAGAAGACACTTGACCTTCTTGTGGTCTGCACTTTCTCGACTCAAGTAAGAGTACTTATGCTTTAAGGAACTTCCATCAAATCTGGAAACCAGTCTTGAAATTATTATGCAAGAGAAGGGAATTTTCTTTCGCCTAACTAACTCCAATTACAAAACATAGGCTCAACCCATGAACAATTATTTAGATTTCAAAAAATTATGGGGTTATGTTAGTGGAATCAAAGTAGAACTCCTAGAGGTTCTACCTTGGAACAAAAAGAAGAATATGAAAGTAGACATATAACCATTCTATGGATTCTCATGAGCAATGCCATGTACGTGATGCTTTGTGAGACTTTACAAATGCTAAAGATGCATGAGATTATATAAAAAAGGTTCATGTTTAAAGTGATATAGTACATAGGATAACTCTCTAAGACATGCTTTCATCATTTCGGCAATGTGATAAAGGAATATATGAATATTACAGTGAGATTTCAAATGTTTGGAATCAACCTTGTGCCTATGAAAGAATATATACGGATTGTCTTGACACAAAACAACGCGAACAAAATAAGGACCTCATCTATTAATTTCTCAAAAGTCTAAGAGAAGAATTTTAAGGAGTACGATCCGCTCTAATTCATTGGAAGCTGTGTTCCCAACAAAAGAAGAGGTTCTCATAAATCTTCTTATGGCAAAAACAAGATTCAAAGACACTAGAATTAAAAAGGATTCTGCGCTAGTTGTGTCCAGACCGGGGGCTAACATAAGACCATATCGCTTCTACACTTCAAACAAAAAGAAACTAATGATATGAAAAAGGAGGTAACATGTTTTTATTGTAAAGAGATATGACATATCATAAAAAAGTTTGAAATTAAAGAAAAAGGTGGCTGTTGTCGATGGAGAGGAAGACCAACATTCTATCCTTCGTAAACTTCAAGACAAGATAGATGAAGCAATTCAAGGATCAGCTAAAGGAGAAAACATCTATTGGCATGGTATGTTCTACCATTTTGGGTGGAACTAAGGGTATGAAATCATGATTACTTACTCCGGAGCCTCCTTTCACATTATGTGCGAAAAACTTTTAAACACATTCACAAAAAATATTTTGATTCATGCTATTTTACCATTGAGGGAACAAAATTGAAAGTTGATAAAATAGGAAATGTGTTTCATTTTCTTTATTTTCTTTATTACTTTATTCGTATCATGTAAAGGGGCCAACAGAGAAGGGCCCAATGTTTTCTTTTCTTTTTTTATATTTCCTATCATGTAAAGGGGCCAGCAAGAAGGGCCTAACAGCTGGCCTTCTAGCCATTGGAGGGGCCTTGCTGCTGCTGTCCCTCCTAACTGCTTCTCTCTCTATTTAAGTACTATTTGGTGCTATGTAAACCTTAAGCCTTTGTGGCTGATTTGTGTGATTCTACTCAAGCTATTCAATCAAGTATTTGAGTGATTGTTGTTTATCTCTCATGTGTGGTTGTTTGTAATTACTTTGGCGATTGATTGCTTGTCAATACAAGTAGACTGCGGTAGTCATTGGAAAACACTTAAGGTGCTGTCTTCATCGCAAAGGTATTGTTTTCATTACATACACATGGTGACATGAGTTGCACATTCTAGTGCTACAACTCATAGGAGCATGCCAGTTGGGCGAGAAATTTATCTGAATGATCAAATTATTAGTGAGACTACCTTGTGAATTGCAGTTTTAAGATGTAATCAAATTGCTAGGGATTTTTTTTATGAAATGTAGCTTATTGTTTTCCAACTAGCTGAGTTCCTTCATATATGCTGGAAAACTTCCAGTGTCAATCCTTATTTTTCCAGGAATCTAGTTGATATTGTTAAAGTGTAATTTTACTATTCATTGTAGCGTGTATATTAGGACTCTTATGTAATTTTTTCTTCTTTAGATTGCATTGTAGGAACATATGTATTATTTCAGTATTTTTCTTTTTTCTTTTTCCTTCTTTTTTGACTTTTTATTTCTACCTTTTTAAACAGGGGCAGAATGGTCAAATGACTAAATGTTCTTGTGTAAGAAACAACTCTTTGATCACTTCAATGGTGGCTGACACAGTCCACCAGAAACAAGTCCATAGAACAGTCCACCAAAGGACTGAAGTTTGTTCACTAAGAAGCCAAACACAATCACAGTCAATAACAAACTGAGTTAATTGCAAGAAAATCTCCAAAGGATACTTCACTAACATGCCAAAAGGCACACATTATCTGAATACAAAGAGGAAATTTATAGAGGAAGGTAAGCTAAAGCCAAATGGTAGAAATCTAGCCATGGAGTGCTTCCAGCAGCTAGATTTCTAGCTGCTGGAAGCTTGGCTGGCTGCAAAATACAACAGCAAAAAAGAAAACAAAGAAAAAAAGGAAATCACAATTGTCGCCTAAATACATTCTAAAATTATTTGTCATTACATTTAACATCTAGCAGTTGGATATTTCCAACGGCTAGGATGACTAGCCAGTGGGGGGCCAATCTGGCTTCCTTTGTCATCGCTTATCAGCCTATTTAAAGCTGCACCCTTGTAAACATTTTATGGCCCTTAGTGCCTTGTTAATGAACTTTTTCATTATGCATGCTCAGTAAATATTGGTTCAGCACTTCAGCTGAGTTTGTGAGATAAAGCATTATTGCCTTGTTTGTTTGAAATAAGATTTCACAACTGATTATGTGAAGTATGTTTGTAGCGGACCTGCCTTACTTCTTGGTATTTTATTATATGGTATCATAGCTTTAAGGCTTTGATCAAAGGACCAGTTACTGTCCTCTGCAGTGAGCATTCTGCCTGTATTATTGTTTTCTCATGTGAGCACTCCCTGGACCTGATTCTGTCTATATTGCCTTTCTTTTTCAGCCTCAATGTTGATTTGAGGCTGCTGGCTGAATTTATTTAGTTCTCATATCATTGGTGGAGGTACTCTTGTCTTGGTAAATTTGGCTTCCTTTCACCTCTTTGTCTTCTCAGCTTCCTTAATCTCTTGATGTCTATGACCACCATGGAAGAAAGACCAGAAACCCATAAGTATATGCTTATCAATTCCAACTATTAGACTTGGACATCAAACATGGAAGATTCCACAAACTCAGCATCAAGAAGAGGTGATAATTATGTTCAACGACGCAGAAGTCCACTCAATTCAGGGTTGTGTGTTGTAATTCGTGAGTAGCATAGATGAAGATCAAACATAACAAAAGAACATTGAAGAGGAAAAATGGGAGATGGGAGGAGGGGGTATACCTCCAATGGTGTCTGCACACTCTCTCTTTCTTTCTTTCTTAATATCAACCTCTTAACCCTAATACAAAATGTTCAACCCTTATATAATGGGTTGTAAAACAAAAAATAACCAAAATATCCTTAATACTACGGGCAATTACAATAATACCTAAAACATCAAATTTACTAAAACTGATACTAAAAACATATTCTTCACCCCCTTAAAGTTGAGAGTGAGATACTTCGAACTCCAAACTTGCCAAAAAACTGATTTTTTTTATTTATTTTCCCAACCCTCTTGGATGTTCGCTTTTCAGCAACCTTCCTGACTGCAACATTCTTCATCAACCTTCTTGGTTGTTCTTCAGCAGCTTCATGACTGCACCAATCTTTAATAGCTTCTTGGCTGCAACAACTTCAACTCAGCCTTCATGGTTGGTCATCTTCAACAACTTCTTTGGCTGCAACATTTTCAACTCAGCCTTCATGACTGGTCATCTTCAGTAACTTCTTTGGCTGCAATATCTTCAACTCAGCCTTCATGACTAGTCATCTTCAACAGCTTCTTTGGCTGCAACATCTTTAACTCAGCCTTCCTAGCTGGTCATTTTGCAATTTCATTAGCTTCTTTGGCTGCAAATTTCAGCAACCTCATGGTTGTAAAACACATTTCAGCAGTTCTTATGACTGCAATCTTCACCTTAAAACAACAAATCACTTAGCTGCACAATTTCAATAGTTTTTTCTTAAAATTTTTTGTAGATACATCAACCAATTCAGTCCACACATCTTCGCCTTGCTCTTTGCCTAGCGAGATAACTTTGTGGATCCATGCCCAAATCGTGCAATATATTCTTCCATAGAAGAAATCTGCTCCTGTTCCCATCAGTGCCACCTTTGTACCAAGCATAACTCCATTTGTATTCCAATGAACTGCAGTTTTCTGTGGCATGCACCCTCAATGTTCCTGAAATGTGCATAAGCACTAAAAATGATAAGCCATTATCTGCTACATTTGTTGGCCAACTGCGCTGATAGCATTATGGAAATAGGGTCCATGCTCTGCTATAGTTGCTCTCATCACTGACATCTAACATCAATGCTCGTGCTTCCCCTACACATGCTGCTCTTCATGCTCTCAACATATTCCACACTTATCAAGCATATTCTATGCAGCCCAAACCACAATACATATGGATCAATTCTGCACCAACATACACATTCATGTCATACCACCAAATTGGACCGCGTTCTTTGCTGCCCCACAAGCCTTCAAAACACTCACAAACGTATACCCATTTGTGAACATTTTGGCTTCGTGAATGCTTCGGAATCAGTCGAGAGCACGCTTTGAGAGACCCTTCTGAGTGTACCCAGAAACCAATGAGATCCACGAAGCTAGTTCTGTCTGGGGCATTTCGTCGAACAGGTTCTGTGCTTCTTCCATGCGATTATATTTTGCATACAAATTGATCAAATGGTTGACCAAGAGGACCACAGAAAGCGACCCAGACTTGATCTAGTCTCCTTTTTCACTCTTTGGTCCCTCATAGCCTTCCTAGCCATTGTAGCTTCTCTCATGATATAGCTTCTTTAACTCTCCGTACAATAGCTCCATATGAGGGCTAGCAGTATCACCTACCACAAAGACATGAACTTGATTCTTGACCTCTATCCAACTTCTACCAACTTCTGCCTGCCTCTTTCTTATGGGAATTATCTTTCATTATTCGTCTAGTGCAAGCGAGTGCACTCCATTTACCTGCATCAGCATAAATGTTGGACAATAATGTGTATGTCCATAATGCTTTGGTCTCAAGCTTAGTATCTCCTCTGCCGCCAGGCTTCCCAAACTTGGGTTGCAATGCACTCTACAGGCAGCTAGAAGGGCACCCACATAGAGTCATCAACCTCAATGGGCATGCTTTGGACCAATTTGAGCGCCTCCACAAGCTTGCCAGCTCACCCAAGCATGAATGCTCCTATTTTGACTGGAGAGAGTAAGTGGCACTCATTGAACTAAATTGTGACAAACCATAGTCCACCAATCTAGTATGACTGCATGCACAAGGAACACCATATCCATGCTTCCCATATCCCATCAACAGGGATGTCTATAAATCCAGGTTTTGTTAAGGGATCTCATCAAAATTTTTTCGTGCACTTTTACCTGTAATTGTATGTAATAGGACAGGCCCTTAGGGCCCGTGCAGTCATGGTGTAAGGGAGGGCAGGGCCACCATGGCCTTGGCTAAAGTCGTTGGAAGCTCCCAAGGCCAGCACTACCTCTTGCTTGTTGTTTTTCCCATTATTCATGTACATATTGTTGTCTATAAAAACCACTTCAAGACATAAATAAAGTATGTAGTCTAGCACTGCTTTTTGACTTGTTTTGTATGTGCTTTCGCTCTTGTTGGTTATTCTTGAAGATCGACATTCGTGATTGAATGTCATTTGACTCTTGGCGACTTGGTGATCTTGATTCATGCAATATCAACCTTCGTTCATTTACAATTATTTACATAGTATCAGAGTCTCGGATTGAAGAAATCAAGTGCATTGGGAAGCATGCCACAAATGCAAAATTTGAAGAATTTCATCAAACTTGAGGTTAGTTCATAATTCTTGATTTTGCACAAAATAAAAGGTAAAAACGAGTCGTTTAGATGTATCCTAGACCCAAAATGTTATCAAAGTTGGGCTAGGACCATGAAAAAATATTTTTTGTTCAAAGATTTTTGGGATTACATGGATAGAACCATAAAAGAACCAACTTTGAACATTGATGGTTTAGATGATAATGAAATCGTCAAAGCTCATAAAAAATACAAGTTAGATTTTAAATTGTGGGAAAAGATGAATGCAAAAATTATATGGATTATTTGCCAAAATGTGGATGAAAAGCTTAGAAATAGGATTAGTGCTTTTGAAAACGCTTTTGAAACTTGGGAATACTTGAAAAAACTTCATTATCAAGATGACTTTGTTTTCCAAATCGATCTAATGGAAAGAATGGTTATGCTTAAACAAAGGAACCTAAGCATTAGAGACTACCATAGTGAATTTTCGGAGTTGGACTCATTAAGAAGTTTTGATAAATTTGGAAATCTTCACAAATTAGATGAATTTCAATAATTTCTAGATAACCAATACTTCTTCTTGTTTATGCGTGGGTTGAGAGACGAATTTGAAAATATTAGATCACACCTTATACATAAAAAACCTAGACCTAGAGGGGATTCTTTTTGGCCGACCTTGTTATAGAGGAAACAAGATTGAAGAATATGAACGTGGCCAAGGAAGCCGTACTTGCCGTATCAAAATCGGGAGCAAATTTGAAGACCTATAAGCCTCCGTATGCAAAGAACAATGAAGGCATGTCAAAGAAGCACATGGGACCGTAGCCCAACAAAGACACTATTTGCCACTATTTCAAGGAAAGTGGACATATCAAAACCGCTTGTCCTTTATTTCGGAAAAGAAGTGGAAATGTGGGAGCCGTAGAAGAAGGGGGTGTCTTGCCCAACAACATCAAGGCCTACATAGAAGAATTCTTCAAAGAAAAAGCAAGCATCTATGGGAATGCTCTATCCACTTCTCAAGGTATGTCTTGGTTTTTAGATTCCGGTGCATCTTTTCATATGACGCATAGTAAAGATTCTTTGACTAATTCTTGTGAAACCATTGGAAAACATATGTTTAAGGCCGATGGAACAAAACTCCAAATCAAAAAATAGAAAACCTTGAAAAACAAAACTTTAAAATTCAAAATGTAAGTCTTATACCTAAACTTAATTTAAACTTACTTTCGGTTGCTCAAATATGTGATAACAATTGTATAGTCACTTTCTCATCCAAATGTTGTGTGGTGCAGGATCACCTATCGAGGAAGGTGATTGGTCAAAGCCATAGAGAAAGTGGACTATACAAAATGGACTATCTTGTTATGCCAAATTCCAACTTTTATAACTTAGCCCAAGATGCTACACTTTGGCATAAAAGACTTGGACACTTGGACTCAAAAATTACGTAATATTCCCTTGATGAAAACCATTAGAGAGAAAAAGTTTGAATGTAAAGATTGTATTCTTGGAAAAATGCATCATCTTCCTTTTGGAGAAAGAAACTATGTACTAAAGAAAGCTTTTCATCTAATACATTCGGATGTTTGGGGCCCCGCACTTTTTTGTCTCTAAAGGAGGAGTGCAATACTATGTGATTTTTGTGAATGACTTTACTCACTTTACATGGATATATCTCTTGAAACACAAATCCGAAGTATTTGAAAAATTTGTAGTCTTTTGTAACATGATCAAAAACAAATTTGGAGCCACCATTAAATTCTTTAGATCTGATTCGGGAGGAGAGTACATGTCTAATGAATTTCAAAAATTTATTGAAACTAATAGTATTTTTCATAAAAAATCATGCACTAAAACACCCCAACAAAATGGTCTAGCGGAAAGAAAACATAGACATATTATTGAAACTTGTAGAACTATGCTAATTGCTAGTAGGGTTCATAAATATTTATGGATTGAAGCTACTCTTACCGTAGTATATCTTATAAATAGAATGCCTTCATCTAACCTTGAAAATACTTCACCTTTCAAAAAATTGTACAACATCCCTCTATACTATAAACGACTTAGAGATTTTGGATGTAGATGTTTTGTGTATACAGACAAGAATCATAAACTGTCACCTAGAGCTATTGAATGTGTATTCCTTGGTTATGGCATTAACAAGAAGGGTTATAGGTGTTTTAATCTTATAGAAGACAAATTGTATGTGTCTAAGGATGTAAATTTTTTTGAGAATGATATGTATTATGAATCCAAACCCTTGGAAAAGTCTGAACCTTTCATTCCTCAAGAATTTTTTGAACTAAAAGAAGATAATGATTGTGACTCAGTAGCTTATCAAGATCTTCAAGAAAATACTGTTGAAGACAATGACACTTCACACACAATTGTTGATACTCAATCAATTGTCGAACCCTTTCCCTCACATTATAGAAGACGTCCTAGAGAAACCAATGATGCCCACATAGAACCTGATATTACAAGATTAGAGCCTAGGGTTTCAAGACCTCCCCGATTTGTGTCCTATGAATCTTTTGAACCACAACGGAGAAATTTGATTGCCACCCTCCGTCAAGTCAAGGAGCCTAGGTTCTATCATGAAGGTAAAGGTATTTTAGAATGAGAAGATGCTATGAAAGATGAATTCAACACCCTAGACAAGGCTCAGACATGGATCGTTGTGCCCATACCAAAGGATAAGAAAATCATTGGATGTCGATGGGTATATAAAATAAAAACTCATAGCAATGGTCACATTGAGAGATACAAGGCTAGACTAGTTGCTAAGGGTTATACCCAAGAATATGGAATTGACTATGATGAAACTTTTACCCCAATAGCTAGAATGACCACAATTAGAATTCTTATAACCATTAGTGCAATTAAGAAATGGAATATATACCAACTTAATGTCAAGAATGCTTTTTTAAATGGTTACTTGAATGAAGAAGTATACATGAGTCATCCTCCTGGTATCAATCTCTCTCCTGGTCATGCTCTTAAATTGCGAAAGGCTTTGTATGGTCTGAAACAAGCTCCTAAAGCTTGGTTTGACCGATTTGAAAAATTGATGCATTTGCATAATTTTGTGACTTGCTATACTGATACTGCGTTGTTTGTATGAAAAATAAAATCTGGTATTGTTATCTTGCTTTTGTATGTGGATGACATAATATCACAGGAAGTGATGAAGCAGGAATTGCTGAAGTTAAACTTAATCTTCATCACGAATTTGATATAAAAGACTTGGGCTTGCTGAATTACTTTCTAGGTATTGAGATCACCAAAAATAATTGTGGATACTTTATGTTTCAAACAAAATTTACTAATGATATTATTGAAAGATCTTGTCTTACAGATACTAAGGTTGTTGACACACCGGAAGTCCTAGGCACCAAACTACGATCCACTGATGGTGAGAAATTAGATGACCCCACCCGTTATTGACAGCTCATAGGTACACTTACTTATCTCACCATTACTAGACCATATATTTCTTATGAAGTACGCACAGCAAGTCAATTTCAACAGGCACCCACTTCTGTTCATATGAGTGTTGTCTTGCGTATTATTCGATATGTTAGAAATACTACCCACAAGGGGGTCCTCTTAACTTCTTCATCTTTTGATTTATCGGTATATACGGATGCTGATTGGGGTGGAGATGTCAACGATAGACACTCTACGACTGATTTTTGTGTGTTTTTAGATGAATCTCTTATTTCTTGGAAGTGCAAAAAATAACAGAAGGTGTCCCTTTCATCCACGGAAGTCGAGTATCGAGCTATGGCTACAGCTGCGATGAAGATCTCATGGATCACCACCATTCTAGTAGATATGGGAGTTACTTTGCAGCAATAAAAGCTCCATGTACATTGCCTCTAACAACACTTTCTATGAGAGGACGAAGCATATCAAGATGGATTGCCATTTTGTTCGTGAAGAATGTCTGAATAAGAAGATCTTATTGTGTTATGTCACATCCGAGATGCTGTTAGCCAACTTCTTCACCAAATCTCTTTTGGCTACTCGGTTTTAATTTTTGTTAGACAAACTTTTCGTGTATATCCCGTAAGTTTGAGGGGGGTGTAAATGTATGTAATAGGACGGGCCCTTAGGGCCCGTGCAGTCATGGTGTAAGGGAGGGCCAGGGCCACCATGGCCTTGGCCAAAGTCGTTGGAAGCTCCAACGGCTAGTGCTGGAAGGCCAACACTACCTCTTGCTTCCCTCTTGCTTGTTGTTTTTCCCATTATTCATGTACATATTGTTGTCTATAAAAACCACTTTAAGACATAAATAAAGTATGTAGTCTAGCACTGCTTTTTGACTTGTTTTGTATATGCTTCCGCTCTTGTTGGTTATTCTTGAAGATCGACATTCGTGATTGAATGTCATTTAACTCTTGGCGACTTGGTGATCTTGATTCATGCAATATCTGTTGGAAACGCGGATGCGCAACCGAGATTAAAATCATAAACATAAACGAGGAGGAAATGTTGAGATCGGAGGAGGGGGCGGACCTCCAATGGAGGCCACCCCCCTTCTTTCTCTCTCTTTCTTATTCACAGACTCTTAAACCCTAATACAACTTATCAACCCTTATATAAGGAGCTGTAAAACGTAAAATGACCAAAATACCCCTAGTACAGAAAATTACCAAAATGCTCCTATAGTTTCGGGCGAGTGCAATAATACCTAGAAACATAAAACTAACACAAAGACACTAGATAAACATATTCTTCAACACCCCCCCTCAAGTTGGGAGTGAGATACTTCGAACTCCAAACTTGCCAAACAATTTTCATATCTGCTTGCAACATTCTTTATCTGTCTTTATCACTGGTTTAATCTTCAATAGCTTCTTTGGCTGCAATATCTTCAACTCAGCCTTCTTGGCTGATCATATCAAGCAGCATCTCTGGCTGCAATGTAAACTTAGCCTTCTTAGCTAATCATCTAAAGCAGCATCTCTGGCTGCAAGATAAACTTAGCCTTCCTGGCTAATCATCTCAAGCAGCATCTCTGGCTGCAACATCAACTCAGCCTTCTTGGCTGTAACAATAACAAAGCAACCATCCTGGCTATCACAACATCAAAGCAGTCATCCTGGCTATCACATCAATAAAGCAGCCATCTTGGCTGTCATAATCATCAAAGCAGCCATCCTGGCTGTCACATCAATAAAGCAGCCATCCTGGCTGTCACAATCATCAAAGCAGCCATCCTGGCTGTCACACAAATAAAGCAGCCATCCTGGCTGTCACACAAATAAAGCAGCCATCCTTGCTGTCACAACAATAAAGCAGCCATCCTGGCTGTCACAATATCAAAGCAGCCATCCTGACTGTCATATCAATAAAGCAGCCATCCTAGCTGTCATAACAATAAAGCAGCCATCCTGGCCGTCACAATATCAAAGCAGCCATCCTGGCTGTCATCTCAAGCAGCATCTACGGTTGCAACAAACCTTTATCAACCTTCATTTTTTTTTTCAAGCAGCTTTCATAGCAGCAAATTCCTGCAACCTCACTGGCTGTGAATAAAATATTTTTTAAGTCCTCATAACGGCAATCTTCAGCATATATCTCTTCTCTACTCTTTTCCTGAATTTTTATCTCTCTTAGACATTTCCTCAAGCACTTGATATGTTGCAAGTAAACATCTCTCATTCCATCAAACACTTGATGTGCTGCAAGTAAACATCTCTCATTCCATCGTACACTCAGTGGGTCAGCTGCATAGATTCTTGGACTCCATTGTGATCCGTCTTCAAGCATGTTAGCGTTCCCTTGGCTAGAACTGCATTCTATTCCCATAGCATCTCATAGCCTTTCTCAAACATAGGTAAATATCATCACTCAAAGATTTCAATGAATGAACAGTAATATCTCCTGTCCTTCGATGCATTTATTTTTCAAGAGACCTGCTGTTTTATGCATTTCACATCCTACGCCACAAACTGTCCATCCTATTCAATCATCTAAATCTTGATTTTTAACAAAAAAACGATTC
Source organism: Brasenia schreberi (assembly GCA_036023115.1). Lineage (NCBI taxonomy): Eukaryota > Viridiplantae > Streptophyta > Magnoliopsida > Nymphaeales > Cabombaceae > Brasenia > Brasenia schreberi. Next base: position 11,515,080 of record JAYKKT010000072.1, read on the forward strand.
ATATTCATAAGATACTTCAGATTCTGTACTTCTCAATATCTGGTTTAAGCAGTTAATGCAGCCATAAAACAAAACACGTCCAATGTTGCAGCCATCATCCATTTCAATATCCAGACTGTAAAAAATAAAAATCCTTATTAATTGTTGCAGCCACCACCTTGGAACTTGGCCCATTACTGACCAGATGCAGTAAATGCAGCCACTCATTTGCAGCCAATTAGATTTCCTAACACCATTCAGTGATCATAAGTGGCCTTGCACTATTAATTAAAATCGCCTAGGTTGTCATTAATGTCCACCAAGAATTCTCAGTGTTTAATTGCTTCTCATATTCTCCATGTAATCCTGCAATTACAACAACAACAACTACAACAACAACTAAGCCTTTTCCCATACTAGACGGGGTCGGCTACATGGATTCTTTGTTTCCACAGATCCCTATCGTGTGCCATGTTAGCAGTTAACTCCCAATAAGCTAGATCATTCTTTATTGTTTCTTTCCAACACTTTTGTGGTCGTCCTCTACCTCTTTTAATACTTTCCAAATTTAGTTTTTCTAACCTTCTTACAGGTTCTTCTTTTGATCTTCTTTCTATATGTCCAAACCATCTTAAACGATGTTCTCTCATTTTATCCTCTATTGGTGCCACTCCTAATTTGTTTCTAATAACCTCATTATGTATACAGTCTTTTCTTGTATGACCACTCATCCATCTCAACATCTTCATTTTTGTCACAGACATCTTTTGTACATGTTGATGATTAACTGCCCAACACTCAGAACCATAAAACATGGCAGGCCTAATTGCTGCTCTATAATATTTACCTTTTAATTTTAATGGTATCTTCTTATCACAAAGAATACCTGATGCTCCTCTCCATTTTAACCAACCAACATTAATTCTATGTGTAACATCTCCATCAATTCTTCCATAACAACAACAACAACAACTAAGCCTTTTCCCATACTAGACGGGGTCGGCTACATGGATTCTTTGTTTCCACAGATCTCTATCGTGTGCCATGTTAGCAGTTAACTCCCAATAAGCTAGATCATTCTTTATTGTTTCTTTCCAACACTTTTGTGGTCGTCCTCTACCTCTTTTAATACTTTCCAAATTTAGGTTTTCTAATCTTCTTACAGGTTCTTCTTTTGATCTTCTTTCTATATGTCCAAACCATCTTAAACGATGTTCTCTCATTTTATCCTCTATTGGTGCCACTCCTAATTTGTTTCTAATAACCTCATTATGTATACGGTCTTTTCTTGTATGACCACTCATCCATCTCAACATCTTCATTTCTGTCACAGACATCTTTTGTACATGTTGATGATTAACTGCCCAACACTCAGAACCATAAAACATGGCAGGCCTAACTGCTGCTCTATAATATTTACCTTTTAATTTTAATGGTATCTTCTTGTCACAAAGAATACTTGATGCTCCTCTCCATTTTAACCAACCAGCATTAATTCTATGTGTAACATCTCCATCAATTCTTCCATCACTTTGAAAAATTGACCCTAGGTATTTAAAACTTTCCTTTTGGGGAATGCAATGTGTGCCAATTTTAATTTCTATGTCCTCTGAAGTAGCCAAATGATCAAACTTACATTCCATATATTCTGTCTTTGTTCTACTAAGTCGGAGGCCTTTGTTTTCTAATGTTTCTCTCCATAGTTCCAATTTTCTATTAACTTTTTCCTTAGACTCCTCCACTAATACAATGTCATCTGCAAATAACATACACCAAGGTACTTCATCTTGAATATTTTTTGTTAACTCATCCATCACCATTATAAATAAGTATGGACTTAAAGTTGATCCTTGATGTAACCCAATATTAACTTCAAAGAAGTCTGTCGTTCCTTCATGAGTCCTCACACATGTTTTTGCACCATCATACATGTCTCTTACAAGGTTAATATATATCAATGGGATACCTCTTTTTTCCAAAGTTCTCCAAAGAACCTCCCTCGGTACCCTATCATAAGCTTTTTCTAGATCAATAAATATCATGTGAAGGTCTTTCTTTTTTGCTCTAAAATGTTCCATAAGACGTCTCAAAAGGTGAATCGCTTCAATAGTAGATCTACCAGGCATAAATCCAAATTGGTTCTCTGTTGTACTTGATACTTGTCTTAACCTACGTTCAATAATTCTTTCCCATAATTTCATAGTATGACTCATTAACTTGATACCTCGATAATTCGCACAATTTTGAATGTCTCCCTTATTTTTATATATGGGTATAAGTGTACTTGCTCTCCATTCCTCGGGCATCTTTTGGTTTTTCCATATTTCATTAAATAGTCTTGTGAGCCAAGTGATTCCTATTTCTCCTAGTATTTTCCAAACTTCTATAGGAATATTATCTGGTCCTACCGATTTACCACTCTTCATATGTTTAAGAGCCTCTTTGACTTCATTCTTTTGAATACGTCGGTAGAAATTGTGGTTTATATACTTTTCTGACTTGGCTAAATCTCCTAAACTAATACTAAAATCTTTATTTTCATTAAAGAGATTATAAAAATAGTTTTTCCATCTATTTCTTATATCATCATTTGCCACTAGAATTTTTTCATCCTCGTCTTTTATGCATCTAACATAATTAAGATCTTTAGTTTTCTTATCTCTAGCCCTAGCTATCCTAAAAATGTCTCTTTCACCCTCTTTTGAGTTGAGTTTTTTATATAAGTCCTCCCAAATCTTAGCTTTTGCTTCACTAACGGCCTTTTTTGCTTCTTTCTTTGCTTTCTTATAAGCTTCTAAAGTTTCACTAGTTTTCTTCGCATAATGTAATTTGTAACATGCCCTCTTTGCCTTGATTTTGTTTTGTACTACTTCACTCCACCACCAAGCTTCTTTTTGTGCCGGTACACCTCCCTTAGATACCCCTAACACATCTTCGCCACTTTCCTAATATGTATAGCCATATTGTTCCACATATCAGAGGGTGTGCCAACATAATTCCAAACATCTCCTTGAAGGACTTTTTGTTTAAATATATCTTCTTTCTCACTTTTGAGGTTCCACCATTTAGTCCGAATAGCTCGATGCACTCTTTTCTTCTTTGTCCATTTTTTTATTTGTAAATCCATAACTAAAAGTCGATGTTGGGTGGTTAAGCTTTCTCCTGGAATTACCTTACAATCTTTACAACACGCTCTATCTTTTTTTCTACAAATAAAGTAATCAATTTGTGTTTGTGCTAAGCCACTCTTATAAGTAATTAAATGTTCATCTCGTTTTTGAAGATTGTATTGACTATAAAGAGATCAAATGACATAGCAAAATTTAAAATCTCCCTACCTTCCTCGTTTATATCCCCATAACCAAAGTTTCCATGAATCCCTTGATATCCTAATGCCTCTTTACTGACATGTCCATTTAAATCTCCTCCTAAACAAATCATCTCCCTTTGTGGAATCTTTTGAAACACCTTATCTAACTCTTCCCAAAAAACTGTCTTTATACTATCTTCTAGTCCTACTTGGGGTGCGTAAGCACAAACTATATTCAAAACCTCTACTCCTAACACTAATTTCAATGTCATGATTCGGTCACCATATCGTTGTATGTCTACTACACTCTCCTTTAAATCTTTATTTATGATAATACCAACTCCGTTTCGGGCCTTTTCTTTACCTGAGTACCATAATTTAAAACCTGTATCCTCTATCTCCTTTGCTTTTTCTCCAACCCATTTTGTCTCTTGTAAACATAGAATATGAATCTTTCTCCGAATCATAGTATCTACCACCTCCATTAGCTTACCCGGTAATGTTCCGATATTCCAAGAACCAATACGAATCTTATTATCTAGGACTAGCTTCCTTACCCCCCGCATCCGTCCATAATCAAAATGCGGAGACCCTCTCTGAAAATTTTTCACTACATTCGGGCGGCAATGTAGCGGGACTAACTTCTTTACCCACACCCGTCCATGATGTGGGAACCCTCTGCAATTGATTCACTACATTCGGGCGAAAATGTAGTGGCCCTTGCTTACTTCTTACTGCATTCGGGCTCTGCAGCACGTCGCTAGGCGGGAACGCCCCAAAGCAATGCTCATAATTTTTGTAATCCATGTTGTAGAAATCCGACGAAGTTTTATGCTGGCTGTCGGAAGCCTAACACAACCCTCCTCCTTTATCCGGGCTTGGGACCGGCAATGCAAGGGTGATCCCTTACATGGGCGGACCATCAATTCTTCCATCACTTTGAAAAATTGACCCTAGGTATTTAAAACTTTCCTTTTGGGGAATGCAATGTGTGCCAATTTTAATTTCTATGTCCTCTGAAGTAGCCAAATGATCAAACTTACATTCCATATATTCTGTCTTTGTTCTACTAAGTCGGAGGCCTTTGTTTTCTAATGTTTCTCTCCATAGTTCCAATTTTCTATTAACTTTTTCCTTAGACTCCTTCACTAATACAATGTCATCTGCAAATAACATACACCAAGGTACTTCATCTTGAATATGTTTTGTTAACTCATCCATCACCATTATAAATAAGTATGGACTTAAAGTTGATCCTTGATGTAACCCAATATTAACTTCAAAGAAGTCTGTCGTTCCTTCATGAGTCCTCACACATGTTTTTGCACCATCATACATGTCTCTTACAAGGTTAATATATATCAATGGGATACCTCTTTTTTCCAAAGTTCTCCAAAGAACCTCCCTCGGTACCCTATCATAAGCTTTTTCTAGATCAATAAATATCATGTGAAGGTCTTTCTTTTTTGCTCTAAAATGTTCCATAAGACGTCTCAAAAGGTGAATCGCTTCAATAGTAGATCTACCAGGCATAAATCCAAATTGGTTCTCTGTTGTACTTGATACTTGTCTTAACCTACGTTCGATAATTCTTTCCCATAATTTCATAGTATGACTCATTAACTTGATAACTCGATAATTCGCACAATTTTGAATGTCTCCCTTGTTCTTATATACGGGTATAAGTGTACTTGCTCTCCATTCCTCGGGCATCTTTTGGTTTTTCCATATTTCATTAAATAGTCTTGTGAGCCAAGTATGGGAAAAGGCTTAGTTGTTGTTGTAGTCTTGTGAGCCAAGTGATTCCTATTTCTCCTAGTATTTTCCAAACTTCTATAGGAATATTATCTGGTCCTACCGATTTACCACTCTTCATATGTTTAAGAGCCTCTTTGATTTCATTCTTTTGAATACGTCGGTAGAAATTGTGGTTTATATACTTTTCTGACTTGGCTAAATCTCCTAAACTAATACTAACATCTTTATTTTCATTAAAAAGATTATAAAAATAGTTTTTCCATCTATTTCTTATATCATCATTTGCCACTAGAATTTTTTCATCTTCGTCTTTTATGCATCTAACATAATTAAGATCTTTAGTTTTCTTATCTCTAGCCCTAGCTATCCTAAAAATATCTCTTTCACTCTCTTTTGAGTTGAGTTTTTTATATAAGTCCTCCCAAATCTTAGCTTTTGCTTCACTAACGCCCTTTTTTGCTTCAATATAAGTTCTCCATGTAATCCTGCAATTGCCTTTTTATATTCCTTTTCCAACGTAATATTGCAGCAATTAATTCTAGCCGCCATATTTATTAAATGCATCTGCCAAGGAGCTCCACTTTTCTAGTAACTGTCATCTTTCTCTGGTCCATCATAATTGCCTCTTATGTTCTCCATGTAATCCTGCGGAAAACTATGGTCCCAGTAACCTTCATCATGTGTGCTAACATACCTAAATGCTTCTCATGCCTTAACCATTACAATAGCCGAGTACATCGCATCTGCCACTGCATCTATGTTCTAGGAATTTACTTCGAACAGCACCACTTAAAGAAGAACACCCGATAAATTCCTAAGCCACAAGCATGCTCCTTTTTGGGGTTGAATAACCCGACTTTAAGATCTTATCCAGTCTTTCATTGCTTTGCCTGCAGATGATATACTCATAAGGGATTAGATTCATTCCATCTCTAACTGCTGTTACAATACAACATTCAGCCAGTACATAATATGCAATTCTCTCATAGGACTGAAGTGGTCCATGAATCAACACCACAGGCTTATAACCAGGGCTTCCAAAAAGTATCATTAATTCTCTTTGCCGTGGTGAAGGTCCCTGCTTGCACTTCCTTCACATCTTTCCCATGGCCTCTTGCAGGATTAAAAAATCTTTAAACACCTTTCGGGAATGAATCTTGGTGCAGTGCTTCTCTTTTCACAAAGTAACTCTCCAATAAATGCAGCAAATCAATGACACTTGAGCAATATGAGATGGTTGGAAGCTTGATGACAGGAATCCAATTCATTTAGTGGACATTCTAGGCTTCTTCCTATTGTAACTGTAAGACCAGTCAACCTTCGATGGTTCAATAGATACCTTCGATGGAAACAAATACTTCCTGGTCTCAAGGACAACGATAGAATCCTTCCAACTCCTGAAAATGCTACTGTTGAGGAACACTTCAATTTTGTAAATCAGATTTCCCTTCTCAACAGCCTCATGCATTTCTAAGTATTCAAAAGTGCAACTAGCAACAACAATATTGTATGCATTTAGCGTGACTGTCATTCCATAACAGAACTTTGCACATATCTCAAAGGCCAAAGCGCCACCAGGGATGTCAGAAATGTATACATCATTGGTTTCTTCTTTGTTGCTTGCAACTAGGTTTTGCAGCAAGGCACTCTTTGATAGAAAAGGGAACTTATACAAATAAAACTTGATATCCCCAACATTTACGACAAAGTCACTAGCCAATTCCATAGCAACATACCTCGTATTGCTGCCAAAGGAGTCTGGCTTCGATCCAAGTTTCATAAACTTATCTCCTTCACCTTCTTCCCCTTCGGCGACTCTTGCAGGCCACGATTTTCACTATGTATGGCTCTGATACCATGTTGGAAACGCGGATGCGTAGCCGAGATTAAAATCACAAACATAAACGAAGAGGAAATGTTGAGATCGGAGGAGGGGGCGAACCTCCAATGGAGGCCGCCCCCCTCTTTTTCTCTTTCTTATTCACAGACTCTTAAACCCTAATACAACTTATCAGCCCTTATATAAGGAGCTGTAAAACGTAAAATGACCAAAATACCCCTAGCACAGAAAATTACCAAAATGCCCCTACAGTTTCGGGCGAGTACAATAATACCTAGAAACATAAAACTAACACAAAGACACTAGATAAACATATTCTTCAATAATATCAACCTTCGTTCATTGACAATTATTTACATTAACATCACCCCCCTTTGCGTACATGTTGATTAGTGCATTTGCTAAAGGAATATCCTTGCAGAACCCACTCTTTAATGTTCGACCATGAACTTGTTCTCCACATGCCAAGGCAGCCAACTTAGAGCATGTCATCACTAAACTAGTAAAAGTGACGTAGTTCATCCTAAGATCATATTTTCCATCTCAAAAATACATGTCTAGAGATTCCAAGAAGCCAAATTTCTCATATACAGCAACCATGGTGTTCCAGGTGATCAAATCTCTCTACACCATCATGTCAAACACTTTTATCGATTCCAACAAACATGCACAACGTGAATACATATCAATGGCTGCATTGCACACAGAAACGCTGCTGTCATACCCCAACTTGATATCTGCCAATGAATCTGTTGACCACAAACCAGCAACGTCATAAACCTTATGCTTGCAGTGCAATTGAGCAACTTAAATGATTCAATTTAATCCCCTCTGAGAGCATTCATTGAAATAATCTAATTGTGATGTCTCCATCGCCTCTTCTAGTGTATCCTGAAATCATTTCCATCCACGAAACTGCAGTTTTCTCGTCAATCCCATCGAATACCATCCGTGCATGGTGTATGCAATTGCACTTCACGTAATTATCAAGAAGCGTGTTCTGTATGTAGGAAGATGCCTCCATTCCATCCTTCAATGCACAACCATGAAACAACCCAATAGTTGCTTAAGCCGGAACATGCCTTAAGCATCACTGAATGTGTGAAGAGATTGGGACGAACACCTTGCTGTTTCATGCCTAAAAACATCACAGCTGCATCATGGTGTCGCTCCTACGAGACGTAACCGGTGATGATGGCCATCTACATAACAACGTCTCTCTCAGGCATTTCATCAAATACTTGCCGAGCATCTCCAAATATGCCACACTTAGAGTACAAACCAACAAGCAAGCTCCCAACAAAGCTCAAAGAATTGTACTTTGTCTTGATGCACAAGCAGTGCAACTGCATCCCCAATTGAAGAGCAGTTGTGTCTCCATAAACACGAATCACACTCAGGTATGTGAAATCATTAGGGCTCAATTCCTCCTCCTCCAAGACATGTTTAAAGAGAAGCAAAGCCTCTTCTTCCAATCCATTCTGCACGTCATTCATGTCCACATTCTTGGTGCTACATCTGTCACAACCAAGACCCAGAACTTTCGAGATCAGAATCCAACACAAAATTACCTCACGTTCCGACTATTGCATGTCGCCATACAAAGCCCTTGCACCGGGTAACAATCCAGCATGTTCTGATGCATCGTTCTTGGTCTCGGTGAAAAAATAATAGTATGACCGCCACTACTAAAACAATGAATGATATCAGGAATAATTTATGCTCTTGCAGAATGGAAACAGGGAAGGACTATGTGTCGAACACTTGCGCTAACTTTCATTTTATCATCACCAAAAAGATCCGTTGTCTGCCTGTCTGGTTTTAGGAACTTTGAAGCAATCTTCTTAACCCAGTTAGGCATAGATGCGTTGAAAAAAAAATATGCACTTTGTTCAAATCCTCTACTCTCCCGCTTTCTTCTTCTCCCTTTCTCTGACTTTCGATTTGTCTTCTCCGTTTGATCTTATACCATGTTATAATTCGTGAGTAGCGTAGTGGAAGATCAAACATAACAAAAGAACATTGAAGAGGAAAAATGGGAGATCGGAGGAGGGGGCAGACCTCTAATGGTGGCAGTCCCCCTGTCTTTCTCTTTTTCTTAATATCAACCTCTTAACCCTAATACAAAACGTCCAACCCTTATATAATGACTGTAAAACAGAAAATGATCAAAATGCCCTTAGTACTACGGGCAATTACAATAATACCTAAAAATCAAATTTACTAAAACTGACACTAAAAGCATATTCTTCAACATTGTGGATATCTATTGAATTTGTAATTTATATTAGTGAGATAATTGCAACAATTATCGTGTTAGTGTTGTAATTACACTAAATCATCATCTTTATTCAAGAATGGAAGAAAATTACAAAATGAGAGGATAGAAGAGGTCAGTGCCCCTATGGTTGCCGTGACCTCTCTCACATTTTTTTCTCTCCTCAAACCTAATCACACTCTAAATATTTATAACCCTAATCTAACTTAAAAGTCCTAAATACCCTTAATTAGTGACTAATAAGACTCTGATCTTAATGGATCCAAATCTGGTCTATTAGGATCCATACTACATATGACTTAAACTTAAACTACACGACTAACATATCAAGACTTATAAACTAACTTATACTTGTAAACTACACGACTCATGAACTTAAACTTAGTTGACAAGATTCAAGTTGATCTCCAACATGCCCCCTCAAGTTAAATCTTGAAGACTTGTAATTCTCAATTGAAGAAGTCTCTGAAATCTGCCAACTGAAGGAGGCTTAGTGAAGATATCGGCTAATTGGTCTCCTGATCATACATGAACTAGGTTGAAGATGCCTTGCACAATCTTTTCTCTAATGAAGTGGCAATCTATTTCAATGTGTTTAGTTCTCTAATTAAAACTGGATTTAAGGCAATTTGAAGGGCTACTTTACTGTAAGTATAGAATGTAACATGTGTATTCTCTTTGAAACCAATTTCAGCTAAAAGTGATAAGATCTATAAACCTTCACACATGCCAATAGCAATCGCCGGATACTCTGCCTCTGCACTTAATACAGATTGTTTCTTACTTTTCCATGATACAATGTTGCCTCCTAAACACACCACATAACCAGAAGTAGATTTTCTATTTGTTTTTGAACCTGCCCAATAAGCATATGAATATATCTTTAGGTCAAGAGATGAACGTGGAGTATATAACAAGCCATGAGTTATAGAGGACTTTAAATATCTAATGATATGAAATACTGTGTTGATGTGATGTTTAGATGGACAATGCATCCATCGGCTAACGTATCCAACTGCAAAGCTGATATCCGGGCGTGTGATAGTAACATATATTAATTTGCCCACTAATCTCTGATACTTACCAATATCCTCATATGGTTCCACAGTCTGATTATTATCCTCCTTAGGTATCTCTATAGGAATAGAACATACCCGACAATCTCTAATACTTATCAATCTCCCGACAGTCTGATTATTTATATCTTTAGGTCTATATAAATGTCTTCCATGAGGTCTCCCTGAAGAAATGCATTCTTAACATCCAACTACCATAATTTCCATCCTTTATTGACTACCAAGCTTAAAATAATTCTGATGGTATTCATCTTAGCTACTGGAGCAAATGTCTCTGTATAATCTATACCATATGACTGACTGTATCCTTTTGCTACTAATCTCGCTTTATATCTCTCTATATTTTCATCAGCTTTATACTTTACAGAGAATACCCACTTGCACCCCACCGTCTTTCTTTCTGATGGTAGATCTGTGAGTTCCCACGTCTTGTTGTTTAGCTTCTTCCATAGCTGCCTTCCATTTAGGATGTTGTTTAGCTTCTTCAAATGTTCTTGGGATAAAGGTAGTGTCTATATTCATCACAAACAACTGATATTCTCTAGGATAATTAGAGTATGACACCATTTTTTCCAATGAATATTTAGTAACTTTACGCTTTCCCTTTCTGATTGCAATAGTAAATCACACAACTCACTCTCTGAACTATGAGAAGTCATCTGAGCAGGAGCAAGATCTGATTTAATGTGCAGATTTTGGTCCAGAGTGGTCATGATCGTTTGCTGTGGTAGAAAAGTCTTTCTGTTCCCTCTATTATATACCTGCCATATCTTCTCTTCAGGGGATAACATTTTTTCCTCTTCCTCTTCACATATTGGTAGAACTTCAACTGGTGGAAGTTGTATCACATGAGAAGACTGCATATCTGATGGGTGGTGAATATGAATAAAACAGGTACAACCAAATACTCTTGGTAGTAGATGAAACTGTTTTTGGGAATGACATAATGAATGAAATGGAGTATTATCCTTGAGAACCCTGCTAGGCATACGAAAAACTGCAGTTAAGACTGCATCACTCCAATAACATTTTGGGGTATTACTTCCAATTAATAGAGTTCTAGCAACTTTTAGAATCTGTCGATTTTTCTTCTCCACTACACCGTTCTGTTAAGGAGAATAGGCAAATGAAGTCTGGTACAAAATTCCATGATCCATAAAATATGAATGAAGTGCTTGAGACATAAACTCACCTCCATTATCACTGTGAAAAATTCTTATAGTATGCTGAAACTTAGTATGCACAAACTGATAATATATGGGAAGAATATTCTTCACTTCATCTTTATGTTTCAGGAGATATATCATAGGAAATCTAGTGCAATCATCAATAAAAGAAATAAAATACTTCTATCCATGGAAGGTGGTAGTAGAGCAAGGACCCCAAATATCAGAATGAACAATTTCAAATGGAATAGAGGATTTTTCTTCACTAGATAGAAAAGAAATACGATGGTGTTTTGCCTTTTGGCAGGTTTCACAGTTCAAATTCAAATTATTACAATGACTGAATTCAGGTAATAACATTCTAAGTTTCGATAATGGCAAATGTCCTAGTCTCTGGTGCCAACGAGGTAGCTCCTCTTTCATTTTTCCTGAAATAACAATTGATTGCATAGCTGCTTCCTTATTCTCCTCACAAAAATAGAGGCATCTCCTCATTATCCTGACCAAAGATCCTCTCCATCCTCAGTTCCTTAAAGAAACATCCAATTGAGTCAAATATCATTCGACAGTTCAGATCCTGAGTCATGTAAAAAACTGATAATAAATTAACTAATATATTTGGAACATGTAAAACATTTTTCAATATGCCAAAAGATGTAGTGATACTCCCTTTTCCAACTATTGGAGTGTGTGAGTCATCTGCCAATTTAATATTAATTTGTTTCTAAGTCAACTCATAGTTATCGAAAAAATCTCTCCTGACCATATGATCTATGGCTCCAGAATCAATAACCCATATCCTAGAACGAGAGATACTGGTATTATCCTGAGTCAAGAAGGAAAAAGGATATGCTACAACTGCTTGAGAATCACTATTGGAGGATGTAGATGGACCATGAGAATCAGTCAACCGAGCTTTCAGTAATTCAATCTCTTTCTTTATGTATGCCAATGTATTCCCACTGGTTTCATTACTTTGTTTCTCATTTTGATCATTGCTGTAATATGCTTTATTTAATCTATTCTGGAAGTGAGTACGTCTGCCAACTAATTCTCAACATGTTTCCTTTGTATGCTAAGAATATTATTCTTTACTGCCTCATATTCTGAAGAAATGCCCCAGATGAGATCAAATACTTTTTGTTCTTCAAATTCTTCATTGCGCTCTTGTATGCAATTTTGATACTTTGTCTTGGAATAGAAATGCAATTCTTCCCATAATTCTTTGAGTTCTGCATAGTATTCACTGATCGATCTTCCTCCCTCCCTGTATTTTCTGATTTTCTCTATGAGATCATATTTCTTTGCAATATTTTTCCTCTAAGCATAAGCTTCCTGTACTGCTAACCAAATATCTCTAGCACTTTCCAGAAACATGAAGGTACTACCAATAGAAGGTGTCATGGATTGAATCAGCCATGCACTTACTAGTACATTCTCCCTAAGCCATCTGAAATAAAGGGGATCAATAACTGGAAGTCTAGGTACATCACATGTTAAGTAGTCCCATCGCCCCCTTGCCATGATTGCCAGTTCAATAGATCGGGCCCACTGAAGATAGTTCTTACCATCTAATTTCAGATTTGTAATTTGAAATGATTCTCCTTTTTCTGAGGAGTTGTGTTCGCTTCCATCGATAATCTTTGTCCTTTTTATTTTAATAGATTTCGCAAACAATCAAGTCTTAATTCCAATAGCATACTGGGTGCAAATGTATGTTGATGTTTAGTTCTGCACATACACGACTAAACACTGAATCGAGTTTTTTTTTCCAAGCCCACAGAATATCGATATCATCCGACTGAATGGAATAATACAATGATTGTTGTAACTCTGAATCTGCTGCTCTTATCTTGTTTTCAAAGATTTATCTCCAAGAACAAAAAAACGTACTTGTGTTTCACGATTCTTCACAATATAAACAAAAAATCATACCTAAAATCTGGTTCAAATAAAAAACTGTTGCTTGCTGTCACAAATTTAACGAAATCACTTACCTCAGATGTTAAAACGCCACGATTAGGCTCTGATACCATGTTGTAATTACACTAAATCATCATCATCTTCATTCAAGAATGTAAGAAAATTACAAAATGAGGATAGAAGAGGTCGGCGCTCCTATGGCTGCCGTGACCTCTCTCACGTTTTTTCTCTCCTCAAACCTAATCACACTCCAAATATTTATAACCCTAATCTAACTTAAAAGTCCTAAATACCCCTAATTAGTGACTAATACGACTCATATCCTAATGGATCCAAATCTGATCCATTAGGATCCATACTACATGACTTAAACTTAAACTACACGACTAACATATCAAGACTTGTAAACTAACTTATACTTATAAACTACACGACTCATGAACTTAAACTTAGTTGACAAGATTCAAGTTGAACTTAAAACGCCACTGTTTGTTTGGGTTGTTGGTTATACTTCTGGTTGTCTTGCTACTCTTCCACTTCTTTATTGGAGGTATATTACACTCAACACTGTGCCAATTCAAGAATCATCTCTGGCAAACGATGGTCTTGGTAGAAATAATCCTACTGCAGAATCATCTTCCCATACTATAGCATCAACTTCTCGGGCTTTTGAAGGAAACGAAGAATTTCAAACCAACACAAACTCATTGAACGGTCAAAATACAACCCCGAGAAATAGAATGTACGAGATGTGGTAGAGTTTTTACGTATTATGTTATGCCGCCAAGGGCTTGTCCCACTACATGGATGGTATGATTGATGAGCCTATTTTTGATGAAACCAAGAAAGAGGATGCAAAAGTGAAGGAAGAATGTGACAAGAAAAAGGGAGAATAGGAGAAGAAAAATTGGTCGATTAAGTGGACCACCTTCAATTGTGATAATGAGAAAACAAAGTATAGTATCTCCAATAAAATGCTAAAGAAGTAAGGGAATTCTTGAATGGAATCTCATGTATAAGATGACATGGTGCATCACTTTGTTCTAAAAGAGAGGTTCATCAACTTGATGCGAAATTAAAAAATGTTCATATCATGGAGAATTCACAAATATTTGGAACCAACTCAAGGTTGTTAATGTGTATTATCACAAGACGGATGAAAAGTCTATAAGGAGACAAAATAAGGAGTATCCTTTGAGGCTTACTTAAGAGAAGAATGTGAAAATGTAAGAGCCATTTTGATGCATAGAAAGCATCTTCCGAAGCCCAAGGAAATAAATGCCGAGCTTTCGATGGCCAAAACAAGAAAGAATGGAGCCAAAGCTGGTAAGAACTCGGTCTTAGCCACTTGTTGGCCTAGTGGAAATATGAAACTTTATCGTCTTCCTCACTTAAAAAATGAAGGGAAACTCAAAAATGAAATAGAGGTAAAGAAGGAAAGTGCCAGAGAGCAAATGCAAAGAGAAGTCATTTGCTTTAATTGCAATGAGCGAGCCACACTCGTCTAATGTGCCCAAAGCTAAGAAAAAAGGGAGTTGTATTTGTTGGAGAAAATGAACAAGTGTTGGCAATTATGCTTTTGATAGGAAAAGTTAAGCAACTCAAGGAACAAATGAAATACAAGATGTCAATCTTGGGGATCCAAGGTATATTTCTGAATACACTAGAAATGTTTTTGATTCTCATGTTTTTACCACAGATTGGATAAAATTTAAAGTTGAAAAATCAGGTAACTTTCAAAGTGCCTTATGCTGGATGTATTTAAGCCTCTTAGGGTCTCAATCCTAAGAGTAGAATTAATAAAAGAGGCTGCTAATACAACACAAGAGGTTGATCGACAATCAATATTTCTTCTCCCCAAAACTGATTGTAATCAAGCATATTTGCTGCATAATTAACATGGTATTAGAGACTTAATGGCACAAAATAAAGGGCTGCAGCAATGCATAACTGATTGACATTGAGGTAAGCCAAAGATTGTTTTTTTGTCTTGTGATTCAAGGACAACGTTAAAGAAACAACCAATACATTGTGATTAAGGGAGAGATGGAAGGAAAATATAAAGAAATAAATGTCTATAACAAAGGGCAAAATAGTTATATGAAGGGTAAATCTTTTCAAATACCCAATATCAAATTAGATGGACATAATTATAGAGAATGGGTCAGATCGGGCAAAAAATGATATGCCCTAG
The DNA here is from genome assembly GCA_036023115.1 of Brasenia schreberi. NCBI lineage: Eukaryota > Viridiplantae > Streptophyta > Magnoliopsida > Nymphaeales > Cabombaceae > Brasenia > Brasenia schreberi. The sequence goes on from JAYKKT010000072.1 coordinate 11,530,604, forward strand.
TCAGCTCTTGGTTAACCTAATCAATAATTCCTTATATTAGAAAAAACGTTTATGTTCATGGATAACGGTATTGAAATTTGGAAAACTTTAGCATAGACATATTCAAGAAAAAAGAATATAACAAGAGTATGAAATAAAAAAAATTAGAAGATGTAAACAGGGAGACAAGACTATAGGAGAATATTATGGCCAGCTATGGTGTCTATAAAATGAGCATCGATATTTATTTGAAAATAAGTGTATCACATGTATCAAAGATAGAAATGTAGAAGCAAAAAAGAAGAAAGTGTTTGATTTCTTAGGGGGCGTCTTATCAGAATATGATAATATAAAGAGCAATATACTGGGTAGAGAGGAACTACCATCCCTGGGTACTATACATTCACTATTAATCAGAGAAGAAGTCAGGAGGAACCTTAAAAAAATCTATTCTAAGGCTAGTGACAAAACAATATTTGTTGATAGAGGAGCTCCACCGAGGGTCATGGTTGGAACCATTTTATGACATTAAAAGCCATATCTTGAATCACTATTGTTCTTGTTAGTAGTACTTGATAATGGTTGTAACTCATGAGTATTTTGTAATAATATTGTGACATTAAAAGCTCCTAACTTGAGAGACAATTGTGCTCATTAGTGGTACCTAATAGTGATTGTGACTTGTAAGCATTTTGCAACTATGTTGTGACATTAAAAGCCTACATGAATAATAATTGTGCTCATTAGTATCATTTGATAGTAATTGTAATTTATGTTTAATTAACAATCACATTATGACATTAATAGATACCTACTTGAGTGACAATTATGATCATTAATAATATATCATAAGTTACATCTTCACTATGTCTATATATAGTGGTTTGGTTAAACAAGATTTATCCAACTTTTATCCGATATTGTAAGTCCTTTCATACTTAGTTTTTAAAGAGAGTTTACAAGTCTTATTGTAGTGTTAATTGGATTTATAACATCATCATCTTTGTTTTGTCAGTTTGTCTAAAACTCGATTGTGCTAGTGTAAGACGAACTGAGAGTCATTGTTGTATCTTGAAGGTATTTGCTGAGATTTATTGCATTAGGTTATTGGATATTGGTGACGGTAAATAAATCTAAATGTTAACATTTATCATAGCTCAAAAAATAATGCTATCTTAACATTCTTTTCAAGAATCTTAAATTCGATCTCTCAGATACCGATCACTCAAGAAACTTTGTCATCTTCAAGATATATACACCAATATTTCCTATAACATGAATCTTTTGGGAGTAGTACATGCACCCTTTAGTTTGTATAATAATTGGATCTTACTCATCACTATTCACTCATGCTATACCATTGTGTTTTTCGGAGGTATAAGTATAATAACATTGTTCATCCTTCTCTTTTGAAAATTCTTAAAAAACTTTATGTATTAATGCAAAAATCTCAGTTTCTTAATAGCATCTATGATCTATTTTTGAGGTTTTATGCCAGGTGGTGCGGGTGTAAGTGTCTCAAGATTGGGGCTTCCATTATGACAAAGAAAACTCATTGCCATTAAAACAAATGTTTTCTCAATAAATTTTAACCTTGCTCGAGACTTTTTGTGCCATTTTTCCTTATCTTCTTCACAAATGAAACCTTTTATCGCAACAAATCGAAGTGCCCGTACCTATGTGAATTAACCATTAACATGAGCGTAACATGCTCAGCTTGCAAGAGCTGGTCAAATCGTAATTTCTAAACTTTTGCATAAACCATAAATCCAAGTTAATTTTAGTAGGACATTTAAGGTATATTTTCAATTTGCTTAAACCTTTCTATAATAGGAAAATTCAAGTAAGTAACGGCTATTTTATTTAGGGTATAACAAAAAGTATCTGTCAACTGAGCTTAGCTTGGCTCATGAAAGGAATGCAAACAGTTCAAAGTAGACATGCTGATTCTGGGTAAACCAGGAACCAAGAACTAGCACCCACCATGTCTCATTGTTGGTTTTAATCCTGCTAGATCCAGGTCCGATTTCCAAATGTGGTTCTGGATTCAATTTTGTAGCAATTCCAACTCTAGTTTGCTTCCGGTATGTTTTAAGTTTTGGATTAGATTCTCGTTTGATTTTCCCATTCTTGTGCTTGGAACATCACGATGAACCCAATCAATGCATAACTTTTTTGGTGTATAATTTTATATAATTTTGATGTTTGAGGCTAATGATTGAGATGATAACATAAAGAAACATTTAATACACATGCAAAGTATAGAAGTACAATGAGTCTTTAACTTTTTTAATTCAAATCTTTATACTTGATCATTGACTCAACGGGAGAAATGTTTATGCAAATTATATATTGAAACACATTATACATTTACTCCTCCTCTCTCTCTATATATTTATATGAAGTGAGGAATCAACGGTTTTGCTTTTGCGTGAAACCACCTCTTTTCATATCACCAGTTTCATTGCAGTTGCTAAGTTAGCATTCGGTCGGTTTGAGATCTAGTTCGGTTATGGACAAATCATAGCTTGCATTCGCATGACAAGTCCTATGAAGGAGAGAGCGCTTTTCGTGGAAACAATTGGTGCCTGATAAACCGTGTCACGTCCCTCCTAGATGAAGTATTTGCTAGTTCTTTTAATGACAAGAGATGACAATATTAGCCGTCCAATGCAACCTGACCCGAATGGGGTGGGTAATACTTGACCCATTCAGGTTGAGGTTCGAACCCGGGAATAAGGTGTCCTGACTCCTATCTGACTAGATGCTTAATATTATATGTATACATATATATCACGTTTCTGTCTCTGTTATTGATAAGAAAAAACCCGCACCCATACCCACCCCGTTAAGGTTTGGGCCGGGCACAGACACCGTATACCCGTCCTCCGCCCGCCCCATTGCCATCCACCCCTATTCACCGGGACTACAAATGATAGGGAGCACAAATTATCTATGCAAAGACCGTTGCTCTGAGGGGTCCCAAAAGGCTTATCATAATATATGCTGGATTCTGTACACTACTAGCTCTCTCTATCTCAAACACACAGATAGGGGGGAGAGAGAGAGAATGATGAGCGAGGCGATTGTGAGCACTTCCTTGAATTTCCCGCCAGCTTCTCTATCTCTCAGGGGCGGCAAACTTCCAGAGAGGCGATTCATTTCACCGGAGCTGCTGACAGCGCCGCTGAAGCCGCCGGTTCTCCGACTGCCGGAATTCACCCGCGGCGTGCGGCGTCACAATGTAAACAGAGCGAGTGCGGCCGCTGTCGACGCTGCGCAAGATGCATTGCTGGCAGACGTCGAAGTGGAGACCACGAATGAACCCAATTCCAGCGTATGTTCGATTCTCCTGCTTCTCCATTCATTATATCTGGGTTCTCTTTCAGTATTTGCTTCTTCTTAATCATGTGTTCAAATTCTTCATCTCTTGTTACCTAATTCATTGGTTGAACTCAAGAAATCATGATTCTGTTTGGTTTTGTTTTCAGGCTTTTTCTTGCGTCTAGTTTCAGGGGATACATTTTTGCTTCAGCTACTTTATTTTTGGTGCTTGTGTGACTTTCGTCAGTCATAGTTGCCACACCAAAAGTATTCGGCAATTCGTCTGCAATAGAATATCTTGGAAATCTTACAAAAATAAAGCAAGATGAAGATATCCCGTTAGAAACATGAATTAAGAGTATCACCAATAGTTGTTACTAGGACACAAGTTTGGTTCACACGAACAGTCTCATTAATTATGCGTTTTTTGGCAAATGAAATCTAACAGCACAGATCGGCATGTTGTTTGTCTAGTATGTACTATTGGTCTTGGGTTTTAAGATGGATTAAAGAAGGTTATTCTGCACAGTACAATCAACTCATGTCATCTTTCCTTGTATCGATTTACTCAGGAAAATGCCAAACGTGCCGTATCTAGTGTCATTTTATCAGTTCCAGGAAGCATCTTGTTCTTTCCAGATATTTCGTGAGCTTCTTGAGATGTGCATCTCATCCTAATTTAATTTTGTTTGTAGAGTTACAATTTCAAGGAGTGAGATACCATGGAAGACTGAAATCCCAAACTTATTGACTATCTGAATATATATTTATATTTATATATGTGTTATATGCTAAAGCATCTCAATTGGGACGGGTCTCAAGTCTATCAATGAAATCATGAATGGTGGAAGCTTGACTTATACTTGACTACATTTAATTTTGAGCACTTCCAGTCAAAGTAGATTATCAATGCGATTGCAACTTGCAAGTACCGTAAGATGTACTTCAGACTCATAAGAGCATAAGACCAGGTTGAGCTTCACCCTTAATAGACTTGTATTAGATATCTATTGGAGTGTTCATGTGGGGCACACTTCTCATTGAGTATACATATGTCAGTGTGAAGTGAGGCTGCTTTGTGGAGTCTTCTTAAAGCACTCACCAAAAGGATACTAAGATACATGGACATTTAAAATTGTCTTGACTAGAATTATGGACATTATTGGTATCATGATCTTATATGTAAGTTTTGTACACTTGTTCATATGGATTGGATGGTTTGAAACTTGTTTGTCATTCCAATTTAGATGAGTGAACCCACTTCTTGCTAGGTAAAGGTTCAAGTCTTAGAGATACATTTATTGAACATATAAGATATGGTATAATGGTAATGTTTAAACCATTTTGAAAATGGTAGGGAATTGTGAGCTTTTCTAAAAATAGTCGTTGACATGGCAGTTATATTTACTGCATGATACATGGTAAATAAGGTGACCACATAATGATCATGTTGGTCAAGAGGAACCACCTTGTTAAGAGGCGGTTGATACATCTGTTCAAAGGCTAGAAATATGGTGCACGAGGGAACCCATCTCCATGCTTTGACTTGAGCATTTTAGTATGTGATCATCATATGCATGGTCTAGATGCAAGATATGAGGTCATACTAAGGCCATGTCTAATGAGAAAATGTGTGTGACCATGGGATGGTTATGATATTACACCATCCGAGTTAGTATGTGGCTGAAATAAACACCATGCAAATGACATTATACCAACCTTATTATTAAGAGTGAAGAACTTAATTGAGATACTTTGGCAACTGTGTGTGGTGATAAAGACGAGTAAATGGACCATCTTGGTTGCTCTATAAATAGAGCATGGGACCATATAGGGAGATGATCTTGCAATTAGTTCTCGATGTGAGATTCTTCAGTCCTCCCACCAACTTGCCTGTTTTCTTACTTGTCTTTGTCACAACTCTGTGTTTTTAGGTGCACAACTAAGAATTGTAGAGTCCAATCATACTATATACCAATTTGCCTAAGACTTGACTATGATACTGCAAGGCAAGTCTAGGAGTCTTCATTATATCTTTCAGGAACTTGTCTAGTGTCCTTACTTTTCCCTTTGATACTGGATGCGGCGAATATGCCTAAAGGTTAGCATAACCCTTGCCTTGAAGAAAATTGAGTATAACCACTTCTGCAGTTTGTGTATCTTGCACCACACTAACAAGGTCAGGGTCGAGAGCTCATCATTCAAAGTTATACAAAGGCGACATCTCCAAAAGCCTCCGACACCAACAATATATATATACACACACGCACACAACACACATATAAATGCACACATGCACACACTTATATATCTACGCCTATGTGTGTATATCTCTCTCTCTATATATGTCTATACAGATGCCTATATATTTACATATGCATGCACGAAGATGAAAGACAAACAAGAAATGCAGAGCATGTTGTGTACATCGGTTTAACCTGCACAAGTCAGCATATGCTACACACACCCATGAAGGTGACAAATAAAGCAACAATTATAAGGTCAACTAGTAGCTTGCTGTTTATTTCACCTGAAGAAGCCAACATATCATCCTCATTTTAACATTTACTGAGTTCTTGATTGATCCCATGATATAGATGGCGAGCTGCATATTACATGGATGAGTAGTTCTTTTGCATCTATTGGGTCTAAAACTCATGTTTCTGATACTAAAGAATCCTTCCATGATCTGTTTGCCATGGTTTATTTATTGAAAAACGGTTTAATCTGAACGGTTTGGATTGGAAGATTCATCTTGTGTTGTAGTCCAATGTGTACCATTGGTTTGTCACCCTCCATCAACGTCTATAAGCATAAAAAGTATCTAATCTAATGCATGTATTATTGATCCAAGCACCACATTTGTTTCAAATTCCCAAAACAGTAGAAAGAGATTTTCTCCAATGAATGGATCTTATAAGGGTGATAACCTATGAGATATATACACATAACTATCTGCTTAAATAAACAATAATATATATGAGTATATATATGTATGTATATGTGTGTGTACACATGGAACAGACAAGGTGTGTACACTTAAAATATAACATGTTTCCTTTTCTTTATTTCCTTTTTTATTTTATTTCCTATAATGTAAAGGGGCCAGCAGAAAAGGGCTCAAAGTTTTCTTTTCCTTTTCTTTCTTTTTTTATTATTTCCTATAATGTAAAGGGGCCAGCGGAGAAGGCTAGCCATTGGGAACCCTCCAATGACCGGCTTTCTAGCCATTGGAGGGGCCTTGCTGCTGCTGTGCCTCCTAACTGCTTCTCGCTCTATTTAAACACTATTTGGTGCTATGCAAACCTTAAGCCTATGTGGCTGATTTGTGTGATTCTACTCAAGTTATTCAATCAAGTATTTGAGTGATTGTTATTTATCTCTCATGTATGGTTGTTTGTAATCACTTTGGTGATCAATTGCTTGTCAATACAAGAAGTAGATTGTGACAATCATTGGAAAGCACTTTAGGTGCTATCTTCATTACAAAGGTATTGTTTACTTTTCATTACATGGTATCATAGCCATAATCGTATTCGAGGCTGCATTGGGAAGCATGCCAAGTGATAGAGAGTATCTTTATAGAAGAGAAGACACTTGACCTTCTTGTGGTCTGCACTTTCTCGACTCAAGTAAGAGTACTTATGCTTTAAGGAACTTCCATCAAATCTGGAAACCAGTCTTGAAATTATTATGCAAGAGAAGGGAATTTTCTTTCGCCTAACTAACTCCAATTACAAAACATAGGCTCAACCCATGAACAATTATTTAGATTTCAAAAAATTATGGGGTTATGTTAGTGGAATCAAAGTAGAACTCCTAGAGGTTCTACCTTGGAACAAAAAGAAGAATATGAAAGTAGACATATAACCATTCTATGGATTCTCATGAGCAATGCCATGTACGTGATGCTTTGTGAGACTTTACAAATGCTAAAGATGCATGAGATTATATAAAAAAGGTTCATGTTTAAAGTGATATAGTACATAGGATAACTCTCTAAGACATGCTTTCATCATTTCGGCAATGTGATAAAGGAATATATGAATATTACAGTGAGATTTCAAATGTTTGGAATCAACCTTGTGCCTATGAAAGAATATATACGGATTGTCTTGACACAAAACAACGCGAACAAAATAAGGACCTCATCTATTAATTTCTCAAAAGTCTAAGAGAAGAATTTTAAGGAGTACGATCCGCTCTAATTCATTGGAAGCTGTGTTCCCAACAAAAGAAGAGGTTCTCATAAATCTTCTTATGGCAAAAACAAGATTCAAAGACACTAGAATTAAAAAGGATTCTGCGCTAGTTGTGTCCAGACCGGGGGCTAACATAAGACCATATCGCTTCTACACTTCAAACAAAAAGAAACTAATGATATGAAAAAGGAGGTAACATGTTTTTATTGTAAAGAGATATGACATATCATAAAAAAGTTTGAAATTAAAGAAAAAGGTGGCTGTTGTCGATGGAGAGGAAGACCAACATTCTATCCTTCGTAAACTTCAAGACAAGATAGATGAAGCAATTCAAGGATCAGCTAAAGGAGAAAACATCTATTGGCATGGTATGTTCTACCATTTTGGGTGGAACTAAGGGTATGAAATCATGATTACTTACTCCGGAGCCTCCTTTCACATTATGTGCGAAAAACTTTTAAACACATTCACAAAAAATATTTTGATTCATGCTATTTTACCATTGAGGGAACAAAATTGAAAGTTGATAAAATAGGAAATGTGTTTCATTTTCTTTATTTTCTTTATTACTTTATTCGTATCATGTAAAGGGGCCAACAGAGAAGGGCCCAATGTTTTCTTTTCTTTTTTTATATTTCCTATCATGTAAAGGGGCCAGCAAGAAGGGCCTAACAGCTGGCCTTCTAGCCATTGGAGGGGCCTTGCTGCTGCTGTCCCTCCTAACTGCTTCTCTCTCTATTTAAGTACTATTTGGTGCTATGTAAACCTTAAGCCTTTGTGGCTGATTTGTGTGATTCTACTCAAGCTATTCAATCAAGTATTTGAGTGATTGTTGTTTATCTCTCATGTGTGGTTGTTTGTAATTACTTTGGCGATTGATTGCTTGTCAATACAAGTAGACTGCGGTAGTCATTGGAAAACACTTAAGGTGCTGTCTTCATCGCAAAGGTATTGTTTTCATTACATACACATGGTGACATGAGTTGCACATTCTAGTGCTACAACTCATAGGAGCATGCCAGTTGGGCGAGAAATTTATCTGAATGATCAAATTATTAGTGAGACTACCTTGTGAATTGCAGTTTTAAGATGTAATCAAATTGCTAGGGATTTTTTTTATGAAATGTAGCTTATTGTTTTCCAACTAGCTGAGTTCCTTCATATATGCTGGAAAACTTCCAGTGTCAATCCTTATTTTTCCAGGAATCTAGTTGATATTGTTAAAGTGTAATTTTACTATTCATTGTAGCGTGTATATTAGGACTCTTATGTAATTTTTTCTTCTTTAGATTGCATTGTAGGAACATATGTATTATTTCAGTATTTTTCTTTTTTCTTTTTCCTTCTTTTTTGACTTTTTATTTCTACCTTTTTAAACAGGGGCAGAATGGTCAAATGACTAAATGTTCTTGTGTAAGAAACAACTCTTTGATCACTTCAATGGTGGCTGACACAGTCCACCAGAAACAAGTCCATAGAACAGTCCACCAAAGGACTGAAGTTTGTTCACTAAGAAGCCAAACACAATCACAGTCAATAACAAACTGAGTTAATTGCAAGAAAATCTCCAAAGGATACTTCACTAACATGCCAAAAGGCACACATTATCTGAATACAAAGAGGAAATTTATAGAGGAAGGTAAGCTAAAGCCAAATGGTAGAAATCTAGCCATGGAGTGCTTCCAGCAGCTAGATTTCTAGCTGCTGGAAGCTTGGCTGGCTGCAAAATACAACAGCAAAAAAGAAAACAAAGAAAAAAAGGAAATCACAATTGTCGCCTAAATACATTCTAAAATTATTTGTCATTACATTTAACATCTAGCAGTTGGATATTTCCAACGGCTAGGATGACTAGCCAGTGGGGGGCCAATCTGGCTTCCTTTGTCATCGCTTATCAGCCTATTTAAAGCTGCACCCTTGTAAACATTTTATGGCCCTTAGTGCCTTGTTAATGAACTTTTTCATTATGCATGCTCAGTAAATATTGGTTCAGCACTTCAGCTGAGTTTGTGAGATAAAGCATTATTGCCTTGTTTGTTTGAAATAAGATTTCACAACTGATTATGTGAAGTATGTTTGTAGCGGACCTGCCTTACTTCTTGGTATTTTATTATATGGTATCATAGCTTTAAGGCTTTGATCAAAGGACCAGTTACTGTCCTCTGCAGTGAGCATTCTGCCTGTATTATTGTTTTCTCATGTGAGCACTCCCTGGACCTGATTCTGTCTATATTGCCTTTCTTTTTCAGCCTCAATGTTGATTTGAGGCTGCTGGCTGAATTTATTTAGTTCTCATATCATTGGTGGAGGTACTCTTGTCTTGGTAAATTTGGCTTCCTTTCACCTCTTTGTCTTCTCAGCTTCCTTAATCTCTTGATGTCTATGACCACCATGGAAGAAAGACCAGAAACCCATAAGTATATGCTTATCAATTCCAACTATTAGACTTGGACATCAAACATGGAAGATTCCACAAACTCAGCATCAAGAAGAGGTGATAATTATGTTCAACGACGCAGAAGTCCACTCAATTCAGGGTTGTGTGTTGTAATTCGTGAGTAGCATAGATGAAGATCAAACATAACAAAAGAACATTGAAGAGGAAAAATGGGAGATGGGAGGAGGGGGTATACCTCCAATGGTGTCTGCACACTCTCTCTTTCTTTCTTTCTTAATATCAACCTCTTAACCCTAATACAAAATGTTCAACCCTTATATAATGGGTTGTAAAACAAAAAATAACCAAAATATCCTTAATACTACGGGCAATTACAATAATACCTAAAACATCAAATTTACTAAAACTGATACTAAAAACATATTCTTCACCCCCTTAAAGTTGAGAGTGAGATACTTCGAACTCCAAACTTGCCAAAAAACTGATTTTTTTTATTTATTTTCCCAACCCTCTTGGATGTTCGCTTTTCAGCAACCTTCCTGACTGCAACATTCTTCATCAACCTTCTTGGTTGTTCTTCAGCAGCTTCATGACTGCACCAATCTTTAATAGCTTCTTGGCTGCAACAACTTCAACTCAGCCTTCATGGTTGGTCATCTTCAACAACTTCTTTGGCTGCAACATTTTCAACTCAGCCTTCATGACTGGTCATCTTCAGTAACTTCTTTGGCTGCAATATCTTCAACTCAGCCTTCATGACTAGTCATCTTCAACAGCTTCTTTGGCTGCAACATCTTTAACTCAGCCTTCCTAGCTGGTCATTTTGCAATTTCATTAGCTTCTTTGGCTGCAAATTTCAGCAACCTCATGGTTGTAAAACACATTTCAGCAGTTCTTATGACTGCAATCTTCACCTTAAAACAACAAATCACTTAGCTGCACAATTTCAATAGTTTTTTCTTAAAATTTTTTGTAGATACATCAACCAATTCAGTCCACACATCTTCGCCTTGCTCTTTGCCTAGCGAGATAACTTTGTGGATCCATGCCCAAATCGTGCAATATATTCTTCCATAGAAGAAATCTGCTCCTGTTCCCATCAGTGCCACCTTTGTACCAAGCATAACTCCATTTGTATTCCAATGAACTGCAGTTTTCTGTGGCATGCACCCTCAATGTTCCTGAAATGTGCATAAGCACTAAAAATGATAAGCCATTATCTGCTACATTTGTTGGCCAACTGCGCTGATAGCATTATGGAAATAGGGTCCATGCTCTGCTATAGTTGCTCTCATCATTGACATCTAACATCAATGCTCGTGCTTCCCCTACACATGCTGCTCTTCATGCTCTCAACATATTCCACACTTATCAAGCATATTCTATGCAGCCCAAACCACAATACATATGGATCAATTCTGCACCAACATACACATTCATGTCATACCACCAAATTGGACCGCGTTCTTTGCTGCCCCACAAGCCTTCAAAACACTCACAAACGTATACCCATTTGTGAACATTTTGGCTTCGTGAATGCTTCGGAATCAGTCGAGAGCACGCTTTGAGAGACCCTTCTGAGTGTACCCAGAAACCAATGAGATCCACGAAGCTAGTTCTGTCTGGGGCATTTCGTCGAACAGGTTCTGTGCTTCTTCCATGCGATTATATTTTGCATACAAATTGATCAAATGGTTGACCAAGAGGACCACAGAAAGCGACCCAGACTTGATCTAGTCTCCTTTTTCACTCTTTGGTCCCTCATAGCCTTCCTAGCCATTGTAGCTTCTCTCATGATATAGCTTCTTTAACTCTCCGTACAATAGCTCCATATGAGGGCTAGCAGTATCACCTACCACAAAGACATGAACTTGATTCTTGACCTCTATCCAACTTCTACCAACTTCTGCCTGCCTCTTTCTTATGGGAATTATCTTTCATTATTCGTCTAGTGCAAGCGAGTGCACTCCATTTACCTGCATCAGCATAAATGTTGGACAATAATGTGTATGTCCATAATGCTTTGGTCTCAAGCTTAGTATCTCCTCTGCCGCCAGGCTTCCCAAACTTGGGTTGCAATGCACTCTACAGGCAGTTAGAAGGGCACCCACATAGAGTCATCAACCTCAATGGGCATGCTTTGGACCAATTTGAGCGCCTCCACAAGCTTGCCAGCTCACCCAAGCATGAATGCTCCTATTTTGACTGGAGAGAGTAAGTGGCACTCATTGAACTAAATTGTGACAAACCATAGTCCACCAATCTAGTATGACTGCATGCACAAGGAACACCATATCCATGCTTCCCATATCCCATCAACAGGGATGTCTATAAATCCAGGTTTTGTTAAGGGATCTCATCAAAATTTTTTCGTGCACTTTTACCTGTAATTGTATGTAATAGGACAGGCCCTTAGGGCCCGTGCAGTCATGGTGTAAGGGAGGGCAGGGCCACCATGGCCTTGGCTAAAGTCGTTGGAAGCTCCCAAGGCCAGCACTACCTCTTGCTTGTTGTTTTTCCCATTATTCATGTACATATTGTTGTCTATAAAAACCACTTCAAGACATAAATAAAGTATGTAGTCTAGCACTGCTTTTTGACTTGTTTTGTATGTGCTTTCGCTCTTGTTGGTTATTCTTGAAGATCGACATTCGTGATTGAATGTCATTTGACTCTTGGCGACTTGGTGATCTTGATTCATGCAATATCAACCTTCGTTCATTTACAATTATTTACATAGTATCAGAGTCTCGGATTGAAGAAATCAAGTGCATTGGGAAGCATGCCACAAATGCAAAATTTGAAGAATTTCATCAAACTTGAGGTTAGTTCATAATTCTTGATTTTGCACAAAATAAAAGGTAAAAACGAGTCGTTTAGATGTATCCTAGACCCAAAATGTTATCAAAGTTGGGCTAGGACCATGAAAAAATATTTTTTGTTCAAAGATTTTTGGGATTACATGGATAGAACCATAAAAGAACCAACTTTGAACATTGATGGTTTAGATGATAATGAAATCGTCAAAGCTCATAAAAAATACAAGTTAGATTTTAAATTGTGGGAAAAGATGAATGCAAAAATTATATGGATTATTTGCCAAAATGTGGATGAAAAGCTTAGAAATAGGATTAGTGCTTTTGAAAACGCTTTTGAAACTTGGGAATACTTGAAAAAACTTCATTATCAAGATGACTTTGTTTTCCAAATCGATCTAATGGAAAGAATGGTTATGTTTAAACAAAGGAACCTAAGCATTAGAGACTACCATAGTGAATTTTCGGAGTTGGACTCATTAAGAAGTTTTGATAAATTTGGAAATCTTCACAAATTAGATGAATTTCAATAATTTCTAGATAACCAATACTTCTTCTTGTTTATGCGTGGGTTGAGAGACGAATTTGAAAATATTAGATCACACCTTATACATAAAAAACCTAGACCTAGAGGGGATTCTTTTTGGCCGACCTTGTTATAGAGGAAACAAGATTGAAGAATATGAACGTGGCCAAGGAAGCCGTACTTGCCGTATCAAAATCGGGAGCAAATTTGAAGACCTATAAGCCTCCGTATGCAAAGAACAATGAAGGCATGTCAAAGAAGCACATGGGACCGTAGCCCAACAAAGACACTATTTGCCACTATTTCAAGGAAAGTGGACATATCAAAACCGCTTGTCCTTTATTTCGGAAAAGAAGTGGAAATGTGGGAGCCGTAGAAGAAGGGGGTGTCTTGCCCAACAACATCAAGGCCTACATAGAAGAATTCTTCAAAGAAAAAGCAAGCATCTATGGGAATGCTCTATCCACTTCTCAAGGTATGTCTTGGTTTTTAGATTCCGGTGCATCTTTTCATATGACGCATAGTAAAGATTCTTTGACTAATTCTTGTGAAACCATTGGAAAACATATGTTTAAGGCCGATGGAACAAAACTCCAAATCAAAAAATAGAAAACCTTGAAAAACAAAACTTTAAAATTCAAAATGTAAGTCTTATACCTAAACTTAATTTAAACTTACTTTCGGTTGCTCAAATATGTGATAACAATTGTATAGTCACTTTCTCATCCAAATGTTGTGTGGTGCAGGATCACCTATCGAGGAAGGTGATTGGTCAAAGCCATAGAGAAAGTGGACTATACAAAATGGACTATCTTGTTATGCCAAATTCCAACTTTTATAACTTAGCCCAAGATGCTACACTTTGGCATAAAAGACTTGGACACTTGGACTCAAAAATTACGTAATATTCCCTTGATGAAAACCATTAGAGAGAAAAAGTTTGAATGTAAAGATTGTATTCTTGGAAAAATGCATCATCTTCCTTTTGGAGAAAGAAACTATGTACTAAAGAAAGCTTTTCATCTAATACATTCGGATGTTTGGGGCCCCGCACTTTTTTGTCTCTAAAGGAGGAGTGCAATACTATGTGATTTTTGTGAATGACTTTACTCACTTTACATGGATATATCTCTTGAAACACAAATCCGAAGTATTTGAAAAATTTGTAGTCTTTTGTAACATGATCAAAAACAAATTTGGAGCCACCATTAAATTCTTTAGATCTGATTCGGGAGGAGAGTACATGTCTAATGAATTTCAAAAATTTATTGAAACTAATAGTATTTTTCATAAAAAATCATGCACTAAAACACCCCAACAAAATGGTCTAGCGGAAAGAAAACATAGACATATTATTGAAACTTGTAGAACTATGCTAATTGCTAGTAGAGTTCATAAATATTTATGGATTGAAGCTACTCTTACCGTAGTATATCTTATAAATAGAATGCCTTCATCTAACCTTGAAAATACTTCACCTTTCAAAAAATTGTACAACATCCCTCTATACTATAAACGACTTAGAGATTTTGGATGTAGATGTTTTGTGTATACAGACAAGAATCATAAACTGTCACCTAGAGCTATTGAATGTGTATTCCTTGGTTATGGCATTAACAAGAAGGGTTATAGGTGTTTTAATCTTATAGAAGACAAATTGTATGTGTCTAAGGATGTAAATTTTTTTGAGAATGATATGTATTATGAATCCAAACCCTTGGAAAAGTCTGAACCTTTCATTCCTCAAGAATTTTTTGAACTAAAAGAAGATAATGATTGTGACTCAGTAGCTTATCAAGATCTTCAAGAAAATACTGTTGAAGACAATGACACTTCACACACAATTGTTGATACTCAATCAATTGTCGAACCCTTTCCCTCACATTATAGAAGACGTCCTAGAGAAACCAATGATGCCCACATAGAACCTGATATTACAAGATTAGAGCCTAGGGTTTCAAGACCTCCCCGATTTGTGTCCTATGAATCTTTTGAACCACAACGGAGAAATTTGATTGCCACCCTCCGTCAAGTCAAGGAGCCTAGGTTCTATCATGAAGGTAAAGGTATTTTAGAATGAGAAGATGCTATGAAAGATGAATTCAACACCCTAGACAAGGCTCAGACATGGATCGTTGTGCCCATACCAAAGGATAAGAAAATCATTGGATGTCGATGGGTATATAAAATAAAAACTCATAGCAATGGTCACATTGAGAGATACAAGGCTAGACTAGTTGCTAAGGGTTATACCCAAGAATATGGAATTGACTATGATGAAACTTTTACCCCAATAGCTAGAATGACCACAATTAGAATTCTTATAACCATTAGTGCAATTAAGAAATGGAATATATACCAACTTAATGTCAAGAATGCTTTTTTAAATGGTTACTTGAATGAAGAAGTATACATGAGTCATCCTCCTGGTATCAATCTCTCTCCTGGTCATGCTCTTAAATTGCGAAAGGCTTTGTATGGTCTGAAACAAGCTCCTAAAGCTTGGTTTGACCGATTTGAAAAATTGATGCATTTGCATAATTTTGTGACTTGCTATACTGATACTGCGTTGTTTGTATGAAAAATAAAATCTGGTATTGTTATCTTGCTTTTGTATGTGGATGACATAATATCACAGGAAGTGATGAAGCAGGAATTGCTGAAGTTAAACTTAATCTTCATCACGAATTTGATATAAAAGACTTGGGCTTGCTGAATTACTTTCTAGGTATTGAGATCACCAAAAATAATTGTGGATACTTTATGTTTCAAACAAAATTTACTAATGATATTATTGAAAGATCTTGTCTTACAGATACTAAGGTTGTTGACACACCGGAAGTCCTAGGCACCAAACTACGATCCACTGATGGTGAGAAATTAGATGACCCCACCCGTTATTGACAGCTCATAGGTACACTTACTTATCTCACCATTACTAGACCATATATTTCTTATGAAGTACGCACAGCAAGTCAATTTCAACAGGCACCCACTTCTGTTCATATGAGTGTTGTCTTGCGTATTATTCGATATGTTAGAAATACTACCCACAAGGGGGTCCTCTTAACTTCTTCATCTTTTGATTTATCGGTATATACGGATGCTGATTGGGGTGGAGATGTCAACGATAGACACTCTACGACTGATTTTTGTGTGTTTTTAGATGAATCTCTTATTTCTTGGAAGTGCAAAAAATAACAGAAGGTGTCCCTTTCATCCACGGAAGTCGAGTATCGAGCTATGGCTACAGCTGCGATGAAGATCTCATGGATCACCACCATTCTAGTAGATATGGGAGTTACTTTGCAGCAATAAAAGCTCCATGTACATTGCCTCTAACAACACTTTCTATGAGAGGACGAAGCATATCAAGATGGATTGCCATTTTGTTCGTGAAGAATGTCTGAATAAGAAGATCTTATTGTGTTATGTCACATCCGAGATGCTGTTAGCCAACTTCTTCACCAAATCTCTTTTGGCTACTCGGTTTTAATTTTTGTTAGACAAACTTTTCGTGTATATCCCGTAAGTTTGAGGGGGGTGTAAATGTATGTAATAGGACGGGCCCTTAGGGCCCGTGCAGTCATGGTGTAAGGGAGGGCCAGGGCCACCATGGCCTTGGCCAAAGTCGTTGGAAGCTCCAACGGCTAGTGCTGGAAGGCCAACACTACCTCTTGCTTCCCTCTTGCTTGTTGTTTTTCCCATTATTCATGTACATATTGTTGTCTATAAAAACCACTTTAAGACATAAATAAAGTATGTAGTCTAGCACTGCTTTTTGACTTGTTTTGTATATGCTTCCGCTCTTGTTGGTTATTCTTGAAGATCGACATTCGTGATTGAATGTCATTTAACTCTTGGCGACTTGGTGATCTTGATTCATGCAATATCTGTTGGAAACGCGGATGCGCAACCGAGATTAAAATCATAAACATAAACGAGGAGGAAATGTTGAGATCGGAGGAGGGGGCGGACCTCCAATGGAGGCCACCCCCCTTCTTTCTCTCTCTTTCTTATTCACAGACTCTTAAACCCTAATACAACTTATCAACCCTTATATAAGGAGCTGTAAAACGTAAAATGACCAAAATACCCCTAGTACAGAAAATTACCAAAATGCTCCTATAGTTTCGGGCGAGTGCAATAATACCTAGAAACATAAAACTAACACAAAGACACTAGATAAACATATTCTTCAACACCCCCCCTCAAGTTGGGAGTGAGATACTTCGAACTCCAAACTTGCCAAACAATTTTCATATCTGCTTGCAACATTCTTTATCTGTCTTTATCACTGGTTTAATCTTCAATAGCTTCTTTGGCTGCAATATCTTCAACTCAGCCTTCTTGGCTGATCATATCAAGCAGCATCTCTGGCTGCAATGTAAACTTAGCCTTCTTAGCTAATCATCTAAAGCAGCATCTCTGGCTGCAAGATAAACTTAGCCTTCCTGGCTAATCATCTCAAGCAGCATCTCTGGCTGCAACATCAACTCAGCCTTCTTGGCTGTAACAATAACAAAGCAACCATCCTGGCTATCACAACATCAAAGCAGTCATCCTGGCTATCACATCAATAAAGCAGCCATCTTGGCTGTCATAATCATCAAAGCAGCCATCCTGGCTGTCACATCAATAAAGCAGCCATCCTGGCTGTCACAATCATCAAAGCAGCCATCCTGGCTGTCACACAAATAAAGCAGCCATCCTGGCTGTCACACAAATAAAGCAGCCATCCTTGCTGTCACAACAATAAAGCAGCCATCCTGGCTGTCACAATATCAAAGCAGCCATCCTGACTGTCATATCAATAAAGCAGCCATCCTAGCTGTCATAACAATAAAGCAGCCATCCTGGCCGTCACAATATCAAAGCAGCCATCCTGGCTGTCATCTCAAGCAGCATCTACGGTTGCAACAAACCTTTATCAACCTTCATTTTTTTTTTCAAGCAGCTTTCATAGCAGCAAATTCCTGCAACCTCACTGGCTGTGAATAAAATATTTTTTAAGTCCTCATAACGGCAATCTTCAGCATATATCTCTTCTCTACTCTTTTCCTGAATTTTTATCTCTCTTAGACATTTCCTCAAGCACTTGATATGTTGCAAGTAAACATCTCTCATTCCATCAAACACTTGATGTGCTGCAAGTAAACATCTCTCATTCCATCGTACACTCAGTGGGTCAGCTGCATAGATTCTTGGACTCCATTGTGATCCGTCTTCAAGCATGTTAGCGTTCCCTTGGCTAGAACTGCATTCTATTCCCATAGCATCTCATAGCCTTTCTCAAACATAGGTAAATATCATCACTCAAAGATTTCAATGAATGAACAGTAATATCTCCTGTCCTTCGATGCATTTATTTTTCAAGAGACCTGCTGTTTTATGCATTTCACATCCTACGCCACAAACTGTCCATCCTATTCAATCATCTAAATCTTGATTTTTAACAAAAAAACGATTCATATTCATAAGATACTTCAGATTCTGTACTTCTCAATATCTGGTTTAAGCAGTTAATGCAGCCATAAAACAAAACACGTCCAATGTTGCAGCCATCATCCATTTCAATATCCAGACTGTAAAAAATAAAAATCCTTATTAATTGTTGCAGCCACCACCTTGGAACTTGGCCCATTACTGACCAGATGCAGTAAATGCAGCCACTCATTTGCAGCCAATTAGATTTCCTAACACCATTCAGTGATCATAAGTGGCCTTGCACTATTAATTAAAATCGCCTAGGTTGTCATTAATGTCCACCAAGAATTCTCAGTGTTTAATTGCTTCTCATATTCTCCATGTAATCCTGCAATTACAACAACAACAACTACAACAACAACTAAGCCTTTTCCCATACTAGACGGGGTCGGCTACATGGATTCTTTGTTTCCACAGATCCCTATCGTGTGCCATGTTAGCAGTTAACTCCCAATAAGCTAGATCATTCTTTATTGTTTCTTTCCAACACTTTTGTGGTCGTCCTCTACCTCTTTTAATACTTTCCAAATTTAGTTTTTCTAACCTTCTTACAGGTTCTTCTTTTGATCTTCTTTCTATATGTCCAAACCATCTTAAACGATGTTCTCTCATTTTATCCTCTATTGGTGCCACTCCTAATTTGTTTCTAATAACCTCATTATGTATACAGTCTTTTCTTGTATGACCACTCATCCATCTCAACATCTTCATTTTTGTCACATGTTGATGATTAACTGCCCAATACTCAGAACCATAAAACATGGCAGGTCTAATTGCTGCTCTATAATATTTACCTTTTAATTTTAATGGTATCTTCTTATCACAAAGAATACCTGATGCTCCTCTCCATTTTAACCAACCAACATTAATTCTATGTGTAACATCTCCATCAATTCTTCCATAACAACAACAACAACAACTAAGCCTTTTCCCATACTAGACGGGGTCGGCTACATGGATTCTTTGTTTCCACAGATCTCTATCGTGTGCCATGTTAGCAGTTAACTCCCAATAAGCTAGATCATTCTTTATTGTTTCTTTCCAACACTTTTGTGGTCGTCCTCTACCTCTTTTAATACTTTCCAAATTTAGGTTTTCTAATCTTCTTACAGGTTCTTCTTTTGATCTTCTTTCTATATGTCCAAACCATCTTAAACGATGTTCTCTCATTTTATCCTCTATTGGTGCCACTCCTAATTTGTTTCTAATAACCTCATTATGTATACGGTCTTTTCTTGTATGACCACTCATCCATCTCAACATCTTCATTTCTGTCACAGACATCTTTTGTACATGTTGATGATTAACTGCCCAACACTCAGAACCATAAAACATGGCAGGCCTAACTGCTGCTCTATAATATTTACCTTTTAATTTTAATGGTATCTTCTTGTCACAAAGAATACTTGATGCTCCTCTCCATTTTAACCAACCAGCATTAATTCTATGTGTAACATCTCCATCAATTCTTCCATCACTTTGAAAAATTGACCCTAGGTATTTAAAACTTTCCTTTTGGGGAATGCAATGTGTGCCAATTTTAATTTCTATGTCCTCTGAAGTAGCCAAATGATCAAACTTACATTCCATATATTCTGTCTTTGTTCTACTAAGTCGGAGGCCTTTGTTTTCTAATGTTTCTCTCCATAGTTCCAATTTTCTATTAACTTTTTCCTTAGACTCCTCCACTAATACAATGTCATCTGCAAATAACATACACCAAGGTACTTCATCTTGAATATTTTTTGTTAACTCATCCATCACCATTATAAATAAGTATGGACTTAAAGTTGATCCTTGATGTAACCCAATATTAACTTCAAAGAAGTCTGTCGTTCCTTCATGAGTCCTCACACATGTTTTTGCACCATCATACATGTCTCTTACAAGGTTAATATATATCAATGGGATACCTCTTTTTTCCAAAGTTCTCCAAAGAACCTCCCTCGGTACCCTATCATAAGCTTTTTCTAGATCAATAAATATCATGTGAAGGTCTTTCTTTTTTGCTCTAAAATGTTCCATAAGACGTCTCAAAAGGTGAATCGCTTCAATAGTAGATCTACCAGGCATAAATCCAAATTGGTTCTCTGTTGTACTTGATACTTGTCTTAACCTACGTTCAATAATTCTTTCCCATAATTTCATAGTATGACTCATTAACTTGATACCTCGATAATTCGCACAATTTTGAATGTCTCCCTTATTTTTATATATGGGTATAAGTGTACTTGCTCTCCATTCCTCGGGCATCTTTTGGTTTTTCCATATTTCATTAAATAGTCTTGTGAGCCAAGTGATTCCTATTTCTCCTAGTATTTTCCAAACTTCTATAGGAATATTATCTGGTCCTACCGATTTACCACTCTTCATATGTTTAAGAGCCTCTTTGACTTCATTCTTTTGAATACGTCGGTAGAAATTGTGGTTTATATACTTTTCTGACTTGGCTAAATCTCCTAAACTAATACTAAAATCTTCTTTATTTTCATTAAAGAGATTATAAAAATAGTTTTTCCATCTATTTCTTATATCATCATTTGCCACTAGAATTTTTTCATCCTCGTCTTTTATGCATCTAACATAATTAAGATCTTTAGTTTTCTTATCTCTAGCCCTAGCTATCCTAAAAATGTCTCTTTCACCCTCTTTTGAGTTGAGTTTTTTATATAAGTCCTCCCAAATCTTAGCTTTTGCTTCACTAACGGCCTTTTTTGCTTCTTTCTTTGCTTTCTTATAAGCTTCTAAAGTTTCACTAGTTTTCTTCGCATAATGTAATTTGTAACATGCCCTCTTTGCCTTGATTTTGTTTTGTACTACTTCACTCCACCACCAAGCTTCTTTTTGTGCCGGTACACCTCCCTTAGATACCCCTAACACATCTTTCGCCACTTTCCTAATATGTATAGCCATATTGTTCCACATATCAGAGGGTGTGCCAACATAATTCCAAACATCTCCTTGAAGGACTTTTTGTTTAAATATATCTTCTTTCTCACTTTTGAGGTTCCACCATTTAGTCCGAATAGCTCGATGCACTCTTTTCTTCTTTGTCCATTTTTTTATTTGTAAATCCATAACTAAAAGTCGATGTTGGGTGGTTAAGCTTTCTCCTGGAATTACCTTACAATCTTTACAACACGCTCTATCTTTTTTTCTACAAATAAAGTAATCAATTTGTGTTTGTGATAAGCCACTCTTATAAGTAATTAAATGTTCATCTCGTTTTTTGAAGATTGTATTGACTATAAAGAGATCAAATGACATAGCAAAATTTAAAATCTCCCTACCTTCCTCGTTTATATCCCCATAACCAAAGTTTCCATGAATCCCTTGATATCCTAATGCCTCTTTACTGACATGTCCATTTAAATCTCCTCCTAAACAAATCATCTCCCTTTGTGGAATCTTTTGAAACACCTTATCTAACTCTTCCCAAAAAACTGTCTTTATACTATCTTCTAGTCCTACTTGGGGTGCGTAAGCACAAACTATATTCAAAACCTCTACTCCTAACACTAATTTCAATGTCATGATTCGGTCACCATATCGTTGTATGTCTACTACACTCTCCTTTAAATCTTTATTTATGATAATACCAA
This sequence comes from Brasenia schreberi, assembly GCA_036023115.1. NCBI lineage: Eukaryota > Viridiplantae > Streptophyta > Magnoliopsida > Nymphaeales > Cabombaceae > Brasenia > Brasenia schreberi. Next base: position 11,552,938 of record JAYKKT010000072.1, read on the forward strand.
CTCCGTTTCGGGCCTTTTCTTTACCTGAGTACCATAATTTAAAACCTGTATCCTCTATCTCCTTTGCTTTTTCTCCAACCCATTTTGTCTCTTGTAAACATAGAATATGAATCTTTCTCCGAATCATAGTATCTACCACCTCCATTAGCTTACCCGGTAATGTTCCGATATTCCAAGAACCAATACGAATCTTATTATCTAGGACTAGCTTCCTTACCCCCGCATCCGTCCATAATCAAAATGCGGAGACCCTCTCTGAAAATTTTTCACTACATTCGGGCGGCAATGTAGCGGGACTAACTTCTTTACCCACACCCGTCCATGATGTGGGAACCCTCTCTGCAATTGATTCACTACATTCGGGCGAAAATGTAGTGGCCCTTGCTTACTTCTTACTGCATTCGGGCTCTGCAGCACGTCGCTAGGCGGGAACGCCCCAAAGCAATGCTCATAATTTTTGTAATCCATGTTGTAGAAATCCGACGAAGTTTTATGCTGGCTGTCGGAAGCCTAACACAACCCTCCTCCTTTATCCGGGCTTGGGACCGGCAATGCAAGGGTGATCCCTTACATGGGCGGACCATCAATTCTTCCATCACTTTGAAAAATTGACCCTAGGTATTTAAAACTTTCCTTTTGGGGAATGCAATGTGTGCCAATTTTAATTTCTATGTCCTCTGAAGTAGCCAAATGATCAAACTTACATTCCATATATTCTGTCTTTGTTCTACTAAGTCGGAGTCCTTTGTTTTCTAATGTTTCTCTCCATAGTTCCAATTTTCTATTAACTTTTTCCTTAGACTCCTTCACTAATACAATGTCATCTGCAAATAACATACACCAAGGTACTTCATCTTGAATATGTTTTGTTAACTCATCCATCACCATTATAAATAAGTATGGACTTAAAGTTGATCCTTGATGTAACCCAATATTAACTTCAAAGAAGTCTGTCGTTCCTTCATGAGTCCTCACACATGTTTTTGCACCATCATACATGTCTCTTACAAGGTTAATATATATCAATGGGATACCTCTTTTTTCCAAAGTTCTCCAAAGAACCTCCCTCGGTACCCTATCATAAGCTTTTTCTAGATCAATAAATATCATGTGAAGGTCTTTCTTTTTTGCTCTAAAATGTTCCATAAGACGTCTCAAAAGGTGAATCGCTTCAATAGTAGATCTACCAGGCATAAATCCAAATTGGTTCTCTGTTGTACTTGATACTTGTCTTAACCTACGTTCGATAATTCTTTCCCATAATTTCATAGTATGACTCATTAACTTGATAACTCGATAATTCGCACAATTTTGAATGTCTCCCTTGTTCTTATATACGGGTATAAGTGTACTTGCTCTCCATTCCTCGGGCATCTTTTGGTTTTTCCATATTTCATTAAATAGTCTTGTGAGCCAAGTATGGGAAAAGGCTTAGTTGTTGTTGTAGTCTTGTGAGCCAAGTGATTCCTATTTCTCCTAGTATTTTCCAAACTTCTATAGGAATATTATCTGGTCCTACCGATTTACCACTCTTCATATGTTTAAGAGCCTCTTTGATTTCATTCTTTTGAATACGTCGGTAGAAATTGTGGTTTATATACTTTTCTGACTTGGCTAAATCTCCTAAACTAATACTAACATCTTTATTTTCATTAAAAAGATTATAAAAATAGTTTTTCCATCTATTTCTTATATCATCATTTGCCACTAGAATTTTTTCATCTTCGTCTTTTATGCATCTAACATAATTAAGATCTTTAGTTTTCTTATCTCTAGCCCTAGCTATCCTAAAAATATCTCTTTCACTCTCTTTTGAGTTGAGTTTTTTATATAAGTCCTCCCAAATCTTAGCTTTTGCTTCACTAACGCCCTTTTTTGCTTCAATATAAGTTCTCCATGTAATCCTGCAATTGCCTTTTTATATTCCTTTTCCAACGTAATATTGCAGCAATTAATTCTAGCCGCCATATTTATTAAATGCATCTGCCAAGGAGCTCCACTTTTCTAGTAACTGTCATCTTTCTCTGGTCCATCATAATTGCCTCTTATGTTCTCCATGTAATCCTGCGGAAAACTATGGTCCCAGTAACCTTCATCATGTGTGCTAACATACCTAAATGCTTCTCATGCCTTAACCATTACAATAGCCGAGTACATCGCATCTGCCACTGCATCTATGTTCTAGGAATTTACTTCGAACAGCACCACTTAAAGAAGAACACCCGATAAATTCCTAAGCCACAAGCATGCTCCTTTTTGGGGTTGAATAACCCGACTTTAAGATCTTATCCAGTCTTTCATTGCTTTGCCTGCAGATGATATACTCATAAGGGATTAGATTCATTCCATCTCTAACTGCTGTTACAATACAACATTCAGCCAGTACATAATATGCAATTCTCTCATAGGACTGAAGTGGTCCATGAATCAACACCACAGGCTTATAACCAGGGCTTCCAAAAAGTATCATTAATTCTCTTTGCCGTGGTGAAGGTCCCTGCTTGCACTTCCTTCACATCTTTCCCATGGCCTCTTGCAGGATTAAAAAATCTTTAAACACCTTTCGGGAATGAATCTTGGTGCAGTGCTTCTCTTTTCACAAAGTAACTCTCCAATAAATGCAGCAAATCAATGACACTTGAGCAATATGAGATGGTTGGAAGCTTGATGACAGGAATCCAATTCATTTAGTGGACATTCTAGGCTTCTTCCTATTGTAACTGTAAGACCAGTCAACCTTCGATGGTTCAATAGATACCTTCGATGGAAACAAATACTTCCTGGTCTCAAGGACAACGATAGAATCCTTCCAACTCCTGAAAATGCTACTGTTGAGGAACACTTCAATTTTGTAAATCAGATTTCCCTTCTCAACAGCCTCATGCATTTCTAAGTATTCAAAAGTGCAACTAGCAACAACAATATTGTATGCATTTAGCGTGACTGTCATTCCATAACAGAACTTTGCACATATCTCAAAGGCCAAAGCGCCACCAGGGATGTCAGAAATGTATACATCATTGGTTTCTTCTTTGTTGCTTGCAACTAGGTTTTGCAGCAAGGCACTCTTTGATAGAAAAGGGAACTTATACAAATAAAACTTGATATCCCCAACATTTACGACAAAGTCACTAGCCAATTCCATAGCAACATACCTCGTATTGCTGCCAAAGGAGTCTGGCTTCGATCCAAGTTTCATAAACTTATCTCCTTCACCTTCTTCCCCTTCGGCGACTCTTGCAGGCCACGATTTTCACTATGTATGGCTCTGATACCATGTTGGAAACGCGGATGCGTAGCCGAGATTAAAATCACAAACATAAACGAAGAGGAAATGTTGAGATCGGAGGAGGGGGCGAACCTCCAATGGAGGCCGCCCCCCTCTTTCTCTTTCTTATTCACAGACTCTTAAACCCTAATACAACTTATCAGCCCTTATATAAGGAGCTGTAAAACGTAAAATGACCAAAATACCCCTAGCACAGAAAATTACCAAAATGCCCCTACAGTTTCGGGTGAGTACAATAATACCTAGAAACATAAAACTAACACAAAGACACTAGATAAACATATTCTTCAATAATATCAACCTTCGTTCATTGACAATTATTTACATTAACATCACCCCCCTTTGCGTACATGTTGATTAGTGCATTTGCTAAAGGAATATCCTTGCAGAACCCACTCTTTAATGTTCGACCATGAACTTGTTCTCCACATGCCAAGGCAGCCAACTTAGAGCATGTCATCACTAAACTAGTAAAAGTGACGTAGTTCATCCTAAGATCATATTTTCCATCTCAAAAATACATGTCTAGAGATTCCAAGAAGCCAAATTTCTCATATACAGCAACCATGGTGTTCCAGGTGATCAAATCTCTCTACACCATCATGTCAAACACTTTTATCGATTCCAACAAACATGCACAACGTGAATACATATCAATGGCTGCATTGCACACAGAAACGCTGCTGTCATACCCCAACTTGATATCTGCCAATGAATCTGTTGACCACAAACCAGCAACGTCATAAACCTTATGCTTGCAGTGCAATTGAGCAACTTAAATGATTCAATTTAATCCCCTCTGAGAGCATTCATTGAAATAATCTAATTGTGATGTCTCCATCGCCTCTTCTAGTGTATCCTGAAATCATTTCCATCCACGAAACTGCAGTTTTCTCGTCAATCCCATCGAATACCATCCGTGCATGGTGTATGCAATTGCACTTCACGTAATTATCAAGAAGCGTGTTCTGTATGTAGGAAGATGCCTCCATTCCATCCTTCAATGCACAACCATGAAACAACCCAATAGTTGCTTAAGCCGGAACATGCCTTAAGCATCACTGAATGTGTGAAGAGATTGGGACGAACACCTTGCTGTTTCATGCCTAAAAACATCACAGCTGCATCATGGTGTCGCTCCTACGAGACGTAACCGGTGATGATGGCCATCTACATAACAACGTCTCTCTCAGGCATTTCATCAAATACTTGCCGAGCATCTCCAAATATGCCACACTTAGAGTACAAACCAACAAGCAAGCTCCCAACAAAGCTCAAAGAATTGTACTTTGTCTTGATGCACAAGCAGTGCAACTGCATCCCCAATTGAAGAGCAGTTGTGTCTCCATAAACACGAATCACACTCAGGTATGTGAAATCATTAGGGCTCAATTCCTCCTCCTCCAAGACATGTTTAAAGAGAAGCAAAGCCTCTTCTTCCAATCCATTCTGCACGTCATTCATGTCCACATTCTTGGTGCTACATCTGTCACAACCAAGACCCAGAACTTTCGAGATCAGAATCCAACACAAAATTACCTCACGTTCCGACTATTGCATGTCGCCATACAAAGCCCTTGCACCGGGTAACAATCCAGCATGTTCTGATGCATCGTTCTTGGTCTCGGTGAAAAAATAATAGTATGACCGCCACTACTAAAACAATGAATGATATCAGGAATAATTTATGCTCTTGCAGAATGGAAACAGGGAAGGACTATGTGTCGAACACTTGCGCTAACTTTCATTTTATCATCACCAAAAAGATCCGTTGTCTGCCTGTCTGGTTTTAGGAACTTTGAAGCAATCTTCTTAACCCAGTTAGGCATAGATGCGTTGAAAAAAAAATATGCACTTTGTTCAAATCCTCTACTCTCCCGCTTTCTTCTTCTCCCTTTCTCTGACTTTCGATTTGTCTTCTCCGTTTGATCTTATACCATGTTATAATTCGTGAGTAGCGTAGTGGAAGATCAAACATAACAAAAGAACATTGAAGAGGAAAAATGGGAGATCGGAGGAGGGGGCAGACCTCTAATGGTGGCAGTCCCCCTGTCTTTCTCTTTTTCTTAATATCAACCTCTTAACCCTAATACAAAACGTCCAACCCTTATATAATGACTGTAAAACAGAAAATGATCAAAATGCCCTTAGTACTACGGGCAATTACAATAATACCTAAAAATCAAATTTACTAAAACTGACACTAAAAGCATATTCTTCAACATTGTGGATATCTATTGAATTTGTAATTTATATTAGTGAGATAATTGCAACAATTATCGTGTTAGTGTTGTAATTACACTAAATCATCATCTTTATTCAAGAATGGAAGAAAATTACAAAATGAGAGGATAGAAGAGGTCAGTGCCCCTATGGTTGCCGTGACCTCTCTCACATTTTTTTCTCTCCTCAAACCTAATCACACTCTAAATATTTATAACCCTAATCTAACTTAAAAGTCCTAAATACCCTTAATTAGTGACTAATAAGACTCTGATCTTAATGGATCCAAATCTGGTCTATTAGGATCCATACTACATATGACTTAAACTTAAACTACACGACTAACATATCAAGACTTATAAACTAACTTATACTTGTAAACTACACGACTCATGAACTTAAACTTAGTTGACAAGATTCAAGTTGATCTCCAACATGCCCCCTCAAGTTAAATCTTGAAGACTTGTAATTCTCAATTGAAGAAGTCTCTGAAATCTGCCAACTGAAGGAGGCTTAGTGAAGATATCGGCTAATTGGTCTCCTGATCATACATGAACTAGGTTGAAGATGCCTTGCACAATCTTTTCTCTAATGAAGTGGCAATCTATTTCAATGTGTTTAGTTCTCTAATTAAAACTGGATTTAAGGCAATTTGAAGGGCTACTTTACTGTAAGTATAGAATGTAACATGTGTATTCTCTTTGAAACCAATTTCAGCTAAAAGTGATAAGATCTATAAACCTTCACACATGCCAATAGCAATCGCCGGATACTCTGCCTCTGCACTTAATACAGATTGTTTCTTACTTTTCCATGATACAATGTTGCCTCCTAAACACACCACATAACCAGAAGTAGATTTTCTATTTGTTTTTGAACCTGCCCAATAAGCATATGAATATATCTTTAGGTCAAGAGATGAACGTGGAGTATATAACAAGCCATGAGTTATAGAGGACTTTAAATATCTAATGATATGAAATACTGTGTTGATGTGATGTTTAGATGGACAATGCATCCATCGGCTAACGTATCCAACTGCAAAGCTGATATCCGGGCGTGTGATAGTAACATATATTAATTTGCCCACTAATCTCTGATACTTACCAATATCCTCATATGGTTCCACAGTCTGATTATTATCCTCCTTAGGTATCTCTATAGGAATAGAACATACCCGACAATCTCTAATACTTATCAATCTCCCGACAGTCTGATTATTTATATCTTTAGGTCTATATAAATGTCTTCCATGAGGTCTCCCTGAAGAAATGCATTCTTAACATCCAACTACCATAATTTCCATCCTTTATTGACTACCAAGCTTAAAATAATTCTGATGGTATTCATCTTAGCTACTGGAGCAAATGTCTCTGTATAATCTATACCATATGACTGACTGTATCCTTTTGCTACTAATCTCGCTTTATATCTCTCTATATTTTCATCAGCTTTATACTTTACAGAGAATACCCACTTGCACCCCACCGTCTTTCTTTCTGATGGTAGATCTGTGAGTTCCCACGTCTTGTTGTTTAGCTTCTTCCATAGCTGCCTTCCATTTAGGATGTTGTTTAGCTTCTTCAAATGTTCTTGGGATAAAGGTAGTGTCTATATTCATCACAAACAACTGATATTCTCTAGGATAATTAGAGTATGACACCATTTTTTCCAATGAATATTTAGTAACTTTACGCTTTCCCTTTCTGATTGCAATAGTAAATCACACAACTCACTCTCTGAACTATGAGAAGTCATCTGAGCAGGAGCAAGATCTGATTTAATGTGCAGATTTTGGTCCAGAGTGGTCATGATCGTTTGCTGTGGTAGAAAAGTCTTTCTGTTCCCTCTATTATATACCTGCCATATCTTCTCTTCAGGGGATAACATTTTTTCCTCTTCCTCTTCACATATTGGTAGAACTTCAACTGGTGGAAGTTGTATCACATGAGAAGACTGCATATCTGATGGGTGGTGAATATGAATAAAACAGGTACAACCAAATACTCTTGGTAGTAGATGAAACTGTTTTTGGGAATGACATAATGAATGAAATGGAGTATTATCCTTGAGAACCCTGCTAGGCATACGAAAAACTGCAGTTAAGACTGCATCACTCCAATAACATTTTGGGGTATTACTTCCAATTAATAGAGTTCTAGCAACTTTTAGAATCTGTCGATTTTTCTTCTCCACTACACCGTTCTGTTAAGGAGAATAGGCAAATGAAGTCTGGTACAAAATTCCATGATCCATAAAATATGAATGAAGTGCTTGAGACATAAACTCACCTCCATTATCACTGTGAAAAATTCTTATAGTATGCTGAAACTTAGTATGCACAAACTGATAATATATGGGAAGAATATTCTTCACTTCATCTTTATGTTTCAGGAGATATATCATAGGAAATCTAGTGCAATCATCAATAAAAGAAATAAAATACTTCTATCCATGGAAGGTGGTAGTAGAGCAAGGACCCCAAATATCAGAATGAACAATTTCAAATGGAATAGAGGATTTTTCTTCACTAGATAGAAAAGAAATACGATGGTGTTTTGCCTTTTGGCAGGTTTCACAGTTCAAATTCAAATTATTACAATGACTGAATTCAGGTAATAACATTCTAAGTTTCGATAATGGCAAATGTCCTAGTCTCTGGTGCCAACGAGGTAGCTCCTCTTTCATTTTTCCTGAAATAACAATTGATTGCATAGCTGCTTCCTTATTCTCCTCACAAAAATAGAGGCATCTCCTCATTATCCTGACCAAAGATCCTCTCCATCCTCAGTTCCTTAAAGAAACATCCAATTGAGTCAAATATCATTCGACAGTTCAGATCCTGAGTCATGTAAAAAACTGATAATAAATTAACTAATATATTTGGAACATGTAAAACATTTTTCAATATGCCAAAAGATGTAGTGATACTCCCTTTTCCAACTATTGGAGTGTGTGAGTCATCTGCCAATTTAATATTAATTTGTTTCTAAGTCAACTCATAGTTATCGAAAAAATCTCTCCTGACCATATGATCTATGGCTCCAGAATCAATAACCCATATCCTAGAACGAGAGATACTGGTATTATCCTGAGTCAAGAAGGAAAAAGGATATGCTACAACTGCTTGAGAATCACTATTGGAGGATGTAGATGGACCATGAGAATCAGTCAACCGAGCTTTCAGTAATTCAATCTCTTTCTTTATGTATGCCAATGTATTCCCACTGGTTTCATTACTTTGTTTCTCATTTTGATCATTGCTGTAATATGCTTTATTTAATCTATTCTGGAAGTGAGTACGTCTGCCAACTAATTCTCAACATGTTTCCTTTGTATGCTAAGAATATTATTCTTTACTGCCTCATATTCTGAAGAAATGCCCCAGATGAGATCAAATACTTTTTGTTCTTCAAATTCTTCATTGCGCTCTTGTATGCAATTTTGATACTTTGTCTTGGAATAGAAATGCAATTCTTCCCATAATTCTTTGAGTTCTGCATAGTATTCACTGATCGATCTTCCTCCCTCCCTGTATTTTCTGATTTTCTCTATGAGATCATATTTCTTTGCAATATTTTTCCTCTAAGCATAAGCTTCCTGTACTGCTAACCAAATATCTCTAGCACTTTCCAGAAACATGAAGGTACTACCAATAGAAGGTGTCATGGATTGAATCAGCCATGCACTTACTAGTACATTCTCCCTAAGCCATCTGAAATAAAGGGGATCAATAACTGGAAGTCTAGGTACATCACATGTTAAGTAGTCCCATCGCCCCCTTGCCATGATTGCCAGTTCAATAGATCGGGCCCACTGAAGATAGTTCTTACCATCTAATTTCAGATTTGTAATTTGAAATGATTCTCCTTTTTCTGAGGAGTTGTGTTCGCTTCCATCGATAATCTTTGTCCTTTTTATTTTAATAGATTTCGCAAACAATCAAGTCTTAATTCCAATAGCATACTGGGTGCAAATGTATGTTGATGTTTAGTTCTGCACATACACGACTAAACACTGAATCGAGTTTTTTTTTCCAAGCCCACAGAATATCGATATCATCCGACTGAATGGAATAATACAATGATTGTTGTAACTCTGAATCTGCTGCTCTTATCTTGTTTTCAAAGATTTATCTCCAAGAACAAAAAAACGTACTTGTGTTTCACGATTCTTCACAATATAAACAAAAAATCATACCTAAAATCTGGTTCAAATAAAAAACTGTTGCTTGCTGTCACAAATTTAACGAAATCACTTACCTCAGATGTTAAAACGCCACGATTAGGCTCTGATACCATGTTGTAATTACACTAAATCATCATCATCTTCATTCAAGAATGTAAGAAAATTACAAAATGAGGATAGAAGAGGTCGGCGCTCCTATGGCTGCCGTGACCTCTCTCACGTTTTTTCTCTCCTCAAACCTAATCACACTCCAAATATTTATAACCCTAATCTAACTTAAAAGTCCTAAATACCCCTAATTAGTGACTAATACGACTCATATCCTAATGGATCCAAATCTGATCCATTAGGATCCATACTACATGACTTAAACTTAAACTACACGACTAACATATCAAGACTTGTAAACTAACTTATACTTATAAACTACACGACTCATGAACTTAAACTTAGTTGACAAGATTCAAGTTGAACTTAAAACGCCACTGTTTGTTTGGGTTGTTGGTTATACTTCTGGTTGTCTTGCTACTCTTCCACTTCTTTATTGGAGGTATATTACACTCAACACTGTGCCAATTCAAGAATCATCTCTGGCAAACGATGGTCTTGGTAGAAATAATCCTACTGCAGAATCATCTTCCCATACTATAGCATCAACTTCTCGGGCTTTTGAAGGAAACGAAGAATTTCAAACCAACACAAACTCATTGAACGGTCAAAATACAACCCCGAGAAATAGAATGTACGAGATGTGGTAGAGTTTTTACGTATTATGTTATGCCGCCAAGGGCTTGTCCCACTACATGGATGGTATGATTGATGAGCCTATTTTTGATGAAACCAAGAAAGAGGATGCAAAAGTGAAGGAAGAATGTGACAAGAAAAAGGGAGAATAGGAGAAGAAAAATTGGTCGATTAAGTGGACCACCTTCAATTGTGATAATGAGAAAACAAAGTATAGTATCTCCAATAAAATGCTAAAGAAGTAAGGGAATTCTTGAATGGAATCTCATGTATAAGATGACATGGTGCATCACTTTGTTCTAAAAGAGAGGTTCATCAACTTGATGCGAAATTAAAAAATGTTCATATCATGGAGAATTCACAAATATTTGGAACCAACTCAAGGTTGTTAATGTGTATTATCACAAGACGGATGAAAAGTCTATAAGGAGACAAAATAAGGAGTATCCTTTGAGGCTTACTTAAGAGAAGAATGTGAAAATGTAAGAGCCATTTTGATGCATAGAAAGCATCTTCCGAAGCCCAAGGAAATAAATGCCGAGCTTTCGATGGCCAAAACAAGAAAGAATGGAGCCAAAGCTGGTAAGAACTCGGTCTTAGCCACTTGTTGGCCTAGTGGAAATATGAAACTTTATCGTCTTCCTCACTTAAAAAATGAAGGGAATCTCAAAAATGAAATAGAGGTAAAGAAGGAAAGTGCCAGAGAGCAAATGCAAAGAGAAGTCATTTGCTTTAATTGCAATGAGCGAGCCACACTCGTCTAATGTGCCCAAAGCTAAGAAAAAAGGGAGTTGTATTTGTTGGAGAAAATGAACAAGTGTTGGCAATTATGCTTTTGATAGGAAAAGTTAAGCAACTCAAGGAACAAATGAAATACAAGATGTCAATCTTGGGGATCCAAGGTATATTTCTGAATACACTAGAAATGTTTTTGATTCTCATGTTTTTACCACAGATTGGATAAAATTTAAAGTTGAAAAATCAGGTAACTTTCAAAGTGCCTTATGCTGGATGTATTTAAGCCTCTTAGGGTCTCAATCCTAAGAGTAGAATTAATAAAAGAGGCTGCTAATACAACACAAGAGGTTGATCGACAATCAATATTTCTTCTCCCCAAAACTGATTGTAATCAAGCATATTTGCTGCATAATTAACATGGTATTAGAGACTTAATGGCACAAAATAAAGGGCTGCAGCAATGCATAACTGATTGACATTGAGGTAAGCCAAAGATTGTTTTTTTGTCTTGTGATTCAAGGACAACGTTAAAGAAACAACCAATACATTGTGATTAAGGGAGAGATGGAAGGAAAATATAAAGAAATAAATGTCTATAACAAAGGGCAAAATAGTTATATGAAGGGTAAATCTTTTCAAATACCCAATATCAAATTAGATGGACATAATTATAGAGAATGGGTCAGATCGGGCAAAAAATGATATGCCCTAGTCAGCTCTTGGTTAACCTAATCAATAATTCCTTATATTAGAAAAAACGTTTATGTTCATGGATAACGGTATTGAAATTTGGAAAACTTTAGCATAGACATATTCAAGAAAAAAGAATATAACAAGAGTATGAAATAAAAAAAATTAGAAGATGTAAACAGGGAGACAAGACTATAGGAGAATATTATGGCCAGCTATGGTGTCTATGAAATGAGCATCGATATTTATTTGAAAATAAGTGTATCACATGTATCAAAGATAGAAATGTAGAAGCAAAAAAGAAGAAAGTGTTTGATTTCTTAGGGGGCGTCTTATCAGAATATGATAATATAAAGAGCAATATACTGGGTAGAGAGGAACTACCATCCCTGGGTACTATACATTCACTATTAATCAGAGAAGAAGTCAGGAGGAACCTTAAAAAAATCTATTCTAAGGCTAGTGACAAAACAATATTTGTTGATAGAGGAGCTCCACCGAGTGGAAGAGGTAGGGGATATCCTACTATAAGAGAAGAGGACAAGGTGCCTTCTAAGGAGATGAAAAGAACAAGCTAAAATACACTCATTGTGGGAAGAATATGCATACAATAGAACAATGTTGGGATCTAATCGGTAAACCTTCTTAATTAAAAAACAAAGCTTTTGTTGTAGCTACTTTAGAAAAGAAGACTGAAGAAGAGGAAAATTCACTTGCACTTGTCATAAAAAGGTTGGAAGGGATAGAGAGTAAACTCAACAACATGACAATCACATCTATTGACCATCAAGCATCAGTTGTTGCTGTAATGTCAAGAGAAAAGACCTCCAACTTGAAATTTGATAACATATGTTCTTTTGGGCTTCGTGTTTAAATAATTTATTCAGGGGCTTCAGATCATATGGTAGGAAGTAGTCACGGTATGTATGAATATAAAAAGCTACATACTAATGAATAGGTTCGACTGACAGATGATTCTTGTATCCCAATAGTTGGGAAAGAAAAGTTGAAATTAATATTTGAAAATATTATACATGTGTTCCATATGCCTAATATTTCAATAAATTTATTATCTGTCAGTTCTTTGGTGAGAAACTTAAGATACTCAATAACCTTCTTGTCCTTTGGTTGTGTGTTTTAGGACCTAAAGATGGGAGAAACCTTTGGATGTGATAGTCTCAAGAAGGGGCTATATATTCTCGAGAAAAAGTTTCACCCTATGAAAGCAAATGGTATTATGGCTAATAGAAGACTCAAAGATCTGTCTTTGTAGCACAGTAGATTATGACGTTTACTTCTATCTAAGTTGAGAGTTGTTATATCTGATATATGTAGAAATTGGGGAAAATTAATCTTGAATATGATGTTTGTCAGCATGCTAAACATGTTAGAAATTAGTTTAATGAAAGTGATTCTAGAGCAATGAAACTATTTTAAATAGTTCATTTTGATGTATGGGGTCCATGTTCTACTTTAGCTATCACTAGTCACCGCTACGTTGTTATTTTTATTGATGATTACTCAGGATTTACAGTGGTGTATTTGATGAAGTCAAAGAATGAGGTAAAATCTTTATTTCCTTCATTTCATGAGTTAGTTGAAAATCAATTTCAAACTCGGGTAAAGATTCTGAGGTCTGATAATGGGGGTGAATTTATGTTCTCCACTCTAAAAGAATTATTTCATAAGAATTATTCACCAAACAACAACAACAACAACTAAGCCTTTTCCCATACTAGACGAGGTCGGCTACATGGATTCTTTGTTTCCACAGATCCCTATCGTGTGCCATGTTAGCAGTTAACTCACAATAAGCTAGATCATTCTTTATTGTTTCTTTCCAACACTTTTGTGGTCGTCCTCTAGTTCTTTTAATACTTTCCAAATTTAGTTTTTCATACCTTCTTACAGGTTCTTTTGATCTTCTTTCTATATGTTCAAACTATCTTAAACGATATTCTCTCATTTTGTCCTCTATTGGTGCCACTCCTAATTGTTTCTCTAATGTTTAACCTAAAGTATTTGGATGTGTTTGCCGTGTGCATATTCACTCTCAGATGAGAGATATACTTGATCACAGATCTATTAAGTGTGTATTTGTTGGTTTCCCATCATTTAAGAACGGATATCGTTGTTATGATCCATGTAATAAGAAATTTTATACTACTATGGACGTATTCTTTCATGAATCTAGGTTATACTATGCGATGGCAGAGGAGGATAAAATGACGGTTGAAGAACCCTGATATAATTCCAGACTACAATAGTGAAGTAGACATTAAAGATCACATAAGGAGTGGTGAGATAAGTAATAAGCTAGAATTAGAGATAAAAAAGTATGTCAGAGGTGAGAAGAAAATTCTACAAATGGAAGAGACTACCACGACTAAAGAGGTACACCCCCTTCAGGTTCTTCAAAGGCTGATATACAAGAGATATGAATATGCCCATTGCACTACGGAAAGGTAAGAGAACATGTACATATCCTATCAGTAATTATATTTCTCTTGAAAATATATCTTCTAGATATAAATCCTTTGGTGCAAATGTGGATTCTATTTGTATTCTACGGAATTTTGAGGATGGTAACAAATATGTTGAGTGACAGTTAGCTATGAAACAAGAACTTAAGGCCTTTGAAAGAAATCAAACATGGGATATAATGGACTTACTGCCAAGAAAAAAGACAGTGGGCCATAAATGGGTTTATACCATGAAAGTAAAAGCAAATGAAAGCATTAAAAGATATAAAGCGAGACTGGTAGCAAAGGGCTATAAGAAGGTCTATGGCTTGGACTATAATGAAACCTTTGCACTTGTCTGTAGCAAAACTTATTGCCGTATGGGTGCTTATTAGTATGACAATTAATAAAGATTGAAAACTCAGGCAGTTAGATGTTAAAAATGTTTTCTTACAGGGAAACCTAACAGAGGAGATATGTATGGATTTACCTCCAAGTTGTTAAGAGTACCTTTCTTAGTGGTTGGTTGAGCAAGGAAGTTATATAGAATCTCCTCCTGGTTTAACTAGTTCTATAGACAAGGTTCTCAAACTCAAGAAGCTTTATATAGTTAGAAACAATATCCTAAAGCCTAGTTTGATAGATTTAGTGCATTCATGATTGAAAATGAGTTTTGCTTATGCTATATTGACACTACTCTCTTTATAAGAAAATCTACTGCAGGATTGTCATTTTACTTTTGTATATAGATAATATGATTATTACAAGTGATGATGTTAAAGGGATTGTACTGATAAAGAAAGAACTAGATGCCGCCTTTTAGATAAAAGATGAGTCATTTGAAATAAGTTTTAGGCATAGAAGTTGTTTGTACCTCTAGGGGATTCTTCTTGTCACAAACAATGTTTGCGATGTATATTGTTAATAGGTCTGGATTGATAGACGATCAGAAGGTTAACACACCAGAGGTCATAAATTTAAAGATGAAGCTCATGGATGGAGAATCTCTTAGTGATCCTATTCAATATTGCCAAATGGTTGGTGCTTTGACATATTTAATAATTACTAGACCAGATATTGTGCATGCAATTCACATTGATAGTCAATTTCAACATGCACCACCTCAACTCAAATGAGTGTTATGAGAATTATTAGATATGTTAAACATTTAAGTGAAAAGGGAATGTTGTCCTCTTCAACTTAGTGATCCTATTCAATATCGCCAAATGATTGGTGCTTTGACATATTTAATAATTACTGGACTAAAAATTGTGCATGCAATTCACATTTATAGTCAATTTCAACATGCATCACCTTAGCTCAAATGAGTGTTGTTATGAGAATTGTTAGATATGTCGAGCATAAGTGAAAAGGGAATGCTGTCCTCTTCATCATCTTTCAGTTTAATTGCTTATTTTGATGTTGACTAAGATGGTGATGTAAATGACAGATATTCTACTACTAGATATTATTTTTTTAAGTGATTCACTCATTTTTGGAGATGCAAGAAGCAACACCTTTGAGGCAGAATATAAAGCCATGGAGCTTACTTGGCTGAGGAGACTTCTTGATGACATGGGGAACTGCATCAAAACAACACCTATAATGCTATGAGATAACAAGAGTGCTCTCCATCTTGCAAACTGTTGAGATTCTTCGATAGTGCAACAGAAGATCAAATATGAGAAATATAAATAAATACTTAAGAGTAAAAATGGAGATTTGAAGGAGGGGGCAGACCCTCCCATAGAGGTCGCCCCTCCTCTCTCTCTCTCTCTCTCTTTCTATTAATCTGACTCTTTATCCTAATGCAAACTTTCAACCCTTATATAATGGGTTGTAAATAAAAAATTACCAAAATGCCCTTAGTACTCCGGGCAATTACAATAATACCCAACTATTAGAAATTACTGAAATAACGCTTAAAACACAACAAATACATATATTCTCAACAACCCCCTCAAGTTGGGAGTGAGATACTTCAAACTCCAAACTCCTCGAAAAACTGGTTCTTTCTTCACCACACATGTACTAACAATCTCTTCGAGGCTTCTTTAAATCAACTTGAACAATCGAGAATACTTGATAACACACGACCCTTCTATGGGTGTTGGTTGCTCCCTCTTTCTTCCTTCTTCTCCATGAAGTGATTCGGCAATTACACTTCAAAAAACATGTTTTTCTACTCTTGAGAAAGCTCATCTTTTGTGGTAGGAGGTGCTACTCTACCATACACACTTCACACGGCTTTTCTTACTCCCCTTCACATGGTATTGGGTGCCCTCTCTCTATCACTCAAATAGCAGAATACACACTTTTGCTCATACTAGTCGGTCTGCGCCTCTTCACATGGTGACTACAACTGCTTTTCCAACCCTCCTGGCTGTTTATTTCAACTATTCAAGGTTTTAACTTTCATGCTTCTTGGTGATAATGCCACATTCCATACCAACAAATTCCTCTGGCCTCCTCTATGATTTGATTTTTCATGCAAATGTAGTGAAAAGTAAATTGATTTTCTGTACTTTGTCTTTTTCTAAAATTTGTATTTCTGGTGTTTGACCAAATAAGGAAACACTCACTACGTATGACTTCATATTTTCTGCATTTTTTTTCTTGAAAATTTTCAGCCTCCTTAGCTGTCCACTTTTCAAGCAACCTTCCTTGTTGCAACATTTTTCAGTAACCTTCATGGTTGCAATATTCTTCAACTTAGCCTTCTTAGCTTTTCATCTTTAGTAGCTTCATGGCTCCGATAATTTTCAGCAGCTGTTTAACTGCAACAATTCTTAAATTCAGCCTTAATGGCTATTTTTTTTAGCAGCTTTCATAGTTGCAAATTTCTGCAACTTCAATGATTGCAAATAAAACTATTTCGGTAGTCCTCATGACTGTAATCTTCATCATTTTTCTATTTTCTGTAAACTTTCAAGAATTGGCAGATTGAAGACATTCCATCCAATCTGCCCACAACTGAACGTTGGCGCTCCTACACTGTGGCCTTCTCTTTCTTACTTTCTTCATATTGTTTTCTGAACATCTTGTTACGTCTTCTTTCATGTACTGCACATAAACGTTCACAACTTGTATGTAGTGGCAACTATCCTCCTTGAGAGAACCTTTCATAAACTCTCTTAGCAACTCTCTTAAAAGACTGTTCATCTTTCAGTAACCCTTCTGACATCCCACCGAGCGTGCCACCTACTATTTCTTCAGCAACTTTTTGCAGTTTCATGAGCTAATTTAGTTTCAACACTCCCCGCATATCTAATGTCTAATAATTACTTCCACCACATTCCGTTGAGGGGCATGGAATGCTTCCATCGTTATTGAAAGTCCAATCCGAAAATAAATGAGAAAAATCAATGACATGTTTGTCCATGTAAAAATAAGACTGTCTTATGGTCATTCCATGTTCAGGAGGTTCCTGTTTGATGGCCTGCTCTTTCCCTTTTTCAACAAAATTGTCTTTTGTCATTGCCTTTCAATAAATGACTTGGGACACCTTCCTCAGATCTTAACAACAAGTGAGGCACAAGTCGAAGGCACAACTTATACAATGACGATGATAATCAATGATTGGCATTTTACCACAGTCACAACATAGCTCTTCATCTGCATTTAACCTCACCCTGGGAACTTCGAGATTGACACCCTGTAACTTCTTTTCCATCTCCATTTCAAATGACTGCTCCTGATGAATCTGCTTCAGCACAGGAAGCACAAACGAAAGAAGACGGTGAAGATACTGCAACTTATCCTTTACTGCTATCTCACGGTTCTTGATTTTTACGAGATTGTCCCCAAATAGACATATTCTGCAATTACAATTTCCACGGCATACAGGGCAGGCCTTTTGAATGTCCTCTTTGTTGGAGATCAAGGAGAACACCAGCTTTCTTCAGGGTAACACGTGTCCTTCCAACAGGATAAAAATCTTCACTCATCCCTCTAGCTTACTATATTTGACATACAAAACGGTTAAGCAGGTTGTCACATATAGATCATTTTGCAAACCCTTTCTTTCACTTCTTGTATTGACAATTATATGAGCAAGAGAAGCAATTACTAAAAAAAATGGGAATTATCCTTTATGAAGTCACTTTCCTAAAAAAAATGGGACTCATCCTTATTTTTAGAATCATCCTTATCTTGATTTCCTTTTCTTATCATTCCCACCAAATAAGGAAATTAATTTCCATAACTATTTCTGGATAGCTCTCCCACAAAATCATGAAAGTACTTTCCATATCTACCTTTCTAGTTTGCTTTTCCACAAATTCAGGAAAATAATCTGTAACTTCATTTTCCATCGCTTGAAATTAAAAAAAAAAGGAATTACCTTTCCCAAAAGGAATTCAAATCTTTCTTTCGAGGATTTGTATAACTTCTTTTGGAAAATGTGGAAAGAATGGGCCAGCCAACATCTTCTTTTTCGTCTTCTTCTACCTTGAGAACTTTCTTTAAAAAAAAAAAAAACTTTTCAGGCTATGCAGGGCCTCCGTTATCCTGTTCTTTTTCTTAATAAGCACCACTTTCTTGGAGCTTCCAAGTTAACTGCACCATCCAAACCGAGGCCATTCTTATACCATTCAAACTTCCCAGCTTGACTACTGGACGTCAGGTAATCAGTCTTCAGTATCCACCTTCCGGCTGTTGCGGCATCAAAAAACTTCTCTGTTCTGCGTACAGGTTCTGGAACAATAAAATGGGTGGCCTGGTAACACTATTGATGAGAGTCTCGACAAACTTTGCCCTGCAGGCATTTAATGGCCTATTGAAATTCCTTTTTCTGAAAACGATGGCCACTCAATATAAACCATCGAGGCTCAAATTGTATGACTGTGGAAATCTTCATTCCTCTGGATCCGTTTTTAGCTTGAATTCTATTATTATGTGCATTCACTTTGTTAGCTTTAGAAACCATGTTGGCCGCGAGGGAAAGCATGCTACACACAACAACTACATCATCCTCGAAGGAAAACGTCCAAAACCCCTCTCTGAAATCTCGAAACATAATCATCTTGCATGAGAAAATCCGTTTCTTTCATCACCAGTTCCTTAATGCATTCGTCACTATACGACGACAAATCCTTGACAATCACACCATCAGAAACATGGGTTTCCTCATCAAAATAACATCCTGCATAATCTCATAACACCTCCAGATGCAATCAGATGGTCGACTTCCTCCTGATTGAGTGCAGAAGCACACCAATGTCAGAATTAACACAACAACATGACACCTCATTGAGATGTCCCCGAAGGATATGAATCTGGCCTTCAATGAAATGCTTTCTCCAAATCCGTCGCTTCTAAACCCTACTTTCTACTGTTTCTAATGATAAAAAAACGCTGATACCATGTTGAGATTCTTCGATAGTGCAGTAGAAGATCAAATATGAGAAATATAAATAAATACTTAAGAGTAAAAATGGAGATTTGAAGGAGGGGGCAGGCCCTCCCATGGAGGCCGCCCCTCCTCTCTCTCTCTCTCTCTCTCTCTCTCTTTCTATTAATCTGACTCTTTACCCTAATACAAACTTCCAACCCTTATATAATGGGTTGTAAACAGAAAATTACCAAAATGCCTTAGTACTCCGGGCAATTACAATAATACCCAACTATTAGAAATTAACCTTTTATGAAAGGAGAAAACATATTGAGATAGACAATCACTATGTCAAAGAGGAGTACTTGCAAGGAAATCTTGACTTTAAGTACATGGGCTTGGAATATCAGTTGGCAGACACATTTATCAAGCTGCTTCTATCACTTTTTTCTTTTTCTTTCTTTTTTGTCTGTTTATTTCCACCTTTCTAAACAGGGGCAGAATGGTCAAATGGCTAGATATTCTATCTAACATCTAGAATCTTTCATTGTGTATGCTCACCAAATATTCATTCAGGAGTTGTCTGTGAGATCCAGCATTGCTGTTTGAACTCAGACTTCACAACTGATTGTATGAAGTGTGTTCATGGCGGATCTGCCCTACTTCTTGGTATTACAGATATCTACTTAGTATTCGATTAATGTAGGAAGTTTCACTGCAAAAATTGTGAACCTTTTGGTGACAGGAGCTAGTGCAAAGGACACATTAGAATGTTAAAAAACAGTCAAAGGGTTTCCAAATCATAAGACATCAGTTTAGCTCTAGGTTGGTTGCATGGGTGGAGTTCTCTGTCCATTTTTTCTTAGGGCAAATTTTTAGATAAACGTCTATATACTTCAGCAAATGTACAAGTTTCATTCGGTCAGACCTTTATGTTAAATCCATTTGGTTCATGCTACTTATATCTATACCTCAACTCCATATCCAACTTGTTAGATGGATAACACTTCATGGGCCATTTCTGCCAGAAGCACTTCTGGTCATGCATGATAGTTAGGATGAGTTTGTCTCATTCAACTGTGTTTGAGGCACTTGGGGAAACACTGTATGGCGAACTTAAAAATGACCTACAAAATTGCATATGTACATGTACATCATTGATGCGTTCTGGTTGTCTGTCATATGTGAAGTTTTTTTCTTATACTTTTACTTTATTGCAGGGTAGGATAAGTGTTGGTGTTCCTCCTGCTGTATGTCAACGTTGCTATGATCGTGTATTAGTAGAATTTGGGAAGAAAATCAAGGTACCTTATCACGTAATCAAAATCATTAGTTTGCTATTTCTTTTATTAAAACAGTTTTGATGTAAAATATCCACCATATAAATGTGAACAATTCTTTGAAAAACATAATTTGACATCCAGAGGTTGCAATTTCTCTGTGTATACATGCATCTTCTACCAACTCTCAATCCAGTTCTTTGCAATGGTTGGTGCCTCTGTTCTATCTAGGATGTTCCAACAACTCTTCTTTTGAATGGTGTCTGTTGAGTCTCCACTCTTATCCATCCTTATCCTCCCATTCTGAAAAGGAACTGTTGTTTACAACCTCAACCATGCTGATGTACCAATTTGTAGTCCTGGGTGTGCCATTTTGGTCAATGAAGTCCAAGGAGTTCTCCATTCTATTCAATGTAGTCCATAATGTCGACCAGTTCCATGTTCTCCTTTATTTTGAGGATGGTATGCCATTTTAATTCCATTTGTCTCTTTTAGCCAGCCCTACTTACTCTATGTCATCATTAGAATTTCTCAAATATTAAAATACTGAAAGGAAATTATAAGTGCCTTTCTGTATCTTTTCTTTCAGCCCAGTGTTCTGTTCATTTATATTCAAAATGATTCTGCTGTTGATGTATCCAAAATTTGATATGCTGTATCTGATACCTGCTTTTCTTCATGAATTTTCTTGTGATCTGGAAAGGTGGATTGATTGCACTGTAGGTTTTTTGCTTATCCTGTGTTTATGCAGAAAATCAGGTCAAAGGTCTGCACAACCTCGTTATTATCTGTATTGCATTCTTAAGTCAGCACAACAAATTCACTTATTATCAAAATATGGATGAATCAAATTTAAGTTATACTCTTAAAAGAGTACTTTAATCCGGTCGTTTTATTTACCCTTTTCTACATGTAGAGGAACAAAAACAACAAGTATCAATATATAGGACAATCTGAAGGAGCTTTGAGCTATTCTGCGTTCTATGATGGATTACTAATATTAAGAAAAAAAATCATACCAAAACATATTTGTTAATCACTGAGAGTTGCATCCTAGGTCTTATGACTGTTCCAAAAAATCTAATATGCATACAGTTGAACTATTTGAGAAAGATTCAACGAGATCTTTTGGGAGTTAAGCATTTCCTTATAGAAAACATTGTGCATCATACAGACGTTTTCGCAATCGGCTACATTAAAAAGTTGAAACAGCATAAGCCTATTTCTTAAAAGTTCTCCATTTAGAAAATTGCGTCCTGAATAACTTCATATATACATCATAAATGTACATAAAGTAGCTTCACAACTTCTGTTATTCACATTGTGGGTTGAATTCAAACATGAGATCAGCAATTTATATCATCCACATCATTCTAGCAACTGGTAGAACTTGGGTGGAGGTTAATATTCAACTTTAACAAGCTTGCTTGGAAGCAAAGAATGCTGTAACATTCTTATTCAATAGGTGCATCCAATTAACCAGAGCTGAAAAGTCTTTGTGGACTGGGGCTTGGATGAGCTTTCCCACTGTTTAAGTTGGAAAGCTTGAATATATCTTGGCAAGTGGCTTCACATTTCAAGCTTCTAGACAAACATGAAGTAATGCAACATGTGAGGAGGCCAACTTGTTTATCAGTCTATTTGTCCTTAGAATAATTTTGTGTACTGAAAGAATGGGTTTTACACCTCTTTTGCTGTTTATAGGTTTTGTATGTTTATTTAATGGTGATATGATCACCCTTTCCTCAATATATGTGTGTTTTTGTGTCTATATATATGTACACATACACACACATACACACACACACACACATATATATATAAAATAAATATGCCGGTTCTCCTACCTGCCAGCCTTTATGATGAAATTGGATAAAAAGAAGTTGGAGAAGTTTAGGGAGCAACAACTTTGAAGGTGGTTATTGTTATAAAGTAACCTTTGTTGCTAAGAATTTGTCTCGTACATGGAGTGGGATCACGTCTAAAGAGGTCTCCCTTACATCAGCCACACACATTTCTATGGCTGCACACTTTTCTCTCTTATTATTTTAGGTTTTCTTAATGACTTCTTATATAGGGGTGTTCTAACTTGAAAGATTAATCTACCTTTATACTAACAAATACAAAACAATTAACAAGGTATACTAAAGGACTAATAATAGGACCAGGGATCCAGAACTAATCCGTTACTTCTCAACATTCCCCCTCAAATTGGGAGGAAGATAAATCAACTAAAATATTTTATTCGTAACTTTCTCACGAATAAAGTGAATCAATTTCAATGTGCTTGATCCTTTCATAATAGACTGGGTTAGAGACATTTTGTATAGCAACTTTACTATCACAATAAAGGGGAATAACATTGTCATTTTCTATACCAAATTCAGCCATGAGAGACTTTATCCAAATACCTTCACACATTCCTTCTATAATTACTCTATATTATGCTTCAACACTTAGCTACTATCGCTTGTTTCTTACTTTTTCATGAAACAATATTACCTTCGATTATTATGATGTATTCATAAGTAGACTTTCTGTCATCATGTGAACTTACCCAATCTTATGTGAAAAAACTTCAATATTAAGGTATCCTCTATTAGCATACAATATCCCATGACCAGGAGAGTTTTTAATATACCTAAAAATACGGTATACAACATGCATATGAGTTTTTGAGGAAGCATGGATAAATTTGCTTACCATTCCCACGGCATAAGCAATATCATGACGAGTGATGGTAATGTTAATTAACTTTCCTATTGAAATTCATAGGGAAGCGCACCGTGTGATCAAACATAAAAATAAAGGAAAAATGTGAAGGAAAAGGGTAGAGATGGGAGGAGGGGCCAAGCCCTCCAATGGAGGCCGCCACCCTCTTTTTCTCTCTATTAATCAGAATCCTTAAACCTAATACAAACCATCCAATCCTTATATAGTGGACTCTTAAACATAAATGACCAAACTATCCTTAGTAATAAGGAATATTACTATAATACCTAAAATATATAGAATTACTAGAAATACTAAATTATCGTATTCTTTAATACCCTCCACAAGTTGGGAATGAGATACTTCGAACTCCAAACTTACAAAACCAACTAGGTAAAAGCAAGAACACTCCTTAATCATCTCAAGGGCATATTCCAACTCTCACTATAAACAAAAAATGGGTTACTTCCAGCAACCGGTCCTATTCCACCACACATGCGGCCATAGACTTTCTAAGGTTGCTATTTTTTTCTCTTCCTGTTGTGATTGACAACAATACTACTATCCTATTCTAGCAACACTACCATAGTAACACTACATTCGCGAAAATAGAAGATGTAATTGGACAACCTCTCACTTTCTTCTTCAACCTTTCTGGCTGCACACCACATTTTTTTAGCCTTCTTTATTGTACACTTTTCAACAATCTTCCTTGCTGCAACACTTTTTTTGCAACCTTTATGGCTGCAACACTCTTTCAACAACCTTTATGACTGCAACACTCTTTCAGCAACCTTCATTGCTGTAACATTCTTTCACTTAACCAATATGACTGTTCACTTCAGCAACCTTCATGACTACAAACTTTCAGCAACCTTCATGGATGTAATAATCTTTCACCAACCTACATGGTTGTTCATCTTTTAGCAGCCCTCCTGGCTATAATTTCCACTAACCTAGCTGCAAAGTCACTTCATTTAAGCATTTCAGCCCACATAAACTTTGCTTTGTCAATATCGAACTTCCTTGCTTTTAGAAATCTCAACGTCATATGATAATTATTGTGCTTTGCAGGGAGCAACTCTTCCATAATGTTGAAAGGCATCCATGGCTTGCAGCTCCTCGAGATCTCAGATATCTTAAATTGAGATGACTCGACTATCACTCTTTCTTCTATCACTTTTCTTCCTAAGGGAATGTTTGAATTTGGTAGATTCATTAATTGTGTTCTTCTTTAGGGCACCAATTCTTGTCCTCCTTTCATCTTCTTAATTTTCAAAGTTTGATTTTCTTTTTGGTGCCTCTTTTCTTAATCCCTGATTTTCAAAGTTTCTCTCTTTGTTGGCTTCATTTTCTTTCTCAAGGTTTAATATCTCCTTTCTTCCCATCTTGGATCTTCTGTCTCTTAATCTTTTCGATAATTGTGAATGGATTACAATCAGTGAGTTCTTTATTGATTCTAAATTGTCTGAATTTTCCTTGGATGATAATTTCAGAAAAGGCTTTCAAAAAGATGATTGCGGCCGGGGCTTTTGTCCCTCTTTTCTCCATCCATTATTCTTCATCTTATCTTCTATTCTTTTGGCATTTTATGTCTTCTTGCCAATTTGATTTATGTTAATATCACCATCTAACTTACCTTTATTTGGAATAGTCTTCCATTCCTTTTGGACATTATCTTGCATCATGACCTATATGTCCATGATAGGTGCAAAAAATTTTCAATCTCTCGTATTTTAGTCTAACATCTGTTCTTTCTTTATTTGGAATTTGAATATCCAATTTCAAAAAGCTCTCTTTTGCTTTTTCTACCAACCTTATCCTACAACAACCCTTCCTTTTTCAGCACATTATACAAAATCTGGAATGAATGGGCCATACTCTAAGACCACTTCGGCAACCCATTAGACTCTAATCCTTTAATGCTCTTTAGTAATTATGACATTGTGTTCATATCTGCACTTTCTAAATGCTTCTCCACTACATTAATGTGCTAAGACTTGTTTCTGGAGGCTGGAAGTTTATCGATTAAGTCCCAATACTGTTCTTTAGTATCACAATTTTTCCCACAATGAGAACATTTGAGTTTTTCCTGGAAGGAAACCCACAACCTCTACCATGATTACCAGCCTCATCTACCTCTATTTTGTTGTCCTTGATTTCTTCCAAAGAAAAATCACTCTTCTTCGGACTTTAACTTCTTCTTTCTCAAGTCTTCTTCTGTCTTCCTCTTAAAGAAGTGGACGACATTTAAAAGTCTATTATTCCTGTCTTTCCTTATTTCAATTAAATATGTTTTGAAAGGTAGCTTTAAATAAGTCTCATTAATGGCAATTAGGTAAATTAGTCTTTCTGTATATTTTTATTTAAAGGGTGAAAACCCTAACTGCTATAATCATTATTTTATGAAGACATATAATAAGGGCAGGTGGCTGCAACATTGAGTCTGTCGACAACACCAAAGCCATCTTATCATATTATTTTGATTCAGTAATTTCAGTTTATTTCATGTTATTTAATGCACATGGTATCAGAGCTTTATTGAAAAAACAATGGTGATTGGCGAAGACGTTCAAGCATTTGCACTTGTATTCTGTTGATAGACAATCATCATCAACAATTTGTGACAAGTTTATGTTTCTATGGTGACTGTACATATCTGCATCTTCTTCAACATTTGATGGCCTGGGCATTATTTAACAGTTTGATAAGTATCAATTCTGTTATGTTTCAGTCTTCTTGTATTATTGATGATCAATAATAAACATCGTTGATATTAAAGAGCCTTGCTGGAATACAAATCGTTGGAACAGAACCTGCACATCCATATTTGGTAAGTCACAATTATATACAAAATTCATAATAAGGAGAAGATATGCTCGATGGAAACATCCTCAAGTTCCTTTGCCAGTATAGCATATGATTAAAACAATGAGCACCTATGACACAATCACGATAGCAGCAAGAAGGGTTGAGATGAACATCTAAAGGATAACACCAATGTCAACATGTTGATATTCATCATAACTGTTGTAATTCAAAGAAACATTGCAGGAGATTAAACATACAAAATAAGACTAATATTATAGAGGAAAATGAGGGATCGAAGGAAGGGGCGGACCTCCAATGGAGGCCCCCCCTCTTCTCCACTCTCTCTTACAACCCAACCTTTTTATCTAATACAATCTACCAGCCCGTATATAGGGAGCTATAAAACGGAATTTGACCAAAATGACCAAAATACCCCTAGTACAGAAAATTACCAAAATGCCTCTAAAGTTTCGGACGAGTATAATAATACCTAAAAACATAAAACTAACATAAGAAACACTAGATAAGCATATTCTTCAACACCCCCCTCAAGTTGGGAGTGAGATACTTCGAACTCCAAACTTGCCAAAAACTTCATATCTGTTTGTAATGTTCTTCATTTGTCTTCATCACTGATCTGATCTCGAACAACTTCTTTGGCTGAAAAATATCTTAGCCTTCCTGGTTTATCATCACAAGCAACATCTTTGTCTGCACTATCAACTCAACCTTCCTAGCTATTACAACATCAAAGCAGCCATCCTGACTGTCACAACAATAAAGCAGCCATCCTGGCTATCACATCAATAAAGCAGCCATCCTAGCTATCACAACAATAAAGCAACCATCCTTCCTGTTACATCAACAAAGCAGCCATCCTGGCTGTCACAACATCAAAGCAGTCATCCTGACTGTTACAACAATAAAGCAGCCATCCTGGCTGTCACAACATCAAAGCAGTCATCCTGACTGTTACAATAATAAAGCAGCCATCCTGGTTGTCACATCAACAAAGTAGTCATCCTGGCTGTAACAACATCAAAGCAGCCATCCTGGTTGTCACAACAATAAAGCAACCATCCTGACTGTCATAACAACAAAGCAGTTCTCATGACTGCAAACTTACACAAGAATTTTCCAGTTCTCTTAACTATTTCCTGAAACACTTAATATTTATGATAATCTCTCTTCCTTAAGCATTTCATCGAACATCTTTATATGCATCATTCATGTGCTCACACATTTTTCAACACAAGCTTTATTTCTAACAAAACTTCTTCATCATTAGTCTGCAAATCAAGCAAGCATCTTTCACATCATCCCATAGTAGTAGTAAGTCTCTCAAAATCAATGTCATCTCCAAATGCAGCAGCATGACCATCCATACTGCTGAAGTCTTTATCCGAATCAGATCCCAAAAAATGCTGCTAGTGTCAAACCATACTTCCTCTTGACGTCAGGGTGTGGAACTGTTGAGAATGAAACTATCTTGGGCTTCATGAATGCACCTTTGTTTCCCATCTGATCACAATAATTTGGGGCCAAACACACTGTAATAAGCTTGCCATCATGTTCAATTTCATAACCTTCATCCTTTACTTCATGTGATCGAACAACAAGTTCTAGATTATTCTGCTGCAAAAATTTCTTTGTCACATCTTTACCAAAGGATAGACGACTCACCTGTGATTGTGGATCACTCCAGAATAATTCACACATTAAACCTTCTTCAGTCAATCTGAGAGCTTTACTCCGTTAACACTGGAAAAAAAACTTCATGGACAATAAAGATCTTCTCATTGATAACATGTGCTAGAGGTAATCAACAAAACACTTCTGCAAATAGCTCCACAAAAAATGTCACTCAACTTAGACTTTATTTCACCCTCAAATCCATATATCTTGTTCATGCTTTTGCTCTCATGATTCCCCCTTAGCAAGATAATATATAGCTGATGAACTCAGGCATTTAGAGAGATATGGATTCTCTTCTGAAGGAAGGCCATTTAGCTCAAATATGTTCAACAAGTCATAAAACTGGCCATGAACATTACAACAAACAGTAAAGTGATGACCATCAGGAACTATATCAACTAGAGATGGCAAAACTCAAAGCATCTCCCTTGCTTGTAAGACAATCTGGAATGCATATTGCTTATGTAAGGACTTTTGATTCTTAAAGTCATCAAGCATTTTCGTAATGAAGTCTAAAGTTGAGCATAGGATGCACGTTACCACTATGCATTGTGGCCATTCAATTTCTTGACTGTAGTAATTTGTATGGCCTTAACTCCGCCCATGTAAGGGATCACCCTTGCATTGCCGGTCCCAAGCCCGGATAAAGGAGGAGGGTTGTGTTAGGCTTCCGACAGCCAGCGTAAAACTTCGTCGGATTTCTACAACATGGATTACAAAAATTATGAGCATTGCTTTGGGGCGTCCCCGCCTAGTGACGTGCTGCAGAGCCCGAATGCAGTAAGAAGTAAGCAAGGGCCACTACATTTTCGCCCGAATGTAGTGAATCAATTGCAGAGAGGGTTCCCACATCATGGACGGGTGTGGGTAAAGAAGTTAGTCCCGCTACATTGCCGCCCGAATGTAGTGAAAAATTTTCAGAGAGGGTCTCCGCATTTTGATTATGGACGGATGCGGGGGTAAGGAAGCTAGTCCTAGATAATAAGATTCGTATTGGTTCTTGGAATATTGGAACATTATCGGGTAAGCTAATGGAGGTGGTAGATACTATGATTCGGAGAAAGATTCATATTCTATGTTTACAAGAGACAAAATGGGTTGGAGAAAAAGCAAAGGAGATAGAGGATACAGGTTTTAAATTATGGTACTCAGGTAAAGAAAAGGCCCGAAACGGAGTTGGTATTATCATAAATAAAGATTTAAAGGAGAGTGTAGTAGACATACAACGATATGGTGACCGAATCATGACATTGAAATTAGTGTTAGGAGTAGAGGTTTTGAATATAGTTTGTGCTTACGCACCCCAAGTAGGACTAGAAGATAGTATAAAGACAGTTTTTTGGGAAGAGTTAGATAAGGTGTTTCAAAAGATTCCACAAAGGGAGATGATTTGTTTAGGAGGAGATTTAAATGGACATGTCGGTAAAGAGGCATTAGGATATCAAGGGATTCATGGAAACTTTGGTTATGGGGATATAAACGAGGAAGGTAGGGAGATTTTAAATTTTGCTATGTCATTTGATCTCTTTATAGTCAATACAATCTTCAAAAAACGAGATGAACATTTAATTACTTATAAGAGTGGCTTATCACAAACACAAATTGATTACTTTATTTGTAGAAAAAAAGATAGAGCGTGTTGTAAAGATTGTAAGGTAATTCCAGGAGAAAGCTTAACCACCCAACATCGACTTTTAGTTATGGATTTACAAATAAAAAAATGGACAAAGAAGAAAAGAGTGCATCGAGCTATTCGGACTAAATGGTGGAACCTCAAAAGCGAGAAAGAAGATATATTTAAACAGAAAGTCCTTCAAGGAGATGTTTGGAATTATGTTAGCACACCCTCTGATATGTGGAACAATATGGCTATACATATTAGAAAAGTGGCGAAAGATGTGTTAGGGGTATCTAAGGGAGGTGTACCGGCACAAAAAGAAGCTTGGTGGTGGAGTGAAGTAGTACAAAATAAAATCAAGGCAAAGAGGGCATGTTACAAATTACATTATGCTAAGAAAACTAGTGAAACTTTAGAAGCTTATAAGAAAGCAAAGAAGGAAGCAAAAAATGCCGTTAGTGAAGCAAAAGCTAAGATTTGGGAGGACTTATATAAAAAACTCAACTCAAAAGAGGGTGAAAGAGATATTTTTAGGATAGCTAGGGCTAGAGATAAGAAAACTAAAGATCTTAATTATGTTAGATGCATAAAAGACGAGGATGAAAAAATTCTAGTGGCAAATGATGATATAAGAAATAGATGGAAAAACTATTTTTATAATCTTTTTAATGAAAATAAGGATGTTAGTTTTAGTTTAGG
The DNA here is from genome assembly GCA_036023115.1 of Brasenia schreberi. Classification (NCBI taxonomy): domain Eukaryota; kingdom Viridiplantae; phylum Streptophyta; class Magnoliopsida; order Nymphaeales; family Cabombaceae; genus Brasenia; species Brasenia schreberi. The sequence goes on from JAYKKT010000072.1 coordinate 11,583,419, forward strand.
AGATTTAGCCAAGTCAGAAAAGTATATAAACCACAATTTCTACCGACGTATTCAAAAGAATGAAGTCAAAGAGGCTCTTAAACATATGAAGAGTGGTAAATCGGTAGGACCAGATAATATTCCTATAGAAGTTTGGAAAATACTAGGAGAAATAGGAATCACTTGGCTCACAAGACTATTTAATGAAATATGGAAAAACCAAAAGATGCCCGAGGAATGGAGAGCAAGTACACTTATACCTGTATATAAGAACAAGGGAGACATTCAAAATTGTTCAAATTATCGAGGTATCAAGTTAATGAGTCATACTATGAAATTATGGGAAAGAATTATCGAACGTAGGTTAAGACAAGTATCAAGTACAACAGAGAACCAATTTGGATTTATGCCAGGTAGATCTACTATTGAAGCGATTCACCTTTTGAGACGTCTTATGGAACATTTTAGAGCAAAAAAGAAAGACCTTCACATGATATTTATTGATCTAGAAAAAGCTTATGATAGGGTACCGAGGGAGGTTCTTTGGAGAACTTTGGAAAAAAGAGGTATCCCGTTGACATATATTAACCTTATAAGAGACATGTATTATGGTGCAAAAACATGTGTGAGGACTCATAAAGGAACGACAGACTTCTTTGAAGTTAATATTGGGTTACATCAAGGATCAACTTTAAGTCCATACTTATTTATAATGGTGATGGATGAGTTAACAAAACATATTCAAGATGAAGTACCTTGGTATATGTTATTTGCAGATGACATTGTATTAGTGGAGGAGTCTAAGGAAAAAGTTAATAGAAAATTGGAACTATGGAGAGAAACATTAGAAAACAAAGGCCTCCGACTTAGTAGAACAAAGACAGAATATATGGAATGTAAGTTTGATCATTTGGCTACTTCAGAGGACATAAAAATTAAAATTGGCATACATTGCATTCCCCGAAAGGAAAGTTTTAAATACCTAGGGTCAATTTTTCAAAGTGATGGAAGAGTTGATGGAGATGTTACACATAGAATTAATGCTGGTTGGTTAAAATGGAGAGGAGCATCAGGTATTCTTTGTGATAAGAAGATACCATTAAAATTAAAAGGTAAATATTATAGAGCAGCAGTTAGGCCTGCCATGTTTTATGGTTCTGAGTGTTGGGCAGTTAATCATCAACATGTACAAAAGATGTCTGTGACAGAAATGAAGATGTTGAGATGGATGAGTGGTCATACAAGAAAAGACTGTATACATAATGAGGTTATTAAAAACAAATTAGGAGTGGCACCAATAGAGGATAAAATGAGAGAACATCGTTTAAGATGGTTTGGACATATAGAAAGAAGATCAAAAGAAGAACCTGTAAGAAGGTTAGAAAAACTAAATTTGGAAAGTATTAAAAGAGGTAGAGGACGACCACAAAAGTGTTGGAAAGAAACAATAAAGAATGATCTAGCTTATTGGGAGTTAACTGCTAACATGGCACACGATAGAGATCTGTGAAAACAAAGAATCCATGTAGCCGACCCCGTCTAGTATGGGAAAAGGCTTAGTTGTTGTTGTTGTTGTTTAGTAATTTGTATGGCCTTAGACTTTGGAAAGAGTATCTTCTTCATCCAACACAAGATGTGAAACATTGGGATATCAAGAGAACATCCTGAGGAAGTTGTTTGCATACGCCATTGGCTTTCTCCTTTTTTTTTCCATTGGCTTTTTCGTTTTCTTTCAGATTCGAATAACACTTAGCAAATTTTAGGCAACGAGTCCCTTTGCCATGTCCAGAAGCTTCATCAAGTGGCAATAAATATCTCAGTGCAGTTTCATAATGCCCAAGGCTCATCATATCATCCTCAACTTCACATAGTAAGTAAGCACAATCATCAACACATTCCATATGCAGCATTTCAGATTCCAGAATCTCGACATAATAACCACCAACATTAATGCAAAAATCAGCCACTTTATCAAATACAATCACCTTATTCAAAGCAGCCGTCTTTCAATAACTGCAATTCCAATTTTTTAAATGCAGCCAATTCGATTTCCTAACACCTGTCTTCATCTGTAATAAATGCAGCTAATTCGATTTCCTAACACCTGCCTTCATCTGTAATAAATGCAGCCAATTCGATTTCCTAACACCTGTCTTCATCTGTAATAAATGCAGCCAATTCGATTTCCTTCAACAATTACCTTATTTTCAAGCCACTTGAAAAATTTAATAAGAGAAGCATTTGCAACGGCCAAAAAGAAATCTCAAGGAGATTATCAGGCAGCTATTCAAATATCAACAGAAGAATGACCTGAAGGACATTAACAGCATATCGTTGTGCTGCATCATCTTGCTCAGCAAATCTTCGAGCATCCTCAGTTACTTTTTGATCCTGCTCTACTTCTTTAATGCTCTCAGATATATTTTCCAACGTATTTCATTCTTCTTCTAGCAGACTCTTTACTGTCCTTGGAAATACAAAAAATACAATAAGTGCAGCTGCCATATTCAATACTTCCAGCCGCCATATGCTCTTAATTCCAGCCGCCTTTTCCAATATATTAATGCAGCCTCCAGCAAGCTTAATTTAATCCTTATTGCTTTAATACAAAGAGTAATAAATGCACTTAATTCGCCCCTTTCCAATACCAGCAGCCGCCAGCCGTAATGATTGTGCAGTAGTAGTCCAATAAATTCAGCCACAAACCTCTTAATTTGTAATAAATACCTTGTTATCAATGCTGCAACTCTTTAAATTCTTTCCATCAACCTTTGAAAAACGTTACAACCTTAATAAATGCAGCCACCATCCATAAATGCAGTCCACACTAAGAACCAGGCAACGGAAAGAGCTTCTAACAATCACCACAGTAACTGACTTAAAAAATTGTTATTTGATTAGGCAACTGGAGTGATACGCAGCAAGACAGAATCACTTCCACTTCTTGAACTTGCCATGCTTGCCAACTTCCCCTTCTTGCCGTGCTTCCAGAATTTCCCATGCTTGAACTTCCACATTGTCTCCAAGGTGTCTTTCGATATCTGAAATTTAATATCATTGGATAAAGATTGGTTATCATCTTGAATCTTCAAACATATGACGACAATAGGATCAGATTGTGGATTCCTTTGTTGGAGTTCGAAAAAACTGGCATTCTTTTTGCTTATGGACTTCTTCAGATGAGGCAACATAACTAGCAGGAAGCAAGGATCTGCCTAGCAAGTGGGCTTAGTCATCAGCAGTTGGGAAATATTCAACTCATTTCACAGTATCTTACTGTCCTAGGTAGTTTAGCTTTGGCTTTGCATGACACTGGGCAAGCTAGAGAAATTTAATATCACGCTTCTGCCTGGGCCTTTGAATCCATAATGCCACCACCTCACTTCTTTCTGTGCTCATCATATTTGTCGTTGAAATTTGCCTTCACAGCCTCAATGATCTTGCTGAAGTCCAGCTTGTCCTCATTTTTCACTGAATATTTTTCCTCCAACTGATTTTGCCTTAACGATCCAACGCAGTCTTCGTACTTTTAACAAGGAAAAATATGGAATTCCTTGCCTAACCTGCTCTGATACCATGTTGTAATTCAAAGAAACATTGCAGGAGATTAAATACACAAAATAAGACTAATATTATAGAGGAAACTGAGGGATCAAAGGAAGGGGCGGACCTCCGATGGAGGCCGCCCCCCTCTTCTCCACTCTCTCTTACAACCCAACCTTTTTATCTAATACAATCTACCATCCCTTATATAGGGAGCTGTAAAACGGAATTTGACCAAAATGACCAAAATACCCCTAGTATAGAAAATTACCAAAATGCCCCTAAAGTTTCGGGCGAGTACAATAATACCTAAAAACATAAAACTAACACAAGTAACACTAGATAAGCATATTCTTCAACAATAACGTATTCAATACACCCAATAAATTCCTGTCGATTTCTGTCCAGAACATCTTAAACACGTTGAATCTATGAAAAGAAGGATGAAAGAGGAATTGCAATCAGTCACATATGATAATGATAAAAAACTAGAACCATTTCAAATTACAAATATTCGGCTGCAAGAAAAATATTATAGGGAATGGAAAAGATCGATTGAACTTGTATTACGTTCTCGAGGAAAACTATCTATTATGAAACAAAATCAATCAAAACCAGATGAAGATAGTGTAGAGTTTGAGAAATGGTCCAGGGATGATGCCTTGGTAAGTTCGTGGCTCCTTCAGTCGATGAATCCTTCTATCAGCAAAACATTTATGTATATGGCGTCAACTATAGAAATTTGGACTGCAGTTGAAGATGCATATTCAAGACAAAGAAATATTGCTAAAGAATATGAGATTATAGAGAGAATGAGAAAATATCACCAAGGAACTAGATCGATAAGTGAATATTATGGAGAACTATGGGAATTGTGGAATGAACAAAGATATATTATAGAAAATAAGTGCAGTCACTATGTAAAGGAGAGAACAACATATGGTGAAATTCGAAAGGTATTTGATGTACTATGGATAATCTCATCCGAATATGAATCAATTAAGCTGAATATCCTAAGTAAAGAGAAGTTGCCATCTCTAGGAAGAGTTTATTCTCTCTTATTAAGAGAAGGAGATCGAAAAACCTTAGAGAAAGGAGAACCGATGCAAGCGAGAAAATCTGCATTCACTGGTAGAGGTCAAATGAATTATCAGAGAGAAAAAGATTCAGTAAGAGGCCGAGAAAGAGGAAGATTTCAAAATTATAAAGATAAGAACAAACTACAGTGTACCCATTATGGGAAGAGGAGACACACAGGACTATTGCTGGGAAATTGACACACGGGAACGTTGTTCAGAAATTGACACACACGGGAATATTGTTGGGAAATTATTGGAAAACCTATAGAATATAAAAACTATGGCAATCATGTGGCATTTACTTCAGAAAAAAGAACTTATCTAAATCCTATTAATGAAATGGTAGAGTTGAAGAAGTAAGTTACAAAAATAGAAACACGACTGCGTAATCTAGCTTCAACGTCTACTTCAAAGACTGAATTAGGTCCTCCTATTTCCTACAGTATCAGTGATAACTTCTCTAGTAAAAATTCCACGTGTTCAAATTATTGGGTAATTGACTCAAGGCCTACTGATCACATGGTAGGAGATAAATCTAGCTTCATAAAATATAAAGTTACTCCAACACCTCAATACGTAAAAGTGGCAAACGGTTCCTTGATTCCAATGGAGGAGAAGGGTATAATTCAAGGAAAAAATCTTAAACTTAATTCTGTGATATATGATATAAATTAACAAAATAAAATACTTATAAAATGTGACAAATTGGAGACATACCATACAATATGCCTAAGCCACGTAGAGGATGTCACAGTCGGCTGCCTGTGTTTTTCTCTCACCTCTTAATCTATCCTAAACCCTAATATCTTATTTATAAGTACCTTTTTACTTGAAAGACTAATCTACCCCTATTACTAATGATGTATTACAGTTAAAACATAAAGAGACCAAAGTAGTAAGACATGTCCACTTTGGAGCCCAAATTCTATCTTTAACAATGTATATCCCTAATTTTCCTATGAATCTACTTTCAGTAAGTTCTTTGGTTAGAGATATGAATTGCTTAGTCACGTTTTCTTTATCAGGATGTGTTTTTCAGGATATGAGGATGGGAAAAACCTTTAGATGTGGTGAACTAAGGAATGAGCTCTACCTAATTTTTAGACCAGCTACCTCCATACAGAGAAGAGCATTAACTACCACAAATGTAGAAGAAGAAATAAGACTTTGGCATAATCGTTTAGGTCATTTACCTATATAAAAATGAGAGAGTTTGTCCCCTTTTGTAATCCCAAGAGATTGTTTATCTCATGAAATCTAAATAAGAAGTCTCATTTATTTTTCCAATGGTTCATATTCTAATTAAGACTCAATTTGGGTATAATATTAAGACCCTTAGATCCGATAATGGTGGTGAATTCTGAAATTCTCAGTTGGAGTCGTATCTTAAAATTCATGGTATTCTTCATCAGACATCCTGTGTCTACACTCTACAGCAAAATGGAGTTGCTGAAAGAAAGAACCGACACATTTTAGAAATCGCCCGAACCTTACTCCTTGAACACTGTGTTCCTAAATATTTCTGGCCTAAAGCTATTCGTACAACAATATATCTCATGAATAAACTTCCTTTCCTTTTAACTTATTAAACCTGAAACTAATCATTTTCATCTTATTCCTAAAGTGTTTGGATGTGTTTGCTATGCTCATGTATATGATCAATTTCGAGATAAACTTGATCCAAGGGTGATTAAATGTGTCTTTATTGGATATTCTTGTGAAAAGAAAGGATATGTTTGTTACAACCCCAACTCTCATAAGAAATATATCTCCTTTGATGCAACGTTCTTTGAAACCACTTCTTTTTTTAAAATTTCTCTAACCTGTCAAAGTCTACTGTTCAAGATACCGTCCTTCCATTGAATATTATGAATGATGCTTCAGATGAAGATTATTCTCTCGCAGAAGATAATCCCCAACAAGAAGGAAAGGAAATGCAAATGTACAAAAAGGGAAAGAGGAATATACTCATGCCCAATCTAATAGACACCACGTGCCAAGGGGGATAACCTTCCTCGACTCCAACTGAAAATAAGGAAGAAGGAAGTAGTGATGATTTGGATGTTCCAGTAGTCATTCGAAAAGGAAAAAGATAGTGTGGTAAGTGTAGATGTGAAAATTTCACCCCAAGCCTATGTAGAGACTTTTCAAAACTACTTTGCTTGCGTGAGCATGCCAGCTAGTTTCCCAAAAACTGATAAAGTTTATAAATCTGACTTGTTTGGCGAGTGTGGTTAAGCGAGATCTTTTCGCTTTAGGCCTTCTTGAACCGATGCTCAAGGGTCAGCCTAAGCGTTTTGATGATTTTGTGTGGGTGAGATTCCAAATTCACTTCAAGAAAAGCCCCAAAAAAATTTGAACCAACTCGTGCACTAAGTGTTTTGGAAGACAAGTTTTCACCAAGTTCTGAAAAACAGAAACTAGTTCAGTTCAGACCTTTATTTCTGATTTTATTTCATTATCTTCCAAATTTCCAAAAATTGTAAAAATTTTATGGTGATCACGCACCTATGTGGAGATTTCAAAAATATTGTCCTATTTTTGGGTGCTATGATGATTCAAAATTAAATCAGGAAAGTGTCTCTGCTCAGACACTCGGAACTGTTCTGACACACTACCTAATTTTTAGACCAGCTACCTCCATACAGAGAAGAGCATTAACTACCACAAATGTAGAAGAAGAAATAAGACTTTGGCATAATCGTTTAGGTCATTTACCTATATAAAAATGAGAGAGTTTGTCCCCTTTTGTAATCCCAAGAGATTGTTTATCTCATGAAATCTAAATAAGAAGTCTCATTTATTTTTCCAATGGTTCATATTCTAATTAAGACTCAATTTGGGTATAATATTAAGACCCTTAGATCCGATAATGGTGGTGAATTCTGAAATTCTCAGTTGGAGTCGTATCTTAAAATTCATGGTATTCTTCATCAGACATCCTGTGTCTACACTCTACAGCAAAATGGAGTTGCTGAAAGAAAGAACCGACACATTTTAGAAATCGCCCGAACCTTACTCCTTGAACACTGTGTTCCTAAATATTTCTGGCCTAAAGCTATTCGTACAACAATATATCTCATGAATAAACTTCCTTTCCTTTTAACTTATTAAACCTGAAACTAATCATTTTCATCTTATTCCTAAAGTGTTTGGATGTGTTTGCTATGCTCATGTATATGATCAATTTCGAGATAAACTTGATCCAAGGGTGATTAAATGTGTCTTTATTGGATATTCTTGTGAAAAGAAAGGATATGTTTGTTACAACCCCAACTCTCATAAGAAATATATCTCCTTTGATGCAACGTTCTTTGAAACCACTTCTTTTTTTAAAATTTCTCTAACCTGTCAAAGTCTACTGTTCAAGATACCGTCCTTCCATTGAATATTATGAATGATGCTTCAGATGAAGATTATTCTCTCGCAGAAGATAATCCCCAACAAGAAGGAAAGGAAATGCAAATGTACAAAAAGGGAAAGAGGAATATACTCATGCCCAATCTAATAGACACCACGTGCCAAGGGGGATAACCTTCCTCGACTCCAACTGAAAATAAGGAAGAAGGAAGTAGTGATGATTTGGATGTTCCAGTAGTCATTCGAAAAGGAAAAAGATAGTGTGGTAAGTGTAGATGTGAAAATTTCACCCCAAGCCTATGTAGAGACTTTTCAAAACTACTTTGCTTGCGTGAGCATGCCAGCTAGTTTCCCAAAAACTGATAAAGTTTATAAATCTGACTTGTTTGGCGAGTGTGGTTAAGCGAGATCTTTTCGCTTTAGGCCTTCTTGAACCGATGCTCAAGGGTCAGCCTAAGCGTTTTGATGATTTTGTGTGGGTGAGATTCCAAATTCACTTCAAGAAAAGCCCCAAAAAAATTTGAACCAACTCGTGCACTAAGTGTTTTGGAAGACAAGTTTTCACCAAGTTCTGAAAAACAGAAACTAGTTCAGTCCAGACCTTTATTTCTGATTTTATTTCATTATCTTCCAAATTTCCAAAAATTGTAAAAATTTTATGGTGATCACGCACCTATGTGGAGATTTCAAAAATATTATCCTATTTTTGGGTGCTATGATGATTCAAAATTAAATCAGGAAAGTGTCTCTGCTCAAACACTCGGAACTGTTCTGACACAGAAATACAGAGACCCAAAGAAAGGTATGTATCTCGGTGCACAGAGCTCCGATTTTTGTGAACTTGGTTTTGTTGGAAAGCTATAGATATCAGCTTTCCAATGAACCAAGTTTTATTGAAATTGGACAACTACAGACAAAGTTATGAGATGATTACCCAGGATCTATTGTAGGAAAATAATTTTGACAGAAACGTTTCTAGATTTTTTGTGATCTTACATACCTTTTATTGCGTGGTTGCACGACCCTAAAATCCTTGACAATTTTATTAGAGGTGGGCTTGTGTGTAGATGAAGTGTGCTAAATTTAAGATTAATCGAAACAGAGATGAAAAAATGAAAAATAAAGCAATCAACGTATGCAGGAATGCTGAAATCAGTTTTTCTGATTTTTACAACATACGTGATGCAAACTCACCCGAATTTAAATTGCATCAACACACCAACCCAAAGTAAATTGCTGAAGGGAAATGAATGTAAATATGTAGATTAGCTTAAGCATAGAGGAGACTAAGAGTTATAGGAGTTTTATAGAGTATAGAGAGGTAGAATCAAGAAAACAAACAAGTAGGGTGCGTAGGAAATGAAATTGACAGCATATCTACTTGCTATTACAACATGGAGAAAGACAAAGCTCCATTATTACAACCCTTTCTTTGAATTGAATGTTAAGAGAGAAATTTGGATTGATAAATGGGAAGAAATACTCACTTACAAGCCCAAGAAAACCGGATTTACAATGAAGAATTTCGACTCCTTGATTGGAATCGCCCCTTCTTCTTCCTCCCTTTTCTCTCTTCTCTCTTATTTTCTCTCACTCTCTTTAACTTGCAGCACTTCCTACCTCTCCTAAGCTCTCCCTCTCACTTCCCTCACGTTTTGGAAGGTCCCTCCAAGTGCTAGATGCTGGAAACATGCCCCCTTGGCCTCTATTTATAGGCTAAGGGGGGGTCTTGCTAGACCTTTCCATGGGGTGGGTTGGAGAGGGGTCTTCTTGGCCCATTTCTTTGATCCAATCCAAAGCCATCAATTTGACCTTTGTGGTCCCTCTTGATCATGTGCTGGAACAGCCCCATGTGGGTTGGTCCTTGGCTTGAGCTATGTGCACTTAGCTAGGTGCTTCCAAGTGCAATTGGCTAGGCGATTTCGACCGTGGGCTTGACTTCAACAGCCTTGTCTTGGCCCAAAGCTTTTAATTGTGGTTCGTCCCATCCTTGGTGAGTCTATCCATCCTCCATGTGGTCCATTTAGGTTAAGCTAGCTTGTTTTAGCCAAGGTGCAACCCATGATCTTCAAGACAAGACCGACATTGGCAAGGTGCGGTCTTGTGCCTTGTGTTCTTCGAACCAATTGAATCAAGCTCACTCAAGGTATCCTTGCATGCTCGAGCCATGTCTTCATGAAGCTTTTGCCTTGATGAACCCCATTAGTCCGATAATGTGGGCTTGGCCATGGCTAATTGTGTGCCATGGGTCTTCAAGTCCCGCTTTGTCTAGGTCTACTTGATCTCGTTTCCTGCTTTAACTGTTGCCTAAATCTTCAGCGGGGATGATTCATCTTTATCCCTTTTTATTCATGGTTTCAAATATTTAAAACCATTTCATTCAAAATTATATTTGAAAATATTGAGTTTTGTCAAAATCTTTAAATATTTTTTTGAAAACAACAACGTTCAAAATCTTTGAAAACAACAATGTTCCATTCTGAGTTAGTCTTTACCGTTTCAACCACTTTAATCCTTTGTTAGGTGTATAGTATCAAACCACTTTAACCCTTGGGTGTAGGGCGTGAGACCGCTTTAACCCTTTGATGGGTGTAGGGTCATGGAGTTGGACTATCCTCAATCGGGCGAGTTTTCGAGGCCTGATTTGGATTTGATTTGATTTTAAAAGGTTTTTGATAAACTTGTTATTTAGCAAACATTTTTGGGTTTGGTTTCCAATGTCTCATTGCTATTTTTTTTTTGAAGAAAATTGTTTGAAACCATCATTTCTTTAGATAAAATCATTTGAATAGGCAGAATGCTGCCAATTTATGCTTGAGGGCAAAGCAATCATTTTTTGTCTCTTTGTCAAAATTTGATTTTTCTGAGAGAGATGCAATTTACCTTCATTTTGAGGTTGCCACGAAAGTTTGGTGCGAAAATGAGTTCGTTTAAGGTGTCTTTATTTAAAAACCTGGCAAAATTTCTAAAAGATCAAATTATTTTGAGAAAATTTTTGGGTGTTTACAGTAAGTACCCAATTTCATAATTTATCTCACATGATCATTTATCATCATGCAGTCAAAATTTTGTATTAAATGCTGATTTATATCAAGTCCCTAAATTTTTTTATAAAGCATCACATTATGAACATTGGGTTGAAGCCATAAAATCTGAACCTCAGGCACTTTGAAAAGAATCAGACATGGGAGCTTAGTTATCTATCACCAGGCAGAAAGGCAATAGGTTGTAAGTGGGTATATACTATAAAATTCAGCGTAGATGACACATTGGAGAGATAAAAATCAAGATTAGTGGCTTACGGTTATAGTCAGTCATATGAAATTGACTATAAGGAGACTTTTGCACAAGTAGCAAAGATCACTTCTATATGGGTCATTATTAGTATCGCAACTCAGAGAGGTTGGACTTTATGGCAACTTGATGTGAAGTATGCATTCTTGTAAGGGGAGCTCAACGAATAAGTGTACATGGAATTACCACATGGTTATTCAAATCCTGAAAAGAAAGTTTGTAAATTAAAGAAAGCAATTTATAGATTAAAACAGTCTCCTAGAGCCTGGTTTGAGAAATTAGCAATAGTATTATATACTTGGGTTATAAAAAGAGTATGAGTGACCATACATTGTTCTTTAAAAGGAGAGAAAAGTTGACATTGTTACTAGTATACGTTGATGATATTATTGTAACACGAGATGATTTTGAGGAAATTCAAAGGCTAAAGCAAGATCTTCATCGTCTATTTGATATCAAGGACTTTGGAAAACTACATTATATCTTGGGCATTGAAGTAGCTTACTCAGGTATAAATATTTGCTTAAATCAAAGAAAATATACCTTAGACTTATTGCGAGAATTCAAGATGGAAAGTTGTAAACCTATTTATGCACCCATGGATATTAATCATAAACTAAAATTAAGGATGGAGCGGATAAAGTGGATGTAACCAGATATCAACAACTAGTTGAAAAATTAATATATTTAACTATTGCACACCCAGACATAGCATATGCAATGAGCATTGTAAGTCGGTTCATGCAGTCATCTTCTAAGTACCAATATGAATACAATTTTTCATATACTAAGATACTTGAAAGCAACTCCTGGACATAGAATAATATACAGGGCTAATGGTCACACAAAAATTGAAGTTTATAAAGATGCTGATTGGGCAATTTCTATACAATAACTAAGCCTTTTCCCATACTAGACGGGGTCGGCTACATGGATTCTTTGTTTCCACAGATCCCTATCGTGTGCCATGTTAGCAGTTAACTCCCAATAAGCTAGATCATTCTTTATTGTTTCTTTCCAACACTTTTGTGGTCGTCCTCTACCTCTTTTAATACTTTCCAAATTTAGTTTTTCTAACCTTCTTACAGGTTCTTCTTTTGATCTTCTTTCTATATGTCCAAACCATCTTAAACGATGTTCTCTCATTTTATCCTCTATTGGTGCCACTCCTAATTTGTTTCTAATAACCTCATTATGTATACAGTCTTTTCTTGTATGACCACTCATCCATCTCAACATCTTCATTTCTGTCACAGACATCTTTTGTACATGTTGATGATTAACTGCCCAACACTCAGAACCATAAAACATGGCAGGCCTAATTGATGCTCTATAATATTTACCTTTTAATTTTAATGGTATCTTCTTATCACAAAGAATACCTGATGCTCCTTTCCATTTTAACCAACCAGTATTAATTCTGTGTGTAACATCTCCATCAATTCTTCCATCACTTTGAAAAATTGACCCTAGGTATTTAAAACTTTCCTTTTGGGGAATGCAATGTGTGTCAATTTTAATTTCTATGTCCTCTAAAGTAGCCAAATGGTCAAACTTACATTCCATATATTCTGTCTTTGTTCTACTAAGTCGGAGGCCTTTGTTTTCTAATGTTTCTCTCCATAGTTCCAATTTTCTATTAACTTTTTCCTTAGACTCCTCCACTAATACAATGTCATCTGCAAATAACATACACCAAGGTACTTCATCTTGAATATGTTTTGTTAACTCATCCATCACCATTATAAATAAGTATGGACTTAAAGTTGATCCTTGATGTAACCCAATATTAACTTCAAAGAAGTCTGTCGTTCCTTCATGAGTCCTCACACATGTTTTTGCACCATAATACATGTCTCTTATAAGGTTAATATATGTCAACGGGATACCTCTTTTTTCCAAAGTTCTCCAAAGAACCTCCCTCGGTACCCTATCATAAGCTTTTTCTAGATCAATAAATATCATGTGAAGGTCTTTCTTTTTTGCTCTAAAATGTTCCATAAGACGTCTCAAAAGGTGAATCGCTTCAATAGTAGATCTACCTGGCATAAATCCAAATTGGTTCTCTGTTGTACTTGATACTTGTCTTAACCTACGTTCGATAATTCTTTCCCATAATTTCATAGTATGACTCATTAACTTGATACCTCGATAATTTGAACAATTTTGAATGTCTCCCTTGTTCTTATATACAGGTATAAGTGTACTTGCTCTCCATTCCTCGGGCATCTTTTGGTTTTTCCATATTTCATTAAATAGTCTTGTGAGCCAAGTGATTCCTATTTCTCCTAGTATTTTCCAAACTTCTATAGGAATATTATCTGGTCCTACCGATTTACCACTCTTCATATGTTTAAGAGCCTCTTTGACTTCATTCTTTTGAATACGTCGGTAGAAATTGTGGTTTATATACTTTTCTGACTTGGCTAAATCTCCTAAACTAATACTAACATCTTTATTTTCATTAAAAAGATTATAAAAATAGTTTTTCCATCTATTTCTTATATCATCATTTGCCACTAGAATTTTTTCATCCTCGTCTTTTATGCATCTAACATAATTAAGATCTTTAGTTTTCTTATCTCTAGCCCTAGCTATCCTAAAAATATCTCTTTCACCCTCTTTTGAGTTGAGTTTTTTATATAAGTCCTCCCAAATCTTAGCTTTTGCTTCACTAACGGCATTTTTTGCTTCATTCTTTGCTTTCTTATAAGCTTCTAAAGTTTCACTAGTTTTCTTAGCATAATGTAATTTGTAACATGCCCTCTTTGCCTTGATTTTGTTTTGTACTACTTCACTCCACCACCAAGCTTCTTTTTGTGCCGGTACACCTCCCTTAGATACCCCTAACACATCTTTCGCCACTTTCTTAATATGTATAGCCATATTGTTCCACATATCAGAGGGTGTGCCAACATAATTCCAAACATCTCCTTGAAGGACTTTTTGTTTAAATATATCTTCTTTGTCACTTTTGAGGTTCCACCATTTAGTCCAAATAGCTCGATGCACTCTTTTCTTCTTTGTCCATTTTTTTATTTATAAATCCATAACTAAAAGTCGATGTTGGGTGGTTAAGCTTTCTCCTGGAATTACCTTACAATCTTTACAACACGCTCTATCTTTTTTTCTACAAATAAAGTAATCAATTTGTGTTTGTGATAAGCCACTCTTATAAGTAATTAAATGTTCATCTCGTTTTTTGAAGATTGTATTGACTATAAAGAGATCAAATGACATAGCAAAATTTAAAATCTCCCTACCTTCCTCGTTTATATCCCCATAACCAAAGTTTCCATGAATCCCTTGATATCCTAATGCCTCTTTACCGACATGTCCATTTAAATCTCCTCCTAAACAAATCATCTCCCTTTGTGGAATCTTTTGAAACACCTTATCTAACTCTTCCCAAAAAACTGTCTTTATACTATCTTCTAGTTCTACTAATTTCAATGTCATGATTCGGTCACCATATCGTTGTATGTCTACTACACTCTCCTTTAAATCTTTATTTATGATAATACCAACTCCGTTTCGGGCCTTTTCTTTACCTGAGTACCATAATTTAAAACCTGTATCCTCTATCTCCTTTGCTTTTTCTCCAACCCATTTTGTCTCTTGTAAACATAGAATATGAATCTTTCTCCGAATCATAGTATCTACCACCTCCATTAGCTTACCCGATAATGTTCCGATATTCCAAGAACCAATACGAATCTTATTATCTAGAACTAGCTTCCTTACCCCCCGCATCCGTCCATAATCAAAATGTGAAGACCTTCTCTGAAAATTTTTCACTACATTCGGGCGGCAATATAGCGGGACTAACTTCTTTACCCACACCCGTCCATGATGTGGGAACCCTCTCTGCAATTGATTCACTACATTTGGGCGAAAATGTAGTGACCCTTGCTTACTTCTTACTGCATTCGGGCTCTGCAGCATGTCGCTAGGCGGGGACGCCCCAAAGCAATGCTCATAATTTTTGTAATCCATGTTGTAGAAATCCGACAAAGTTTTATGCTGGCTGTCGGAAGCCTTACACAACCCTCCTCCTTTATCTGGGCTTGGGACCGGCAATGCAAGGGTGATCCCTTACATGGGCGGAGTTTGGGCAATCTCTATAGAAGACAGAAAATCAACTACGAGATATATAACACTTGTTAGAGGTAACATAATGTCATGAAAAAGTAAAAACAATATGTTGTTGCAAGGTCGATTGCGAAAGCAGAATATAGAGCAATTATATTAGGAATAAGTAAAGGAAAATGGTTACGCTCTCTAGTGATGGAAATATGTTTATTTTCAGATAATTCTATTCCTATATTTTGTGACAGTAAAGCAACAATATATATAGCCTCTAATATCCTTTATATCATGAAATAACGAAACACAAATTGATTGTTACTTCATACTGGACTACATATACAACAACAACAACTAAGCCTTTTCCCATACTCATACGGGACTACATATAGACTCAGGAATTTCAGCTTGAACATGTGAAGTCAGATAATCAATGTGTAGACATGTTAACTAAGATTCTTAACAGAAATTTGCTTCTGAGATTATGCAGGAAGTTGGGTGTAACATTTATCTTTCACCCAACTTGAGGAGGAGTGTTGGAGCTTTTGGAAGTGGACGACATTTAAAAGTCTATTATTCATGTCTTTCCTTATTTCAATTAAATAAGTTTTTAAAGCTAGCTTTAAATAAGTCTTATTAATGACAATTAGGTAAATTAGTCTTCTTGTATATTGTTATTTAAAGGGTAAAAACCCTAACTGTTGTAATTGTTGTTTTATGAAGATAGATAATAAGAAATGGAGATAGATAATAAGAAAGAACATGTGGCTGCAGCATTTAGTCCGTCGACAACAACAGAGCCATCTTATCGTATTATTTTGATTGAGTAATTTGAATTTCAGTTTATTTTGTGTTATCTAATGCACAAAACCTAATGCAATTAATTCTTCTCTACTAAGAATATTAACTTTAATTGCTTCATAATCAGTTGACACTACCCAAAGTAAATAAAAAACCTTTCTTTTTTACTTCTTCATTTCATTCTTTTGAATATGCAATACACTTTACTCGTGTGAAGAACTTGAATTCATCCCAAAGGCCTCTTAGTTCTCCATAATACTCATTGATAGTGCGATTTGTTTGACTATATTTTCTGATTTTCTCTTGCACTTCGTATTCCTTTGTAACATTCCTTTTCCAGCAGTATGCTTCATAAACAACTTTCCAAATTTCAGCAACAGATCTTAAGTACATAAAGGCTCTCTTTATAGAGGGAGCCATCCACTCAAGTAGCCACAAAGTTACCAAAGCATCTTCTTTTCACCATTTGAGGAAGTTAGAATCACTTGTATCTCGGTGTTGTTCTCCTGTTAAATAATTTCATCGTCCTCTTATAAGGACTGCTAGTTTGATAGATCTTGACCATTCTGAAAAATTTTTACCATCCAATTTAACATTAGTAATCTAAAAAGAATTAACTTTCTCATCTTTCATGTTTACTCCCCAATCTTGACACGTGAATATTGGTGAGAGTTGTATATAGTAGACTATACTTCAAGTCCAATTTCAGAAATTTCTACAATAGTTCACCGATAACTGCTATTTCATTGAATTTTCTTCTTGATTTGCTTGGAATCGACTATCCACACTGCTATGGATCGAATCTCCACCAACCCAAGCCACAATCCAAGATAATTGCATGCAAAAATCTCAATAAATCAATCCCAAAATTCACCTGTATACCGAAGTGAAATATGTTTCTGTTCTTCACTCCACTAGCAACGATTTCTTCGCCAACGAGTCTACTCCACCACCATGAGTCAATGGCGATGATTGGCGGATCAATAAGACCCTTATACCATGTTATAAGGTAACCTTTATTGATAAGAATTTCTTGTACATGAAATGGGATCACCTCTATAGAGGTCACCCTTACATCAACCACACACAGTTCTGTAGCTGCACACTTTTCTCTCTTATTATTTTAGGTTTTCTTAATGACAGCTTATATAGGGGTGTTCTCACTTGAAAGACTAATCTACCCTTATACTAACAAATACAAAACAATTAACAAGTTACACTAAAGAACTAATAATAGGACCAGGGATCCATAACTAACCCACCATTACTTTTCAACAGTTACTACTGAGTTTTTTTCCTAAAGAAAGATTTTTTCAACAATCCGAACTAAGTCTGATGATTTAGGGCAGCTAGCATGAGCTAGCATAACCCACTCACTCTATATCTGTATGTTTGCATGTGGATGCGTGCATGTGTGTGTGATTTTATCTATCCTTGTAGTTCATCAGTATGTTACTCCATAAACAGGTTCCTGGATTTCGCCCTGGAAAGAAAGTTCCAGAGAATATTTTAGTTAATTATGTGGGAAAGCAGAATGTGAGAAATGCTGCCATTGAAGCTGTTTTGAAGGAAACCTTGCAAAAAGCAGTGTCTTCGGTATGTTGAACACATGCACTCCATTTGAGAATTAAGTACCGAGCTGTTTCATGGACGCATTATGTCAAGCAAAATAATCTAATGAATTTCAAATATAACTATTTGCAATAAGAACTTCATGTTGCACATCGAAGTCATTTTATGTGTTAGTTGTGGCTTCTAGGTCAATGGACGTGCTTTAGAAGACTCGGTTCGCATTGTAACAAAATTCTCGGAGATTGATGCTAACTTTTCATCTCAAGGTTTTATCAGGTACTTTTTGAATTGTTTGACAGTGTATCCTGGGTTGATGAATATTTTATGTTTCTGTGGAAATTTGTGGTCATGGCTTGTTGAGGATGATGCACTAATTGTGCCAATGGCTTGTTGAGGATGATGCACTAATTATGCCAGTTTTTGTTTTGTGGTGTAAAATGTCAATCTAAATCATGGTGCAAGAAGAACATTGGATTAAGGTAGTCCGGCTGATAATATTGGAAACGAGAGTTCAGAAATATATCATGATAGGCAGCAACAGAGGGTGAATTAAAGCAGGTTATATGAGTGAGATTTTGGGTATGTTCATCTGCAATTCTCTTAGTTGCTTAGTCAGCAATGTCAATCTAGAACTGGTACTAAAAGAACTGACTCTGTCGAGAACTGTTTCATCCTCTGGATTAAAGTTGTGACAGATTTGTTTGATGATGTTAATATGAATAATTCAAAGATATTAGTGTAGTAGTGGTGTATGATTGTTACATTTGGTAAATATCGAACTGCAAACCACATTAACAATCAGACATACATGGCAACACAGGATGATCAAGTTGCAATCATTACCAGCAAGTTCATCAATGTTCATCCTAACCATAATAAGAGATCTCCTTGTCAAGAAAATATATGTCAGGAAAGAATCTTGTGATATTTAAAAATGAGATTTTCTTGGGGAACTCTGGATGAACTCAGGTTAAAATGTGTTTTTCATAATGTGTTGGTATTTGACAAATATTGGTGCTTCCTGGATAGAGTATTTATGCCATTGACTAATTGTGATAAAAGCATGATATCATTTATGATTATGATCTGAAGTGGATTGGTCAACTACATGCGTCTTTCTGGCTTCCTATTATGATTTGCAGACTCAATCACTTCATATTCTCTCAAATATCATCTTATATTCTCAAGCAAGTTGTATATATTCTCCATCGAAATTTTCAAGTAGTAACCTGCTTCTCTTAATTTGCTGGCGTGGTGTTGGATTGTAAATATGTTAGTCGCATAGTTCTCTTAGGAATATCTTCCAGACTAAAGCTTAGTCCCCCAGGATACTGTTTTCCTTTGGCAATTTTGTTGTCTTCTGTATTTAATGTAAGGGAGGCTAGCTGTTAGGGAGCTTAAACAGCTAGTTCTTATTGTTTATTCAGTTTTATATGCATTGAGAGGTGAAACATTTCTTTGGGTGATGGCTTCTCAACTCTCAAGCACCATTGAAATGTATTCTATATGTATACGTTCACAAATATAATATTGGTTCTTATCGTTTTCTTGTCTTCCCCGTCTAGTATGGGAAAAGGCTTAGTTGTTGTTGTATCGTTTTCTTGTCTTGAAAAACACACTTTCCATTTTTAGTGTTTGGTTCATCTGGTGGGTAATAGGTTAGAATAATCTGCCTTTACTGAATTTAACTTTTGGTTGAAGATATGACATTTTGGTTGATGTGGCACCCGAAGTCAAATGGACAACTCCTGATGCTTATAAGAATCTAAAGGTAGTTATTGAAATTGATGAAGACATACGGGCACAGAATGCATGTGACATGGAACTAAGACGTCGTCACAAGGCTTCAGGGCCCATGAGAATTATAGACGGAAGGGGACTTCAGGTTTGGTATTTTCCACGTGTTTTTTCACTGAATTTGCAATATATCGACCTTCTTGAAACTGATTACACAGCCTGATCAACCTTTTCTCCTTGTGATATGGTTTATTTGATCTCTGGTAGATTTCTGATGATTTTCATGCACATTCATCATTAAATCATTTCATGATAAGTATGTTCTTTTACTGTCCATCATCATGACATTCTACGTGCTCTACCAGCATAATGAGTATTGTCATAAGACAATTGGTGCTATGATCATCATGTATTGGTAAGACAATGGTTATAAATCCTTGCCAGGTGAGTGAGAGTTAGATGCACCAGGACACAAACATAATGTATTGATAGTGAATGTGCGAACAGATTTCAGATATCCAGCTTGATGGCTACATTTTGTGTTGTGACTATGAGTGGGATGCACATATTGATGGCTTTATAAGGTGCATGTTTAGTTTATATTTGTTATAAACATCCACTAATGTAGTGAATAATTTACAGAGAGGGTCTCCGCATTTTCAATATGGACGGATGCGGGGGGGTAAGGAAGCTAGTCTTAGATAATAAGATTCGTATTAGTTCTTGGAATATCGGAACATTATCCGGTAAGCTAATGGAGGTGGTAGATACTATGATTCAGAGAAAAATTCATATTCTATGTTTAAAAGAGACAAAGTGGGTTGGAGAAAAAAGTAAAGGAGAGAGGATACACGTTTTAAATTATGATACTCAGGTAAGGAAAAAGCTCAAAATGGAGTTGATATTATCATAAGTAAAGATTTAAAGGATAGTGTAGTAGACATACAACAATATGGTGACCTAATCATGACGTTGAAATTAGTGTTAGGAGCAGAGGTTTTGAATATAGTTTATGCTTACATACCCCAAGCAGGACTAGAAGATAGTATAAAGACAATTTTTTGGGATGAGTTAGATAAGGTGATTCAAAAGATTCCATAAAGGGAGATGATTTGTTTAGGAGGAGACTTAAATGGACATGTTGGTAAAGAGGCATTAGGATATCAAGGGATTCATGGAAACTTTGGTTTGGAGGATATAAATGATGAAGGTAGGGAGATTTTAAATTTTGCTATGGCATTTGTTCTCTTTATAGTCAGTAGACTCAACACAATCTTCAAAAATTGAGATGAACATTTAATTATTTATAAGAGTGACTTATCACATACACAAATTGATTACTTTATTTGTAGGAAAAAAATAGAGCATGTTGTAAAGATTGTAAGGTAATTCAGGAGAAATCTTAATCACCTAATATCGACTTTTAGTTATGGATTTACAAATAAAAAAATGGACAAAGAAGAAAAGAGTCCATCGAGCTATTTGAACTAAATGGTGGAACCTCAAAAGCGAGAAAGAAGATATATTTAAAAAGAAAGTCCTTCAAGGAGATGTTTGGAATTATGTTGATACACCTTGTGATATGTGGAACAATATAGCTATACATATTAGGAAAGTGGCGAAAGATGTGTTAGGTGTATCTAAGGGAGGTGTACCGGCACAAAAAGAAGCTTAGTGGTGGAGTGAAGTAGTGCAAAATAAAATCAAGGCAAAGAGGGCGTGTTACAAATTACGTTATACTAAGAAAACTAGTGAAACTTTAGAGGCTTATAAGGAAGCAAAGAAGGAAGCAAAAAAAGGCCGTTAGTGAAGTAAAAGCTAAAATTTGGGAGGATTTATATAAAAAACTCAACTTAAAAGAGGGTGAAAGAGATATTTTTAGGATAGTTAGGGTAGAGATAAGAAAACTAAAGATCTTAATTATGTTAGATGCATCAAAGATGATGATGAAAAAATTCTAGTGGCAAATGATATATAAGAAATAGATGGAAAAACTATTTTTATAAGCTTTTTAATGAAAATAAAGATGCTAGTATTAGCTTAGGAGAGGTAGCCAAATCAGAAAAGTATATAAACCACAATTTCTACCGACATATTCAAAAGACTGAAGTCAAAGAGGTTCTTAAACATA